>CM060694.1:175066587-175666587 GCA_030686995.1 Artemisia argyi
TAGCATCTCATTCATTTTCTCCTGCATCTCCTCTTTTTGTTTATAAACCGCTTCTTCGAATCTAGCAAGCCGATCAGAGTGAGTTGCCATATATTCTCTCATCCTAGTCTCAAATTCCGAGCTAAGTTCCTTGGGAGGGGAGCAAGGTGGGGTGTATCTCTGAAAAGTTTCGACATGTTCTCTAGAAGGTGATTCAGATAATGGTGCCGAAGTTGGTCTTGAGACAGAATTGACAGTGGCTTGTCTAGGACTTAAGGGTCTCCTTTGCCTTTCCTCAAAATAGTCAACTTTTGCCTCAAGTTTGCATAAGAGTTCATCGGGAATTTCGGTGGTTCCTCCAGATGTCGAGACTGCATTGATGGCCGCTTCTATCGTATGTCTAAATTCCCAAATCCCATTATTATCGACAGCGAGCTCTTCGATAATTGCCCAAGACTCCTCGGCATTCTTATCACGCAATTTGCCTCCCGCGGCCCTGTCGATGGTGCGCTTAGTGTGATAGTCAACATGGTCATAGAAAATCTGAACTAATAACCAAAGGTTTATGCCACGATGAGGGATCTTGTGGAGGAGATCCTTAAAACGGGCCCAAGCCTCGTAGAAAGGTTCACCCCGCTGTTGCTCAAACATCAAAATATCCCTTCTAAGCATTGCAGTTTTATTCGGCGGAAAGAATTGGGTAAGGAAGCGGTTGGCGAGATTGTCCCATGTGGTGATGGATCCCGCGGGTAAACGCTCAAGCCATTGATTAGCTTGATCTCGTAGAGAGAATGGGAATAGGCGTAATCGGGTTGTCTCTCTAGTCTCAACACCTGGGTCTATGGAATCTATGATTTTGAGAAAGTCCTTAAGGTGTTGGTTTGGATCTTCGGAACGAAGTCCATGGAATGCACATCCGCTTTGCACCAACCGGATGGTGTCGGATCGCAAGGGGATCACATTGTCTCCGGTGAGCTCAATGGTGTTTCGGTAGCCTTGGTGGCTAGGTCGGGAATACTCTCCTAAGGTTCGGGGCCTAAGGGGTTCTAATGGTGGGTTTTGTTGTGGTGGGATGATGGGTTCAAAGATGTTACCACCTTCCATGATGTCGGATGGTAAAGAGTTACGAACAAAGGCACGAAGAAATAAGATAGACTAAAGAAGACCTAAAAATAAAAAATAAAAATCTTACTAGAAAGGAATCTAGCAAGTAGACCTAATAAAAAGAAATCCTAACCTAGACAATAACTATTCCCCGGGCTGCGGCGCCAAAAACTTGATGCGTGGGAATCGCACCTTGCTTTACCTCTCGAGGGATCTCGAGAAGCTTACAACCCCCACCAGGCAGTGTACCTGATCGTTGTAGTATAGTATAGTGACAAGTACCGGGGGATTGATCGTTCAGCTTAGGAATAGTGTCGCTAGGATTAGAAAACCTAATTAATAGTTCTAAAGGTGAGGGATGATTATTTTTGTATTTTTATATTTTTATGAAAGCAAGTAAAATCTCGGGTTTTGGAAGAGTGGGCGGAATTAGTTGCTATTCAACTAACCCAAAGCTATTATATAATTAAAATAAAATACTAAAAATGAAATTAAACTAAATTATACTAAGGTTGTGAGCAGTGGTTGGAGAAATTGTGTTTACTTAGACTTCACTACTCCCTAGATATCTTTTACACGTTAATTACTTGTTATACTTGTATGGATGACGGATTGTATTCCTTAATACCATTCGTGGGGTGGCATACATAACTCCCTAACTCTATGAGCTCTTATCTCCTCCTACACCATGACCCAACACAACTATCGGGATTGTAAACAGTGGCTCATGCATTAAATACAACCAATAAAGACCTAGTACGCCTCGGTTCATGTTTCGTAAGACGTTCAAGCATGTTACCATTTGAAGATCTTCCAATTTTCTTAAGCCTAACATATAAAATCATTCATCCAAAACAAGAATAGACAAGTAATCAACACATAATCAACATCTAGGTTTCATTAGATCTAAGCAAACACAAAAGAGATCTAGCCTAGCATAGTGGAATTGAGACAAGAACAAGATATAAACAACCAACACATAGACATATTGATTGAATTGGAAGAACACTTATCTCAATTACAATGCAAGGTCTCAAGGGTTTGGAACCCTTGAAAAACCTGTAAAAGATACACCAAAATCGTCTTTAGGGTTTCACCAAAACTTCTCTCTTTTTAATGAAAAAACTAGAAAACTATATATAGGAAAAGTAGGCTGACGGCGTCAAGAGTTACATGTGACGCCGTCACCTCGCCGCCAAATACTTCCTCGGACGGCCTTGATCCACTTATGACGGCCTATGTGACGCCGTCACCAACCACGGTATTTTATTCTTGCCACTTTGACGCCGTCATGAAGGCGTTTGACGCCGTCACCACCTTCGGTAATTTATTCCTCATGTCTGACGCCGTCAAGATTCAACTCTTGACGCCGTCACCTTGTATCTTCAGCATGGAAATTTGGTACTTAGCCGTTTTCTTCACTTTTATGCTCCAAAAATGTCCAAAATGGCTTCTTTTCCAGAATTCACTCTCCAAACACCTAAAATCACAAAAGGAACGATTTAGGGCAATATTTGATCAAATAAAGTCGGATTCGGGCTTAAATGACCCCCTAAAAACGGATCATTTTTCGCCTCATCACAAAGGTTGTGTGGTATTTGGGAAAGACACAAACTGTGTTCGACTTCCTGCTTAATCCAAACAAAGCTATGTTGGTCACAGACGATATCTACCATATAATCATCCTTTCAGAAGGCAAAGGAAGGCATTTAATGGACAACCAGAATTTCTCCCGGCTCCAAATCCAATGACCGGGGAACAAATATACAACGAGGTACAACATATTGAAAATAAGTGGGGAAAAGGAAAAGGACCAAACAATAATGCATCAGGAAACCAAGAAGATACGAGAGGCGGAGGTGGGAAGATTAAAAAAAGAATAGAAATACAACAGAAGAAGAGGGGAGTTCAAGCAAAGTAAACGGACAAAACGATGTGTATTGGAAGAAATTCAACATTTGGTACCGAAAACTTCGGTATTGGAGGCATCATTCTGTTCCACATTGTATTGATTTTATGCATGTAGAAAAGAATGTTGCTAAGAGCCTCGTGGGAACTTTGCTACATGTTCCAGGAAAGACGAAAGATGGACTTAATGCTCGATTGGATCTGGCTGCGTTCGGGGTAAAACAAGAGTTGTTTGCTATGCAAGGACAAGACATTACAACACTACCTCCAGCAGGTTACACATTAACTAATGCTGAAAAAGACATTTTTTGTGAAACATTACAGAACATCAGGGTACCACAAGGCTATTGTTCAAATTTCTCTAGTTTGGTCAGCCTAAAGGATAGGAAGCTCATTGGCCTAAAATCGCATGACTATTACATGCTAATGCAAGATTTCCTGCCCATTGCAATACGTTCAATCATGCACCCACCCACACGATATGCCATTATCAGGTTTTGCTTTTTCTTTAAATCGATATGTAAGAAAGAAATAATATCGCAAGAACTAGATAAGATGCAAACAGAACTGGTAGTGACACTTTGCCTACTCGAGAAGTTCTTTCCCTCGTCGTTTTTTGAAATTATGATACACTTGACTGTGCACCTAACTAGGGAGGTAAAATTATGTGGTCCAATATGCTTTCGGTGGATGTATCCATTCGAAAGATGTATGAAGGTTATTAAAGGACATGTGAGAAACAGGAATAGACCAGAGGGATGCATTGCTGAGGAGACTATTGCGGAAGAAACAATAGAGTTTTTTAGCGAATATCATAAATCCACGAAAACTATTGGTATCCCACATGATGAACATGAAACTGATGAAAATGAGGAAGGAAACCCATTGTCGGCTGGCAAATCAAGTGAATTTTCTGCGGAACTCTTTCAGAAAGCACTTTTGTATGTATTACAGAATACAAATGAAATTGTACCGTATATCGAGTAAGTGTTACTTAACATATGTCTATTTCTTTACTTAAAATGATCTACGAAATATGATAATCAAACACATTGTTTCAGGCGACACAAGCAAGTTTTGAAAAGAGAAAACCCGGGTATGCGAATAGCATTACTTGAGAATGAGCACAATAAATCTTTTGCTAAGTGGTTACACAAAGAGGTACGTAATTAATCTTATGTTATTTATAATTTAGTTTTTATTTTTTATTTTTTTTATTTTTATATTTTTGTGCAAATATGAATATTTTATTAGTCTTAATATACATCATAACAAAATTACTTGTAATGAAATTCAGGTTGAGAGAGAGTTGCAAATCGACAAAGAAAGTGTATCCGAAACTGTAAGGTGGATATCATATGGACCACGCGCTAGCTTAGTGAAATACGATGCATATGACATCAATGGGTATACATTTCGTACGAAATCTCATGAAGGCAAAGTTTACCAGAACAGTGGGGTTAGTGTTGATGCATTAGATCTGCACATATCTAAAGACGTTGCAACCACAAGGCAAGCCTTTTATTATGGGGTTTTGCAAGAGATATGGGAACTAGATTACCGTTACAGGCAAATTCCTCTTTTCAAATGTGATTGGGTTAATCACAGAGGTGGTGTGAAACGCGATACTATTCTTGGGTATACGTTGGTTGACCTGAATAATTTAGGCCACAAGGTTGATCCGTTCATATTAGCCTCACAAGCACGACAAGTGTTTTATGTTCAAGACCAGGTAGATAAAAAATTGTCTATTGTGTTTAAGACACCTCCCAAGAATTACAAAGATAAGTATGACGAAGTCGATGAGGAATTTAGTACCGTCATTCACCAGGACAATGATAACATATTGCCACGTGTGGATCAACGTGACTTGGGTCATGAATCACGAAATGACTACTATCGAACCGACTGTGGAGGTGTTGTTATACGAAAATCCAAGTGAACCATTATATGTAATAAGAGCTTGGGAATTGTTGTGTTATGTTAGGGATGTATGTAATATTGCCTTTATGGCTCACTTTCTTAATAAATTTACCTTAAAGATAACCAAAATTGTTTTACCTGTTATTTATGTGTATTTTGTGTGGCCTTTGCTAACATTTAGTCACACAAAACATGCTTTTGGGGTGTCTTTAGTCACATACAACTAACCATAAAGAGACAAAAACTGTGAATAAGTGTGACCATATGATGTTTACAAAGTAGTAATGTGTATTTTGTGTGACTATTGATCATCCAATGGCCACATGCATTTTGTTTTTGTGTGGCCTTTGGTAGCATTTAGTCACACAAAGCATGCTTTTGGGGGTGTATTTAGTCACATACAAGTACACATAAAGTGACCAAAGGTGTGAATAAGTGTGACCATATGATGTTCAAAGTGAAGGAATGTGTGTCTTGTGTGGCTATTGATCATCCAATGGCCACATGAATTTTGTTTGTGTGTTGCCTTTCTTAGCATTTAGTCACACAAATCATGGTTTTGGGAGTTTATTTAGTCACATACAACTAACCATCAAGTGACCAAAAGTGTTAATAAGTGTGACCATATGGTGTTGAAAATGAAGGAATGTATGGTTTGTGTGACTATAGATCATCCAATTGCCACATAAATTTGGTTTTTGTGTGGCCTTTACTAACATTTAGTCACACAAAGCATGTTTTTGGGAGTGTATTTAGTCACATACAACTAACCATCAAGTGACCAAAAGTGTTAATAAGTGTGACGATATGCTCTTTAAAGTGAAGGAATGTGTATTTTGTGTGACTATTGATCATCCACTTGCCACATGAATTTGGTTTTTGTGTGGCCTTTGGTAACATTTAGTCACACAAAGCATGATTTTGGGAGTGTATTTAGTCACATACAACTAACAATCAAGTGACCAAAAGTGTTAATAAGTGTGACCATATGGTGTTGAAAGTGAAGGAATGTGTATTTTGTGTGACTATTGATCATCCACTTGCCACATGAATTTGGTTTTTGTGTGGCCTGTACTAACATTTAGTCACACAAACCATGTTCTTGGGAGTGAATTTAGTCACATACAACTAACCATCAAGTGACCAAAAGTGTTAATAAGTGTGACCATATGCTCTTTAAAGTGAAGGAATGTGTATTTTGTGTGACTATTGATCATCCACTTGCCACATGAATTTGGTTTTTGTGTGGCCTTTGGTAACATTTAGTCACACAAAGCATGATTTTGGGAGTGTATTTAGTCACATACAAAGTGTATTTAGTCACATACAACTAACCATCAAGTGACCAAAAGTGTTAATAAGTGTGACCATATGCTCTTTAAAGTGAAGGAATGTGTATTTTGTGTGACTATTGATCATCCACTTGCCACATGAATTTGGTTTTTGTGTGGCCTTTGGTAACATTTAGTCACACAAAGCATGATTTTGGGAGTGTATTTAGTCACATACAACTAACCATCAAGTGACCAAAAGTGTTAATAAGTGTGACCATATGGTGTTGAAAATGAAGGAATGTATGGTTTGTGTGACTATAGATCATCCAATTGCAACATAAATTTGGTTTTTGTGTGGCCTTTACTAACATTTAGTCACACAAAGCATGTTTTTGAGAGTGTATTTAGTCACATACAACTAACCATCAAGTGACCAAAAGTGTTAATAAGTGTGACCATATGCTCTTTAAAGTGAAGGAATGTGTATTTTGTGTGACTATTGATCATCCACTTGCCACATGAATTTGGTTTTTGTGTGGCCTTTGTTAACATTTAGTCACACAAATCATGTTTTGGCTACACTTAAATAATGTGAGACAAACTGTTTAGTGTGACTATATGTACTGGATTTTGGCTACACTTAAATAATGTGTGACAAACTGTTTTGTGTGACCGTATATGGCATTTGGCCATACTATTAGAAGCAAATGTGACTATAAGTTTAGTGTGACCATATATGGCATCAAGGTTACTTGTATTTGTCACAGATTCCAAAAGCATATGTGACTAAATGATCTGGAACAAAATCACCAGTTACGTTTAGTCACATAAGGGTCGATTGTGTGGCAATAGAGGTCTTATGGTCACACATTCGAAATTCTCATGTGTGACTAATTCGTAAATGCTGTCAATTTTCCTACCTTCAGCCACACAAATTTTTCAATGTGTGGCTGTTCCAAATCGAGCATGTGTGACCATAGGTCGTTTTTGGCCTAGTGACGGTAAGGGGTTTATCATAGATCTATTATTACACAAGATCAAGATTAATTGAAGTGCATCGGGTACGTTCCTATTTATGTTTTAGTTAACATTATGTGTTATACTTGATCATAGCTTCCGCAAAACGTGTACTTTGATTGTATTATTCTAATAGTGGCATCACGAGTCATGTATAACATGTAATTGATTACTAAAACGTAATAAAAATCGGATCTTTAATTGTTTTATATACATGTTTTGATCTAGGGTTTTTCTTTTTTAAATTTTTTTTGAAAATTTTTGAAACCCTAACCCTAATTTATGGGGGGGGGGGGTCGATTTTCCACTTAAAACCCTAATTAGGGTTTGTGGTTTATTTGATTAATATGTAATCACTAGAAACCCTAGGTCATTAACCGGTTATGTGAACGTATCTTATGACCTATGTGCTAATTGTTAGGTTTTAATCTGTGACGAAACATGCATGTTAGTCATGGATCTTGTTTTTTTTTTATATATGTCACATGTTTTAGGTAGATCTTTAATTGGGGAAGACCCCATAATTATATATGCTAAAATCAATTTATATGCTATGTGGTGTGTATATTAGCTTTGGCCTACGCAATTGATTCGTCAATCACTACTACACAAAAGGCCATAAACACCTCTTATTAGAGACTGGTTTTGAAAAAACTAGTTTTCATAATTAAAAAGTAGGCAACATGGGAAGCATGAAAACCAGTTTCTTAAAACAAACCAGTCTTTTTAATCCAAATCGTACTCAAACTGGTTTCGTTATAAAAAAACCAGTCTCTACAATAAATCAGAGACACTAGTTCTTTTGAAGTGACCAGTCTTAATGTTTTTCTATCATAAACACTGGTTTCTAAGATAAACACGTCTTTCTAAATTCATTGTTTATGATGGCTCAATTTTCATACATAACATTTCTCTTTTATAAGACGTAATTCCTTTTTACGGGCAAATGACATCAAAACGTAATTAGCTTGTCACTTTTTGTTTTCTTTGTGTAGTCATTGTTATTTTTTCTTATTGTATAAATCTTACTTTTGAATTCTTCTATTGTGTGTATCTTATGTCCATTTTACCCTTGTCTGTTAATAAGAGTGTTGATATATGAGAAGAGTAAAATTGTCACAAAATACATACAACTTGACGAAATTAAAAAATATGATGTATACAATTGAAATATAAAGATAGCTACACAACAAAGCCAAAAAATAGTAAATTTGTTACATTTTCGTACCTTTTACCTTTTTTTTAATTGGGTATAAGATGTATAGTCAGTAATTTATCACACAATGTATAAAACGTAATTAAAAAGAGTAGTGAATGGGAGAACTAATTTTAGGCCTAATTTTATGCCTAAAATTGCATGACAATAATTTATTGGTTGTAACATCAGGACTCAATGCTTCACAATCCAATAAGGTAACACCACATATATTACGTATATAATTAGGCACAAGTTTTAGGTCTCTAAATAATTTTCCTTAAAAAAATCTTCCTTTTAACTTAAAATTGTTTTTCTCGCTCAATAATTTGATACAATTGTTTCCGAAAATTTCATTCAAGCGCCATTCCAAATTTTTTGAACTCCCTCCTTTTCTCTAATTTTGGATATTTAAAAAAGTCAAATTAATCCTTTATAACTTCTTTTACCATTTTAGTTTCTTACTTTCTCCATAAATTTCAGCCTTTCTCTTTCATGATGCTCTTCCGTGGGACCGAACAAAATTAAGTGTATGTTTTTAGCCTTAAAGCTTTAGTTTCATACATTCACATAATCATGTTGGGGTACGAGTCTAATCTTTATGATTTAATTGCAGTTTGGATTTTATGGAATTGTTGATACTTTTACATGGACACAAGTAAGATTTCATTACTTACCATGTGTTTAATTGAAGAATGGGACAAGTAAAAGATTATGAAATATAAATGAATTGTGCGGCAAAGTAAGTTTTGTTTTTTTAGACACTTGTTTGTCATGTGATATATATAAAATCATGTTCAAAGTAGTTATAATTCTTTTTGCAATGCTCTTAATATTTTTAGTAAAGCACTCACTTTAAAATCCATTTATTGATTTGTAGCGGCAACATATATTGATTATTTGTGACAGTTGCATTTAATCTTAAAGTTATAAGGCCAATTTGGTTTGAGAATTGAAAAGACAAAGGCATGTAAAGGTTGTTACATGAGTCATGACTACTTATATTACTAATTTCTAAGATTTTTTAGGTGCGACTTTGTTTGGTATGACACTGTGACTTACGGAGTATACGTTTATGTCATAATGTCAATAGATGATATGAAACATTTTTGTGTATATATTCAAGTCAAATTAATGGTCTCATTTACAACTTATTTTGCTCACTTTTATGTACATGCCTTGACCTTGCAGCATATCGTTTCAATTGGTTCATACGTGGGAGAAAGAAAATGATTTCAACAACTACGTGAGATGCCATTAGTAAGTTCTTTTTTTTTAGCTTACAAAAAAATTCTCATCACTTTCTTATCATAACTATTAAGTCATTATTTACTGTTCTTGAAATTTTTATTGACATTGTATACAGGTTGAAGACGTTTTTATCATTTGACAAGTTGGAGATGTTTTTGGAACAAGCACACATAAAGTTGTTTTGGTGTTCATGTCTCTAAAAAGAGATCAAATGTGATGACACAATGCATATCGAGAGTTTGTTACATTGTGAATTCTAAATGGAGATAGCTACTTGATTTGCAACCTTAACCGTGTATTTGGAGATGATTTATGATATTTGAAAAGATGTAATTGTATTAGATTAAATTATTAAAATATTTGAATACATGTTATTTCAATGAGAAATTTAAAGAAATTATGTACTGAATTAGATCTTTATCAAAATTACATATTATCTAAAGAAATTATGTATTGAATTAGATCCTTATCGGAATTACATGTTATTTATAGAAATTATGTATTGAATTAGATCCTTATCGGAATTACATGTTATTTATAGAAATTATGTGAAAAATGAGAAATTTTTCGTTACTGGTTCAACACTAAAATAGAAAGTGGTTCTTATGGGAAAATTTATTTGCAGTACCTATTCAACTCTATAATAAGAACTGGTTCTTACAATAAAACTGATCTTGATGTTTTAAAAAGAGACCTGTTACAGAACCGGTTTCTATACGTATCGATCAAAGAGATACCCCTCACAGAGAGTGGTTCCAAAACCAGTTACTATGAGCCATTTTAACCGGTCTCTATGAACTTTTTTGTAGTAGTGAATGCATGTGGCTCTCTTCCATTAAGAGGAGAAGGCCTTAGTTGATTACATGCATTATTATACCTAGAATTGATTTTATTAGGATCTTTTCTAATAAGGATTGCATGTGGCTAATTGTTTCACTTTATTTATTACGGACTAATAATGGTGATTTTTCATAAAGAAAATCATACGGACTAATAATTGTGAAACTTTAAGTAATAAAGATTGAATCTTGCGGTGTCTTATGTGCCAACAACGGTTCGCTTCGCACGGTAAATCGCTCCAAGGCGAGAGTAGCAAGATTCATACTTTATTACATGTTTTGAGATTGAATCCATAAACTTTTGTTTGATTGATGTTTTGTACAACATTCTTTTAAAAGTAACTCCTTTAAGACAATATTCATAGTCGTGGTATGAAAGCTTGGAAAGAGCCTTAGAGTCTGCCTTAGTTATCACACTTACGAATACGTCTTAAACGAATTTCTTTTAAAATCATTCTTGTAGAAAGTCATCTTAGGGTTTTTTAAACCTCAAGTAAAACTTTGTGTATTAATTTCAAGAATTGGTAATAAAAAGTTTTTTTAAAACTTATGCTATAAAGATGAGTGCATGCATCTTTATACATATTTTGATTGACAAATCAAAATTGAATACCCTTAAAATTTAAGTTACATGCCATCTATCTATAAGGAACACTTGGAATTTTAATTTAGTAAACGTGAGACCTAGGCTAAATTATTATAACAAGGTAAAATTCTGTTAATGCGTGAGACCATAGATAGTAATTTTACAGTTTCTAAGGTAGACGACTTAATTAAGTTGTGCGTGAGACCTAGAACTTAAGGCATGAGATGGGATGAAACATGCTTACAAGGCAAATTGATGAATCAATTTGATGTAAATCCCATAATGGCCTAGGAATTGGAAATCTTGTTTGCCAATTAGATTACCATCTTTTGTACTTTCACCACTAGCAGATCAACTGATGTGGTGAAATCTATGTAAAGTTGGATCCTAGATTTTCAAAAAAATTTATTGGTTATATGAATATAGCCTTTGGGTATTTTATTTTCTTGAAGATATTTATTATCGAAAATACTAATGTTTGAACTTTTATCTGTAGATATGGCTCAACCCGATAACCCAACTGTGATTTCTGCTTTCAAGAGTCATCTTGAAAGAGAAAAATTGACTAGAAAGAATTTCAATGATTGGCACCGTTCGCTCAGAATTGTCTTGAGGGCGGCCTGTAAGCTCAATTTCTTGACCGAAGAATGTCCAGCTGAGCCTGCTGCTACTGAATCAGAAGCAGTTAAGGCGGAGTGGAGGGAGAAACATGCTAATTTAATGAGGTTGCTTGTTTAATGCTCACTAGCATGAGTGCTCAGTTAGAAAAGAAGTTTGAGCACTTTTTCCTAAAGACATGCTTGAAGTACTTAAGCAGTCTTATGAGAAATCTACCGCAGTTGAATTATATGATGAACTTGACAAGCTACACAACTGCAAGCATGGTGATGGTAAACCAGTTGAAGATTATGTGACTGAGATGAAAGAATCTTTTGATCAGCTTCACAGAATTGGATTTGGTTACTCCGACAATGTGCAAGTGCACTTGATCAACAGGTCCCTTAACAAGGACTTTGCTGGTTTTGTGCATAATTTCAACATGCACTGCTCGGGGAAGACAGTCTCAGAATTACTCGCATTACTTGTTGATTATGAGAAAAGTCTACCAGCCAAGGTCAAGGCTCCTACCCTGCAAGTGTTGGCAATTCATGGGGGGAGAATCCAGAAGAAATCGCATGTGAACAAAGGCAAAGGGAAAGGTGATAAAGGCAAGCAGGTCATGGCCTATCAACCTCAACCCAAGATGAAGCAGCATCAACCTAAGCAGAACAAGGTGAATCCTCCAAACAAGAAGGATCAGGCTTGTCACCACTGTCATGAAAAGGGCCATTGGAAGCGCAATTGTCCTCTCTATATTCATGACTTGCGACAGAAGAAGCAGGGTAATGAAGTTGGTAACCCAGTACTTCAGGTGCGTTCTTTATGATTGAATTATTCACTCATACTCCTAAATTGAATTCATGGGTATATGATACGGGATGTGGCATTCATATTTGGAATACCTTGCAGGGGTTTAGAGTTGAGAGAAAGCTGGCCTGTGGACAACAATTCTTGCACGTGGGTAACGGAGCACATGCAGAAGTTGAAGCTATAGGAGTATTTAATTTAGTCTTGCCTTCGGGCTTAGTACTATCTTTAAATAATTGTCATTATGCACCATCAATTATTATAGGTGTAATTTCATTTTCATGTTTGTTGAACCTTCGTTTTGATCATACTGT
The DNA here is from genome assembly GCA_030686995.1 of Artemisia argyi. Taxonomy (NCBI): domain Eukaryota; kingdom Viridiplantae; phylum Streptophyta; class Magnoliopsida; order Asterales; family Asteraceae; genus Artemisia; species Artemisia argyi. The sequence continues at coordinate 175,079,385 of CM060694.1, forward strand.
TACTAGCAATGGAATTTCAGTTTCTTTAAATGGTGTTTTTTATTTTAATGCTATTGCTGTGAATGGTGTGTTTGAAATTGATATGAATGACAATGATAATGCTTTTTTTTTAAATAATTCAATGTATAGCATCAGTAATAAGAAAATCAAGAAAGGTCTGAATTCGTCTTATCTTTGGCATTGTCGACTTGCTCACATTAGCAAGGCTCGCATGGAAAAGCTGCAACATGATGGGCTTTTAGATAAGATCAATTTGGTCTCATTCACACTGATGTGTGTGGACCACTTAGACATGTGTCAAGGAGAGGTGCTAGCTATTTCTTAACATTTACGGAAGATTACAGCCATTATGGTTATGTTTATTTACTTAAACATAAACATGAGGTGTTTGAAACATTCAAAGTGTTTAAAGCAGAAGTAGAGTTGCAACTTGGAAAGAAGATTAAAGCTCTTCTATCCGATAGAGGTGGTGAATACCTGAGTCAGGAGTTCATAGATTACTTAGCTAAGGAGGGAATTGTCCAGCACCTTACTTCTCCATATACTCCACAACAAAATGGTGCATCTAAGAGAATGAATCGTACATTGCAAGACATGATACGGTCTATGTTTAATCTAACAACTCTTCCTTTTTCGTTTTGGGATTATGCCTTAGAATATGCGGTTCGCATTCTTAATATGGTTCCAACAAAGTAGGTGGATAAGACACCATATGAGTTATGGACTGGAAAAGCTCCTAACTTGTCTTATCTTAAGGTCTGGGGTTGTGAGGCATATGTTAAACGTGACTCAGCAGACAAACTTCAACAAAGATCTGTGAAGTGCATCTTCGTAGGATACCCTAAGGAAACTATGGGTTACTACTTTTGTTACCCACCTGAAAACAAAGTTTTTGTTGCAAGGTATGGAGACTTCTTAGAAAATGAGCTCATATCTCAAGACTTCAGTGGGAGAGTATATGATCAGGAAGACGATCATGAAGATGTAGCACCTTCTGAAAACACTAGCCAACTTCCTATGGAACCTGAAAGTTTAGGTCCTCCACCTAAAGTTGAAGTGGTTCCCATTCGTAGGTCAACTAGACTTGTGAAAGCTCCTACACGTCTATGTCTTAATGTAGAGTGTGAGGAAAACTTGCTAGGGGATCTTGATGAACCTACAAGTTACAAGGCTGCCATGAATAGTCCTGAAAAGGAAAAATGGCAGGTTGCTATGAATGGGGAAATGCAATCCATGAAAGACAATGAAGTCTGGGAAGAAGTAGACCTACCTCCGGGTGCCAAGTTAGTTGGGAGTAAATGGCTCTACAAGAAAAAGACTGATATGGATGGCATTGTACACGCCTATAAGGCCCGTTTGGTAGCTAAAGGCTATACTCAAACTTTTGGTGTTGACTATGAGGAGACCTTTTCTCCTGTAGCTGACATTCGGGCTATTAGGATTCTGATAGCCATAGCCGTTTACTATGACTATGAGATTTGGCAAATGGATGTCAAAACCGCCTTCTTAAATGTTCGCCTAGATGAAGACATCTATATGGCGCAGCCTGAGGGGTTTGTGAATCCAGAATTCACAAATCGTGTATGCAAACTTCAGAGATCCATTTATGGATTGAAGCAAGCATCACGACAATGGAATAAGAGATTTGACAGTGAGATTAAAAAGTATGGATTCACTCAAAATCTTGATGAGCCATGTGTATATCACAAAGCTAGTGGGAGTAATGTAATTTTCCTTATTTTATATGTTGATGACATATTGATCATGGGAGACGACATTCCAAGTTTGCAAAAGGTTAAGGCATATCTTGGAAGTTGCTTTTCTAAGAAAGATTTAGGGGAAGCTGCATTTATTCTGGGAATCAAGATATATAGAGATAGATCTCAGCTATCAATTGGATTAAGCAAAAGTGCTTACATTGATAAAATATTTAAGAGATTTAATATGCAAAATTCCAGGAAGGGATATTTGCTGATGCAAGAACAACATGGCTTGAGCAATAAAGTTTGTGCTTCAACACCTGCAGAGGTGCAACGCATGAAGAGAGTCCCTTATGCTTCGGCTATGGAATCTATTATGTATGCGGTGAAAAGCACAAGGCCTGATGTGGCATTTGCTCAAAATTTAACCAGTCGATATCAGTAGAATCCAGGTGAAGCTCACTAGACTGCTGTTAAGAATATTCTTAAGTACCTTAGGGCTATTAAAGAGATGTTCTTAGTTTATGGGGGTACTCCATCTGCAGAACTTGATGTTATAGGTTACTGCGATGCTTCTTGGAAAGGTGATAAGGATGATACGAAGTCTCAGACGGGTTATGTCTTTGTCATTAATGGAGGAGCAGAAAGCAGAGTGTACTAGCGATGTCTGCTATAGAAAGTGAGTATATAGCTGCTTCAGAAGCTGCAATGGAAGCTGTTTGGATTAGGAAGTTTGTTTCAGGGCTTGGGGTTATGCCTTCGATTCGACGACCTATAAAAATGTATTGCGACAATTCAGCTGCAATTACATTTGCCAATGAGCCTGGAATCATGAGAGGCACCAGACATTTCCCGATTAAGCATCACTATGTTCGAGAACAAGTCGAAATAGGTGAAATCGAAATGCTCAAAGTTCACACAGATGATAACTTAGCAGATCAGTTAACAAAGCCTCTACCTGGTACTAAGCTTTACAAGCATGCTGAAGGAATAGGACTTAGACTCGCTGAAAGTTTCATGCCCATTTGTGATTAGTATTTGGATAAGGGATGTAATGTACAATTATTATTTTAATGGAATAAAATATTTATTATGTTTATTTATTCATTGTCTTAATAATATATCCTATATTTGCATGTTTAAATCGATGAATAAATTATTATTCTAAATTGTCCGTTGTCGATTAATGATATGAAAATATTATTAAACTAAGACAAATTTGAGTATTGGTTTAAGATATACTTGAAAGTATATTGATGCGTAGTCATACCAATTTCACATGATATTCAATGAATTGAGTATTGGACTTATCCCAACAATATGATTTAACAAAACCAAATGGACTCTTGACTTAAGTTTATATTACATCATAAGTCCAGAACCAAACATAAATAATAGGAGACTAATTATACATACATTTCAACCCATATCCTATCACCCATATTCATTTCATAAATCAAATCCTATCACAGCTTTAACCATCACTATCCAAAAACACAAATCAAATCCATTTCAATCCATATCCAACAACATTAACCATCACTATCCTATCACAGCTTTGCTTCAACTGTTACTGTAATCTTTTAAAGATTTTTTTTTAGTTGAACAATAATAATCTTCATGGATCCATTAGAAGCCAAGCTTCTTGATTTAATCTCCGAACAGTTTGAGAAAGAACAACACAAATCCATATCATTCTCTCTCGTTTGTTCACAGAAAACACAAGGACGGACAAAACAAAATGTATAATTAGTGGTGGTGGTGATGTTCTTGGCCGGATCTGTGCTGGTGGTGATGTTCTTGGCCGGATCTTTGGTGGTGTTGATCGTGGTGGTATTTTTGGCCGGATCTATGGTGGTGTTGATCATGTGGTGATGGTGGTGTTGATCGGAAAAAAAAGGAGAGAAGATTGGTGACTGAAAATTAAAAAGAGAGAGAAGAGTGACCGGAAAAAAAAAGAGCGGAGAAGGTGAGAGGATTATTATAAAAGAGAGGGGTATTATGGTCTTTTAATACGTTTAATAATAAGACAAAAGGATAATATATGGAAAATACCCACCTACCACTATACTTTATTATTAAAAAACTGGACACGTGTCGCACATTTAGTTGAGTCGCACATTCGCACATGACCTTTTTAAAAAAACCTGTTATTTTTGTACTCTTTTAAGAAAAGGCTTAAGTTTTTTTTGCCTCTTTTGAGAATTTTCTCAAAATATAATAAAGTCATCCATACTAGTAAACCATGCAAAATCGTAATGACAGTAGACCCGTGCAACATTTATTAGTGGAGCATGGGGCCCATGAGGATTGTCACGCTCGCAATGAGTATTGCAGGACCTATTGTTTTTTCTTTGAGATCTGGTAGGACCCAATTATTGGCAAGGGCCAAGCAACTTTTAAATATACGTATATATATTAATGTGTAAATGTCTAGTATCGAACTCGAGATCCCGAGATTGCGCACATTACAAATGAGTATTGAGGAAAAATAATAAATGTTTTATTATATTTATTATTAGACACGAGTATATAACGACCATTAGTACTTAACGGAAAAGGGACTAACGACTGTTAGACGAAAGATAGAAAAGGGTGTTTATGTAATTTGGTAACCAAGGAAGGGTCTAGAACCCCCCTCCTTGGGCTTGGGTCGGCCGATCACTCCACAAGGGTAATCCATTGCCCTAGCTTGTTCCCAAAGTTATTCAATTACTATGTAAACAAACCTAGGGTCATTGTTTTCACATCTTTTGTGCACACAATTATCCCTAAATTTTTCTCCTCTCTCCCTTGCTTTGAAAACCGGTCGAACAACCCTAATAACTTAGGGTTTCGATTTTTATTTGTCAAAAATATTTTCTTGTGTAGTTACTTGCATAACTTTGATACGGTTTAATTTGTGTGTACAAGAATGAGGTAATAACTTACTATAGTTATTATCAAGAGATCGATAAACAAAATGGTAAGAGGTTTATCTAGATCTATTATTACACAAGATCAAGATTTATTGAAGTGCATCGGGTACGTTACTTTTTATGTTTTAGTTAATCTTTGTATGTGTTATACTTGATCCTAGCTTCCGCAATTCGTGTACTTTGATTGTTAAACTCTAACAGTGGCATCACGAGCCATGTATAACATGTAATTGATTACTAAAACGTAATAAAAATCGGATATTAATTGTTTTAGATACATGTTTTGATCTAGGGTTTTTCTTTTAAATTTTTTTTTATAAAAATTTGAAACCCTAACCCTAATTTATGGGGGGGGGGTCGATTTTCCACTTAAAACCCTAATTAGGGTTTGTGGTTAATTTGATTAATTTGTTATCATTAGAAACCCTAGGTCATTAACCGGTTATGTGAACGTATCTTGTGACCTATGTGCTAATTGTTAGGTTATATCCGTGACGAAACATGCATGTTAGTCATGGATCTTGTTTTTTTATTATTTGTCACATGTTTTAGATAGATCTTTTATTGGGGAAGACTCTAATATATATACATTAAAATCAATTTATATGCTATGCGGTGTGTATATTAGTTTTGGCCTACGCAGTTGATTCGTCAATGTATGTGACTCTCTTCCATTAAGAGGAGAAGGCCTTAGTTGATTACATGCATTATATACCTAGACTTGATTTTATTATGATCTTTTCTAATAAGGATTGCATGTGGCTAATTGTTTCACTTTATTTATTATTGGTTGTTACGTTTTCTTTGATTACTTGTTTTATTGTTAATTGTTTGACATGATGTAAGCAATAAAAGGGTGATTTTACATAAAGAAAATAATACAGACTAATAATGGTGAAACCCTAAGTGATAAAGATTGAATCTTGCGGAGTCTTATGTGCCAACAACGGTTCGCTTCGCACGGTAATTCGCTCCAAGGCGAGACTAGCAAGATTCATACTTTATTACATGTTTTGAGATTGAATCCATAAACTTTTGCTTAATTGATGTTTTGTACAACATGCTTTTAAAAGTAACTCTTTTAAGACAAAATTCATAATCGTGATATGAAGGCTTAGAAAAGAGCCTTAGAGTCTGCCTTGGTTATCACACTCTTGAATACGTCTTAAACGAATTTCTTTTAAAATCATTCTTGTAGAAAGTCATCTTAGGGTTTATTAACCTCAAGTAAAACTTTGTGTATTAATTTCAATAATTGTTAATAATTTTTTTTTAACTTATGCTATAAAGATATGTGCATGCATCTTTATACATATTTTGATTGACATATCAAAATTGAATACCCTTAAAATTTAAGTTACATGACATCTATCTATAAGGAACACTTGAAATTTTAATTTAGTAAACGTGAGACCTAGGCTAAATTATTATAACAAGGTAAAATTCTGTTAATGCGTGAGACCATAGATAGTAATTTTACAGTTTCTAAGGTAGACGACTTAATTAAGTTGTGCGTGAGACCTAGAACTTAAGGCATGAGATGGGATGAAACATGCTTATAAGGCAAATTGATGAATCAATTTGATGTAAATCCCATAATGATCTAGGAATTGGAAATCTTGTTTGCCAATTATTGTTCGACAGATCACCATCTTTTATACTTTCACCACTAGCAGATCAACTGATGTGGTGGAATCTATGTAAAGTTGGATCCTAGATTTTCAAGAAAATTTTGGTGGTTATATGAATATAGCCTATGGGTATTTTATTTTCTTGAAGATATTTATTATCGAAAATACTAATGTTTGAACTTTTATCTGTAAGATATGGCTCCACCCGATAACCCAACTGTGATTTCTGCTTTCAAGAGTCATCTTGAAAGAGAAAAATTGACTAGAAAGAATTTCAATGATTGGCAACGTTCGCTCAGAATTGTCTTGAGGGCGGCCTGTAAGCTCAATTTCTTGACCGAGGAATGTCCAGCTGAGCCTGCTGCTACTGAATCAGAAGCAGTTAAGGCATAGTGGAGGGAGAAACATGCTAAGTTTATTGAGGTTGCTTGTTTAATGCTCACTAGCATGAGTGCTCAGTTACAAAAGAAGTTTGAGTACTTTTTCCCTAAAGATATGCTTGAAGTACTTAAGCAGTCTTATGAGAAATCTCCCGCAGTTGAATTTTATGATGAACTTGACAAGCTACACAACTGCAAGCATGGTGATGGTAAACCAGTTGAAGATTATGTGACTGAGATGAAAGAATCTTTTGATCAGCTTCACAGAATTGGATTTGGTTACCCCGACAATGTGCAAGTGCACTTGGTCAATAGGTCCCTTAACAAGGACTTTGCTGGTTTTGTGCAGAATTTCAACATGCACTGCTCGGGAAAGACAGTCTCAGAATTACTCGCATTGCTTGTTGATTATGAGAAAAGTCTACCAGCCAAGGTCAAGGCTCCTAACCCGCAAGTGTTGGCGATTCATGGGGGGAGAATCCAGAAGAAATCACATGTGAACAAAGGCAATGGGAAAGGTGATAAAGGCAAGCAGGTCATGGCCTATAAACCACAACCCAAGATGAAGCAGCATCAGCCTAAGCAGAAAAAGGTGAATGCGCCAAAAAAGAAGTATCAGGCTTGTCACCATTGTCATGAAAAGGGCCATTGGAAGCACAATTGTCATCTCTACATTCATGACTTGCGACTCAAGAAGCAGGGTAATGAAACTGGTAACCCCAGTTCATTAGGTGCGTTCTTTATGATTGAATTATTCACTCTTACTCCTAAACTGAATTCATGGGTATATGATACGGGATGTGGCATTAATATTTGCAATACCTTGCAGGGGTTTAGAGTTGAGAGAAAGCTGGCCTATGGACAACAATTCTTGCACGTGGGTAATGGAGCACATGCAGAAGTTGAAGCTATAGGAGTTTTTAATTTAGTGTTGCCTTCGGGCTTAGTACTATCTTTAAATAATTGTCATTATGCACCGTCAATTGTTAGAGGTGTAATTTCATTTTCATGTTTGTTGAACCTTTGTTTTGAGCATACTATTTCTAGCAATGGAATTTCAGTTTCTTTAAATGGTGTTTTTTATTTTAATGCTATTGCTGTGAATGGTGTCTTTGAAATTGATATGAATGATAATGATAATGCTTTTGCTAAAAATAATTCAATGTATAGCATCAATAATAAGAGAATCAAGAAAGGTCTGGATTCGTCTTATCTTTGGCATTGTCGACTTGCTCACATTGGCAAGGCTCGCATGAGAAAGCTGCAACATGATGGGCTTTTAGATAAGATCAATGATGAATCATTTGATAAGTGCGAATCTTGCATTGCTGGGAAGATGACAAAGAAACCCTTTAAAAATAGGATTGAAAGGGCTAATGATCTACTTGGTCTTACTCACACAGATGTGTGTGGACCACTTAGACATGTGTCAAGGAGAGGTGCTAGCTACTTCTTAACACTTACTGATGACTACAGCCGTTATGGTTATGTTTATTTACTTAAACATAAACATGAGGTGTTTGAAACATTCAAAGTGTTTAAAGCAGAAGTAGAGTTGCAACTTGGAAAGAAGATTAAAGCTCTTCGATCCGATAGAGGTGGTGAATACCTGAGTCAGGAGTTCATAGATTACTTAGCTAAGGAGGGAATTGTGATGAGTGCTCAAACACTCATCATTTTTGGTCAATCTGAACTGTAATAACATTTAAAAACACCCAAAAATGCATCAAAATTTTGAAAATATTTCAAAATTGTGTTTTATATGTTCCAGATGCAAAATGAGTAAAAACAGATAAGAAACAATCAAAGTTTGCATAATTGGCAGTTTCAGTCCCCCAACTTTCATAAATTGGCAAAACTAGTCCCTGAAGGTTTAAAATGAATAAAAAGTCAACTTTGGTCCTTGGATAATCAAACTTGTTCAAAATTAATCCCTGGATGAAAGTTTTCACAAACTGGCAACTTTTACCCCTCAAAATCCCAAATTAAAATAAAAGGTCCTTAGAAGTTTTAAAATAGAAAATTATCAACTTTGGTCCTTGTGTTATTCATTTGTGGCAGGTTTAGTCCTTTGAATTGAGTTTGGAAAGATGGCAAACAAGGCCTCTCAAGTTTCAGTAGTTTACAAGTTTGGTCCTTGTCTTATTTAAACTCTCCAAGAAACCCCCAACTGCCAATTTGGACTCTTTCCCGCCAAAATCATATTCAAGGGTGGGGATCAATTTAAGCAATCCAATGGTCTTTATTGAAGTGGGAAAGTCAAGCCAATACCCCAGGTTCTATAAAAGTGAAGAGAAATGAAGAGAGAAGCTTTAGGTAGAGTAGTATAGTTTATATTTTTTTTGCTTCTTAGTGTCGAATTAATTCTTAGTTTATTTTCCAATTGTAATCTGTAGTTTTTAAAGATTGTACCAAGTACTTTGAATGTAATTTCAGCTTTATTTAATCCTAATTTCAAGTTTTATGTGAAAATTCATAAAGTGCCATTTTTAAGTTAAAATTACGTTTTAATCTGAATGTTGTTAAAAAAAGGTTGTTAAATGTTCCTTTTAGCTCACTAAGGTTCACTAGTAAGCTTTCAAAAGCTTTCAGATCATATAAATAAGTTTGAGCTCATTAACTAAAAAAAATAGTTGAAAAATAAAAAAATCATGGAAGATGGTGAAGAAGGCTAGAGCAAAGGAAAACTTGGATTGCATTTGGGTTAGGGGCTTTGTGGAAAGCCATTAAGTGTGATCTTAGATCCTTGCTTCTTGGTTTGGCTTGGAAGGCACATTGTGAGTTTCTTTGTGCCATTTTAGCTTTTAACTGTTCCATTGTTTAAATTTTCTTTTATCTGTACTTTATATGTTTGATTATTGTCCCCTAGTGTGATTATTGCTTAAAAGATGATCTTTGCTCATTGATTTCCATTTGTGCTAATTTGATTGCCTCAATAAGCATTCTAGTTGTTTTTGAGCATTTGTAGTTTTATTCTCAAATGACCACATCACATCATGTTATAACCTGATAAACCAGATTCATAGTCTAAATCTGCTACATCCTTTGAAAACCTTGAAATCAGTGGAAATCAAGGGTGTTTGGATTTGCTGAGTGAGTGTCATACATAGTTGTTTCAGTTGTTGCTTATGCTGGATACATGCTATCATAGTTACTATTATATCATTTTAGTCACTTAAACCAAGTCTCATATGTAAAAAAGTCAATCTCTAAGTGTAACCTTACTTGTCTGTTCACTGTTAGAGTTCTAGGAGTTTAGGTCACTCAAATCTGTTCATTAGTGGTTGTTGTAGCTCATTGTAGTTTCCTTATAGCCAATTATCACATAATCAGTCAGTAGATACAGTTACAATTTCATAAAAGTCAAATTAGGTGCTAACATATAAAAGTCAAAATTGACTTTCAAGCAGAAAAACCAAAAATCCCAAGAATATTTGTAAATCTTGTGTTAGGTATTAGGCCTTGAAACTTTCACAACTTGCAACCCCCCAGCTGATCTTTGAAATCCCACTCTTACTTCATTTTTTCCATTTTTTTGTGGGCCCCACCTTTTGCCCAAACACCTGCAGGGGGAGAACCTCCCCTACACCATGACCACAGTCCAAACAACCCAACTTCATTCCCCCCTAGAGCTTATTTGTGGGACTCATGGCATGAGCCCTAGCTTTTTGGAAACCCCAATAAGCTGGCTTTTTAAACCAAGTCCTACTTTGGATCTCTGATAACTTTAGTGGGCCCCACAGAGGGCTGCAGATAGCCACTTTTGGCCCATTTGGCCTTTGTGGATTTTGGATTTGCTTATTTGGCTATTTGGCTTATTCAGTTGACTTCTCTTGTCATTTTAGCTTCTTCAAAGTACACCTCAGTTGTTTGTAGCTTATTTTCTGGCTTGTGTCCACTGTGTGACTTATTCCAAGCTGATGGGAGCTTATTAACTCATTTTCAAGCTAAAAAGCTCACTGTTGAGTTTTTCCACTTGCACACAGCTTATTTTTAAGTTAAGTTGTTTTTACAAAAGTTGTTTTATTTTAGCTGTTTAATAGGTTTGAAAAAGAAAATCCCGAAAAAAACAATTTAATTTCAAGTGATAGTTTCTATTTAATTTAATTTATCTTTTTAATTTTCCTTTTTAGATTTTTATTAAGTAACTTGGTATTTTTATATTGTTCTTAATTTTCTTTTATATTAAAGTACTTTCAGTAATTTTTCCAGATTTTTATATTGTAATTTAGTATTTATTAGATTTAATATTAGTTTTATTAATAATTAAGTAATAAATAGCATAATTAGTTTTTATAAAGTAATACCTAGTTTTCATATTTTTCCTAGCTTTTATATGTTGTAAAATAATTTTAAAAATTTTCTCATAATTTTCACTGTTAATTTTCTATTTTTTAGAATTTAACTAGTTTAATTAGTAATTAATTAATATTTAGTTTAATAATGAGTAAAATAGTTTAAAAACATATAAAATAAACTTTTTATAATTTTTTAGGATTCCTGTGATAGTTAATTAGATTTATAAATTTTTCTATAATTTTCTAAGTCATTTAAGTATTATTAGTAATTTAAAATTAGTTAATTAATTTAATTAAATATAACTAGGAATTAATTAATTTAAAAATCAAAAAAGTCCAAAAGATATATTTTTAGTTTTAAAATTTGTTTTTAGTTATTTTACAATTTTAGAAAATTAATTTTCATTATTCTAGTATTTAAATAATATTATATTGTATTTAAGTTATTTAAAAATTAATAATTAATATTAAATAGTATTTAATTAATATTAAATAAGTAATTAGTGTAAAAATTCATTTTCTTTTTCTAAAAATTTTCTTTCATCCTTAGGTTTGTAAAAAAGTCATTTTCACCCCCTGAGGGTTTTCAGATTTCAAATTTCACTTTTTATTTTGTACGTTCGCCTAAATTTAAATCTGAACGTACACGTTTTTAGGTTTTAAACATTTCTGGTTTTTCCAATTTACAATCTTGTTAATATAGCTTATTTAAGCTATTTTCTTGTACAAATTCGCCCTATCACAAACCCGTTTGAATACAATCCACACCTCGTCGGGACATAACGACCCGGGGAAATACTGTATTCCGCGGAGATTGACTCTAGGCTGTTTGACTATATTGACCACATCCGTAGGTCAACTAGACCTGTGAAAGCTCCTACACGTCTATTTCTTAATGTAGAGTGCGAGGAAAACTTGATAGGAGATCTTGATGAACCTACAAGTTATAAAGTTGCCATGAATGGTCCTGAAAAGGAAAAGTGGCAGGTTGCTATGAATGGGAAATGCCGTTCATGAAAGACAATAAAGTCTGGGAAGAAGTAGACTTACCTCCGGGTGCCAAGTTAGTTGGGAGTAAATGGCTCTACAAGAAAAAGATTGATATGGATGGCATTGTACACACCTATAAGGCCCGTTTGGTAGCTAAAAGCTATACTCAAACTTTTGGTGTTGACTATGAGGAGACCTTTTCTCCTGTAGCTGACATTAGGGCTATTAGGATTCTTATAGCCATATCCGCTTACTATGACTATGAGATTTGGCAAATGGATGTCAAAACCGCCATCTTAAATGGTCGCCTAGATGAGGACATCTATATGGCGCAGCCTGAGGGGTTTGTGAATCCAGAATTCCCAAATCGTAATCCATTTATGGATTGAAGCAAGCATCACGACAATGGAATAAGAGATTTTACAGTGAGATTAAAAAGTATGGATTCACTCAAAATCTTGATGAGCCATGTGTATATCACAAAGCTAGTGGGAGTAATGTAATTTTCCTTATATTATATGTTGATGACATATTGATCATGGGAAACGACATTCCAAGTTTGCAAAAGGTTAAGGAATATCTTGGAAGTTGCTTTTCTATGAAAGATTTAGGGGAAGCTGCATTTATTCTGGGAATCAAGATATATAGAGATAGATCTCAGCGATTAATTGGATTAAGCCAAAGTGCTTACATTGATAAAATATTGAAGAGATTCAATATGAAAAATTCCAAGAAGGGATATTTGCCGACGCAAGAACAACATGGCTTGAGCAAGAAAGTTTGTGCTTCAACACCTACAGAGGTGCAACGCTTGAAAAGAGTCCCTTATGCTTCGGCTGTGGGATCTATTATGTATGCGGTGAAAATCACAAGGCCTGATGTGGCATTTGCTCAGAATTTAACCAGTTGAAATCAGCAGAATCCAGGTGAAAAACATTAGACTGCTGTTAAGAATATTCTTAAGTACCTTAGGGCTACTAAGGAGATGTTCTTAGTTTATGGGGGTACTCCATCTGCGGAACTTGATGTTACAGGTACTGCGATGCTTCTTGGAAAGGTGATAAGGATGATACGAAGTCTCAGACGGGTTATGTCTTTGTCATTAATGGAGGAGCTGTGGATTGGAGGAGCAGAAAGCAGAGTGTATTAGCAATGTCTGCTACAGAAAGTGAGTATATAGCTGTTTCAGAAGCTGCAATGGAAGCTGTTTGGATTAGGAAGTTTGTTTCAGGGCTTGGGGTTATGCCTTCGATTCGACGACCTATAAAAATGTATTGCGACAATTCAGCTGCAATTACATTTGCCAATGAACCTGGAATCATGAAAGGCACCAAATATTTCCCGATTAAGCATCATTATGTTTGAGAACAAGTCGAAATAGGTGAAATCGAAATGCTCAAAGTTCAAACAGATGAAAACTTAGCAGATCAGTTAACAAAGCCTCTACCTGGCACCAAGCTTTACAAGCATGCTGAAGGAATAGGACTTAAATTAGCTGAAAGTTTCATGCCCATTTGTGATTAGTATTTGGATAAGGGATGTAATGTACAATTATTATTTTAATGAAATAAAATATTGTTTATGGTTATTTATTTATTGTCTTAATAATATATCCTATATTTGCATGTTTAAATCCATGAATAAATTATTATTTTAAATTGTCCGTTGTCAATTAATGATATGGGAATATCATTAAACTAAGACAATTTTGAGTATTAGTTAAAGATATACTTGAAAGTATATTGATGCGTAGTCATACCAATTTGACATGATATTCAATGAATTGAGTATTGGACTTGTCCCAACAAGATGATTTAATATTTAATGTGAGAATCATATTTAAAGTTATCCTCAGACTTGAGATACCAGATAAGTGTCATGGATGTAGTGCATTTTTGTGAAGCAATCTACCGTTCACCGTAATAGGGAGTTATAAGGGTTGTTTTCAGAAGTGTTGCAAAGTTCATGGGTTATTCTTGTAGTCAAGGAAGAATTTGTTCCTTCTGATTTGTTCAAAAGTTTAATACTGTTGGGCCCCTCGTAGGGTTGACAAAATGTATGCGTGGCCACGCCCAAAGTCTATCTGGAATACGTTCAGATGTTTTGGTAATTTTGTTCAATCATAAAGAGACGAGAAACAGAATATTAGTAAAGAATCTCACATCTTTATTAAACGTAGTATTAGAAACAAAAGGATAATTATAATGATGAATCATTAAAGGTTTTTCCAGGAAATCTAGCTCGAGTTGTGCTATTAATAATATATACGAGTGGGAGCTGTTAAATATACGTATATGTATTAATGTGTAAATGTCTAGTCATTTTACTATTAATAATATATACGAGTGGGAGCTGTTAAATATACGTATATATATTAATGTGTAAATGTCTAGTATCGAACCTGAAACCTCGGGATTGCACACATTACAAATGAGTATTGAGGAAAAATAATAAATGTTTTATTATATTTATTATTAGAGACGAGAATATAACGACCGTTAGTACTTAACGGAAAAGGGACTAACGATCATTAAACGAAAGATAGAAAAAGGGTGTTCATGTAATTTGGTAACCAAGGAAGGGTCTAGAACCCCCCCTCCTTGGGCTTGGGTCGGCCGATCACTCCAAAGGGTAATCCATTGCCCTAGCTTGTTCCCAAAGTTATTCAATTACTATATAAACAAACCTAGAGTCATTGTTTTCACATCTTTTTTGCACACAATTATCCCTAACTTTTTCTCCTCTCTCCCTTGCTTTGAAAACCAGTCGAACAACCTAATAACTTAGGGTTTCGATTTTTGTTTGTCAAAAATATTTTCTTGTGTAGTTACTTGCATAACCTTGATACGGTTTAATTTGTGTGTACAAGAACGAGGTAATAACTCACTATAGTTATTATCAAGAGATCGATAAACAAAACGGTAAGGGGTTTATCATAGATCTATTATTACACAAGATCAAGATTTATTGAAGTGAATCGGGTACGTTACTTTTTATGTTTTACTTAATCTTTGTATGTGTTATACTTGATCCTAGCTTCCGTAATTCGTGTACTTTGATTGTTAAACTTTAACAGCAACAACATCTTCAATCGTGGCAACTTGAGCATCTACATCGCACCATTTCGGTTTAATCTATTCACTCACAAGCAGCTCATCTGGATCCAAACATGGAACACCTGATCCATGGTATAGCTGGAAATCAGGGTGGAAGCTGCAACATGGACTGATGATCGAGGAGTAATAATTATGACAAAAAAGCTACAAAGGTAGAGTACAAAAAGGTAGGTCCTATAAACTAGATAAACTAAAGCTAAAAAGTGTCTCCAAAAAAGATCTAAAAACTGCCATTTATCACTTTTCACTTTAGTTTTTTCACTTTTCATTCAATGGGTCATGTAGCAATTTGGTAGTTTCAATGTAGCAGTGGAAGGGCTCTTTGCTTTCTTTCAATTGTAACTTCAACTTCAAGGATCTTCTTGATCCAAATCAATGCAATCACTTTTCGCCAATATATATATATATATATATATATATATATATATATATATATATATATATATATATATATATATATATATATACTAGCTTTCGAAGCCCGCCCGATGGGCGGGCATGACTTATAATTATTCTGTGATAGGTATTAGTTAACGGAAATTGATATTTAAGTAAGGCGAGCATGATGTATAGTTATCGTTGGTAGGTATTAGTTATCGGTTGGCGGGTTTACTTCATAATATTGATTGACAAAATCTAATTGCACGTAAATGAATAATGAAGAATGACAAAAATGTTAAACAAAAATAATGAAGATAAATAGACAGTGCTAAAACAAAAATGATAAGTATGAGAACAAATAAATTACATGATGTTAATTCATATACGGAATAAAACTTTTTGTACATAACGTTTGTTGTGTAGTTTGTGTATTGGTCGTCTTTGTCACAACAAATAATCTTCATACCGTTTTGCGTCTTGACTCTTGAAACACTTTCTTCTCAGGGAATCAACTTTTCCCAAAACATGCAATCACAAAAAATTATAAATAATTAGCACTTAATTAGTTCAACTATATGCACTTAAATTCGTTATTGGTAAGAAAATTACTACATCGATTGATATATAAAAACACACTTAGAAAAACAAAAGGAGTTGCATGCTTTATTGCCAAACTCTTCATAATTTCCATCTCCCAAAGTCAACTCGATAAGAGATCGTTCATAGCTTTGCTCACGGAAATACATTGATGTTTTCATAGGAATGCGCCAGTTTTACAATCCACATGGATGTGATCCTTCGTCTTGAGAACCTGCCAAGTGCTTGTATTATTAATTAGATATAAAATAGTAACCATTTTTTGAAATGTGTGTGTTTTTTTTGTTTTGTTGGAAGGTATTAGTTAAAGGAACTTATTTACATGAATGTTGCAATTACTGGCGATGTGTCAGCATCCACAATTGAAACTACTACAAATAGTACAGTAATCACCAGAAGACACATATGTTGAGGCTACTCGGGAAAGTTGGCTCTAATGTACGTGGCCTAACTGGTATTTCTATGGCCGTTTCTTGACTTTTTCCCTGGCTATCCCAAGATGTTTATTCGGTTAAACGAACAAACAACACCTAACACAATAAATCCATCAATAATTTTGTTCCTTTCAAAGGATTTACTAACATTTTCAAGTACAATCTGAATTTTACCACCTAATAGCAAATCAAGCTCCTATTTTTTATCTATTAAAGAACTTCTGGCATTAATTCTCATAAAAAGTGACCAAAGCGCTAAACATAACTCCTTTGGTCACAGAACCCCGAACAAAGCCATTTCGCATAAGTGAAGAGGTCATACACCTTCACAAATCAAATAAAATATTATTCCCAAATATTATAAATATAAAAGATTTAATATTATACTTTAAATGTTATCGAGACCGAACTTACCTCGAGTAAATGCGAATTTATTAGTCATATTTTTTTATTCCCAAAATATTGCTAAATAATAATAATAATAATAATAATAATAATAATAATAATAATAATAATAATAATAAACACTCTTAAAATATTAAACAATACTAAACACTCTTTTATAAAGAAGAAGGGAGGTCCCCTAACACGCGACATGCAAAAGAAAAAAAGATTCATGTTGGTTCCATATCTTAAACATTACACTTTCTCTTTTTGTTTGATCTGTTCTTGTGGTTTGGTGTTAATAGCGTTGGCTCCATATCTACCACGACCACCAAAATTACGCATTAGTCTATTATCCAATCCGCTTGACCCAACATATATTTCACCTCTATTATGGAGTACGTGTTAAGGTTTTATGCAAACCTTCTTGTAAATGTATGTCCCTAAAGAGTAGTCTCACGGTGGATATTCTATTCGCTAATCATGTACTCTAGTAGAAAACAAATTTAAAGAATTCATGTTTAAAATTCCTAAATTGGATCTTGACATAGTATACTAAAAGAAATCCCATATACCAATCTCATAGAACAGTTACGTTCAATCATTAAATTAAGGCCATAATAAAAATAAGATTGTAAAAAAAATGGAAAATTAATGGATTAGCAGCCAAATGACCACAAAGGCGATGCTTCCTTAGTCTAGCTGTATGCATCGGATGAGATCATTAACTTGCAATCTCAAGAGAATCTCTTCAGGAATATCAAGGCAGACTCTGTCATTGTCCTTTTCTCTAAACCAAAACAAAAAAATAAAATAAAAACAAAAATACTAATCGTATCTAGGTTTGGTATTGAATGAAATAAAATAGTCGACATCTTATACATACACATTGTCGGTTACTTACGATATAATCTCACCTTTCATTTACCATATATACTGTAAGGTGCCTTGTGTTTATATTTTTTTTCCTATGTGTATGTGGGCTGTATTATGGTTGATTTGTTTGGCTCATCAAAACGACACTAAAAATGTCCATCTAAGGCCACCCATTGACGTAATGCTTATGCATGCACTACATCAAAAATGTGATTTTTTGCGTACTTAATTCATTACAGAAAGCGTGTAAAAATTTTTGTTTATTCACACATATATGTAAAATTTAGTTACATGCATAAGCGTGAATTAATTTTATAAAACACAATGTCTTAAAAAATCACACTTATATTACAATTTATCCCACTTAAAAGTGTGAAAATCAATTTCTGACTCCCAATTTCCTCAAATAAGTTGCACTTACCGTGTCTTTTTACATAAAGAGTTGGTTCGTGATGACTCTTCTCAAAACCATTCTTGCGAAAAAAAACTCATCAATCTTGCTATACCATGCACGCGTCGCTTGTTTAAGCCAGTATAGCCCTTTTCGTAAACGAAGTACTTTATCCGGTTAGCCATTGCTTTTAAAACCTGATGGTTGACTAACATAACCTCCTCTTTTAATTCTCCGTTCAAGAAGGCGGACTTGACGTCAAACTGGTACATTTTCCATTGCTCTTGAGCTGCTACAGCAAAAATCATTCGAACAGTTTCTAGTCGATTCCTTGTTGTTGCGTGAAGCCTCTAACCACTAATCGTGCTTTATATTTTTGAATACTTCCATTGGCCAAATATTTAGTCTTAATAAATCCATTTCAAACTAATTAAATTTTTACCTTCTGGAAGATCGACCAACTCCCATGTTTAATCTCTTTTGATTACCATCAATTCTTCTTCCATTGCAATCCACCATTCTTCTCTTTCCATGGCTTCTTTGACAGTAGCCGGGTCACCAACAAATAACACCAATGGTGATGTATCTCCTCCCTCAATCTCAAACCGACGTCGAGGAATGTGACCACACTCACTTGTACGTGGCTGAATTAAATTTCATCCGATGAAGTCGAGGAATGTGACCACACTCACTTGTACATGGATGAATTAAATCTTCATTTGATGACTCAATTGCTGGTTGGCTTGAGTTTGACTGCTGAGGAATGTTGCGATGCTTACTTCTATTTCGTTGATCCCTTGGAGGGAGAAGACACTTAAGATGGAGGAGCTGAATATGATCGTTGTAGAGTGCAATTATGTGATATTGCATTAAGCATCTTCTTCACCATCATTTGTTTCATGGATACTTATCTCTTGCTCTTCAATCCCAATGCCAGGAATAGGATTGCTTTCTTCTGATTTCCAATTTCAGCTTGCCGCCTCATCAAAGACGACATCGCGGCTTATAGTAATATTTCCACTCAACCGGTTATAAGCACGGTGAGCTTTGATTTTGAGCAGGAACCAATAAAAACACGTTTTTGAGACTTTGCTTCAAGTAATTTGTGTCTTTACGAAGTGATGAGACATGGCATAAGCAACCAAAAATTCACAAATGACTTACTGAAAGTTTATTTCCATTCCATGCTTCGTATGGAGTCTTGTTCAATACCGCCGTTGGCAATATATTCAGAATGTGAACGGCGACTGCAACTGCCTCAACCCAAAAAGAATCAAGCATTCCTTTCATCTTTAACATGGATCGGGCCATTTCGATCACTATGCGGTTCTTTCATTCGGCGACACCATTTTGCTCTGGTGTATACGCAGTCATGAGTTTCCTCTTTATTCCATGATCATCACAAAAAGCTTCAAATTCTTTAGAATTGAACTCACCTCCACAATTGTCTGCTAGCGATTCCGTTTTCATTGGACCACACAAGTCGGCATGGATGAGTTCTAGAACATCTTGTGCTCTTTTCGATTTCTCTACTGGAATTGATTCCTTGTCTGCTTTCCCGCCATACAACCTTCGCAAACCTTCTCTGATGACTCGATAGAAGTTCCATTACAATCTCTTCTTAAGGAACCTGCATCATCTTGCTTCCTGTTTAGGCTGAAATCATAACTTATAAAGGTTGCAGTTCCAGGACTTGTCTATAAGACAGCTATAGACGACTACCACAATACATAGTGTCATGCTTTAAAAGCTGCTGGAAATGCAACATTCGTAAATACTATCAGTCCGGAAAGGTTGAAAGTTAGCAAGATTAATTATCCTTCTATGGCAGTCCTAGTTGCAGTGAAATCTATTTTAGTATGTATATTGTATATGTTTTAAGTAATGATTTAGTATACATGTTAATCAGATAATCAGTAGTAACATATTCTGATCATTTAAGAAACTCACGTAATGACTGACAAAAAAAGATAAGTTTCTTGTTATATTAATAGAAGTAATAGCCTGTCAAATGAGTTAAAATAGTTGTAAGAAATCTCATATTACCCTTTTTATAGCCATTTATTGCTGCTGGTATGAAACTAATTTGTCACGGTTCAATATTTGCCCCACAGATCAGCAGAATCTAACCCCAAAAACTGAGTATCGCAACTTAAAATAAGATTATCAGTTATAAAACCTATATCCAAACACTCCAAAAAGATAAATAAAAAATTGGTAAGTTTGTGTGAAGTCACATTGGGCCTTCATTTCCAGCTGCTTGTGCAACAAATACACCAGATTTGACAGCGGACAGAAGTGTAGCATCAAACAGGTTTAAAAATGTGGTTTTTTTTGGTGTAAATAGTTAAGATTATGCCATCATCTAAAGAAGCAAAACCAAACGGCACACATGAATGGTATATGTTACTTGAACAGCAAGTTAAAATTTACCACCTAGCTTAATTTGTTAAGAATATTCTATAACGGCATGCCAACATATCTTTTGGCCAAGTCAACTTTGCGATGCTAAATAAGTCACAAAAGGGGTGATCACATGAGTTTAAATTTTCCAGGGCCAAAAAAAAAAAAAAAAAAAAAAAAACTTATTAACATATTTTACTTACCGCCACAACAGATTCAAGACCAGTAATTGCTAATACATCAGCACATGAAACAACATCAGGACAAACTTCTTCAACTTTCGACTTCACATCATCGATCACGTTAAAGCACCTAATTGAATTAGCATTAGGCCCTGCTGTTTTCTCCCCAATGAACGAAGGTGTGTCGTCTAGTAGAACTGACCCGTCACACCCCTGCACAAAATTAAAATGGAAAACGACGAACACATCTAATTAGCCTTGGCCCTCATGATCAACTAAGTCACTCTTAACTACAAATTGCATTAAATTGTTTTAGCACTTGTCACGTTGATTTGTCATTACTCAAAAGAAAAGCTTAAAACTTACGTCTTGTGTCGTCTGAGATTATATCACCCAGGAGTTTGTGGTATTGAAGCAACTGCTTGTTGCCTCTTCCTCCGTCCACCACCAGCTGTGGCTACACTTTCAGAAGTAGCTTCAGTGTCACCACCATCCATCTCGCTTCCACTAACTAATGATGTTTCAGCATGGGCCCGTTTCCTTATGGTGGGTCGACCTCTTGTTGAAACATAGCTAGAAGCTTCGGGACTTCCATCAATTACTTTAATAGCATAATCTATCTTATCTTCTGAAATAAGCTCATTTGAGACATCATCTGCAAGCAGCTTAGCATGTCTAGTGGCTGAATTGCAGCAACATTTGTTAGAACTTTCATAGTCCACATAAAAGAAGACACAAGCCTGTAGCTATGTGGCATAATCTTGTCTACTTCCTACAACACAAAATACATAGTCAAAGAAAACATGTAAGCTTTTTGATCAGTATTGTGAGTATTGAATTGAACCATTACTATTCTAGCTATATGTATGTATAGACCAATTTATTGGCCAGTATATATAGCATACATTATTTTTGGCCCCACATATGTAACTTGATCTTTTTATCAAAAATAGGACACAGATGTTTGTGGCAAAAGACATATATACCTGGAACCACAGCAATTCTCGTTGCAGTAGCAAAGTTGCGCCAAACATCTTAGGTCTCATGTTAATTGAAGTCATCCCAACTAAATGAAGCATTTTATTACCATCTTTGTCTTTGAATGGAATAATACAATCCCTCATCGAACCTATCTCATACAATAGGTTGTAGATATCGTGATGACGGTACATAACTGCTATATGAAATATGCTTATGTTATCATCGTTTACCATCCATATTAGATAGGGATATAGTCGAAGTATCTTAACTACAAATCTAGTGTTGCCGAATTTTGAAGCAACAAATAACATTTTGAAAGAATGTTTCGGTGTTTCGTTTCCCTGGCCACTTAAGGCAATCTTGTAATCATGCCCTCTGAATATGTCATCAACTGTTTTTTCTCCTTTCCTCGAATCGTATGTCTCCAATTGATCCTTAGTAATTTAAGTGCATCAGTATCATCATCAGCATCTGGTTGTACACAAATAAGGAATTACCAAATACATCACATTAAAGTTGGCTATTAATGAGAGTAATATAATGCTTACTGGATTTTATAATTCTCGTGGCCAAATTCTCTTTTATATCTGCCGAAAGAGAAGGATCATGCATGTTTTCACATGAAAGATTCTTGATATCTCAAATGCAGCCACTATGTGAAAGTAACACACAACACTTGGTAGCCTGAACAAACACAACAATTGTTTATTGTAGCAACAAAAATCTCAAAGGAATTAAATTTATTGTTTCTGAAACTATACAACCAAATATTGAGAATCACCTATAATTTTCCATGAATGTTCCAAACATAGAGACTGTGATTTCTGTAAACTACCACTGCAAGATCAATTAGGCTGTTAAACAACGCAAGGATTCAGCCTCCAGCCTCCAACATGTAACCATACAACCACCATAAATCCTAATTAAACGTTGACGAATTTTTGTTTCTCTTCAATAGCATCGAAATATCACCAAAAAAAAACAATACCATGGCAGCAAAGTGGACTTTATTGCACCAAAGTTACTGTTTATATGAGGAATGTTGGACCATAATTCACACAAATAAGTAGCATGTAAATAAGAGGGTGCAAGTTTTAGTATAATTACCCCATTTTTTGTCATTCCTAACAATATGATCGGCCATATCTAAAGGAAAAAATTACATGGTCAATTCAATAAACTGAAATAAAGAAACCTCACACAGTGATTAAAGAAAATTCTAAACTCATCTCCAACTGACTTTTTGATTATGATCAGTTTTAGGATTTAAGAGAGAAGAGTGAGATGAGTGTACAGAGTTATTTTCTACTTCCCTTTCCCTTTATTGTGCCCAAGATATCTCTGCACGGACCATTTACAGCCTAACACTACATGAATAAAAGCAATGAAATTTATGAACCTCATGTATCTTTTGTTATCTTCTTACCCAACGCTGTTGTCATTGAAATCTTTATCTCTGGAAAAGGCAAATCGACCACTTCTTCAATATCATGTTGAATCGATCTACATTAGTACACATATAAAGAAATCTAAATCTTTGGCCAGAAGCTTATATCAAGATACTATTAAAATCTATATAAATAGCTTGGATCAAGATAGGAATATTCTATTTTAATTTTTTCAGTTGTACATCTGTTCTTGCGCCAACTATTCGAACATAAAACTTTAAATTCTTACTTGCCAATAGTATAAAAAAATGTTGGCCGCTTAATGGGTCAAAAGAAAACAGTACCCATTACCCATTATCTTTCTCCAACTCACGCTCGATATGGCTCTCATAGCCTGGAATTACAACCACACAATGGTTTTCCTATCCATCTGGATTTTTAACAGTCAAAAACCAAAACTACATATTCAAAGACCTACTGAAAAGCATAATCCTATAGCCACACACCTCGATTACGTTTACTTGTATGTTCGGTACACCCACGCTAACGGCCTGACACGTTGCAGTGAGGCGCAACTGAACTTGCACAATTAACAGAAGACTGTCAATTTCCATTAAGCTTTTCCTTGAGCACAGAGCCTTCAGCATCTATTATGTAAATTGATAATGAAGTAAAAAGAATTTTACTGTCTGTTTTCAGTTCAAATGCAAATATGCAACTAATAAAACAGTCTTTCCTTAACTTTGTACCTTTTAAGCTCCGCATTGAATCTAACATGTCTCGACACATCCCACAAGTGCAAACTCACTGCAACATATTTCTCATTACTAAATATGAGCAAGTCACTCCCCAAAAACATACGCAAATTATTAAATTTCTAGAACAGAACTCTTAGTCTTAAGAATATCAGAATCCCTATTGTCTGGCAGAGTTGTTGGACTCATAATCCAAAGTTGAATTATGTCTTGAAGAAGTATTTCTCATTACTCTGATCTCTTTCGGCCTATTATACTTTCTAACATTATTTTCGGAGTCCGAGTCATCTAAATGCCCATTGCTTCTCCTACTGTTAGACGTCCTATTTTCCCTGCAATCACATATGTTAGGCTCATAATCTAAAGGTGAAGTTGCTCTTCTACTCGTCGTATTATGTCTTGCAGAAGTATGATTGAGATTCGAGTCATGTAAATGCTGATGGCTTCTTCTTCTAGTTTCAGACCTCCTTCTTCTTCATCTGTGCATGCTATCAGAGTTGTTGGACTCATAATCCAAAGTTGAATTATGTCTTGAAGAAGTATTCTCATGATCAGAGTCATCTGAAGGCCCATTCTTTCTCCTACTGTTGGACCTCCTATTTTCCCTGTTATTAGAGATGTAACTGCTCATACCTGGCAATACAAAAAGCATGATTTTAGAATGTGCATGTATTTTTTGTTTAAAATGTTGATTAAAATGTTGATGCATACACATCAAGCATTTGTTCTGTTTTTGGAACGCGCGGATTGAAGTAGTAATGTGTCACGGGAGTTGCTGACAATTGTATTCTACCTGCTGTTTGACAACATTTAGAAAAGAAGAAAATTAACATAATTACGTATGCTTATAGTTTTGGTTTAACCTATAATGCGCACATGCACCTCTTTTGACGAAACATGAGCTGACTGCAATGATGATCAGTTTTGGCAGTTGCTCGTATTTGTATATTTTGAATTCCTCTGCGTTCTTGTTCCATAGTGTAAACACAACAGTGTTGCCGCTACAAAAAGAGGACCATGTAAGTTTATTTTGTGTGTAGCTATAATGCAACAAAAATGAAAAAGGATACTGACTTTTGGTTTTGGATGTCGATGTTCCTGACCAATACTCCGCTTCTGGTTGGGTCTCCATATCTTTCGATGTTTCCCGCTTTGTGAATACGGCCTATGTAATCTGTTAATGCAATTCAACATTTTTAAAATGTGCTTGCTTTGTAGATTATACATTCTAGTTCACAGTACCTGTTAGAGTTGTGTTTACTACCTGATAAAGCAAAAAGGATATTACTATATCATATACATATCGACAATCTAAAGCTATGTGTCAAGTTTTCTTCAATATGCGCATTATAGTGTGTATCAGTAGAAGAAAAACAGCAAATAAAGCCGAGCTTTGATATACCTGTTGATACGCAGTCATAATTATACATGAGAACAAAGATGAAGCCCAAAGATTTATTGAAACAAAGTTCACTCACCATTGATACCGAAGATGACTGATAGCACAACGTCCTTTGCTCATCCTGGTACACCTACCTTGTGGAGCAATCACAGCTCACAAAATTGCAGCATTAATTACAAAAATTTCACGCACACCAAAATACCCTATGTGTGCAGGTCTGTAGAAAAACACAAAAAAATTCTTATACACAATTACTTTGAATTCAGTTAATTATATGTAAACAAAATGAGAGAGATTTCATTAAAATTCATATCAAAATACCTATGACAAACTGAGTTGAGGAATTAAGAACGCTGAAAACCGTATAATAAAAAAACCCAGCTGTAAAATAAAGCAATAAATAAAATTTTAATCATATATGACATGATAAATTAAGAAAAATATAAACATAAAAAATTACCTTAAATCAATACGCTTGGGGCAATTTGTATGTGACAACCTGTGATGTTTTCTTACAAACATGTGATTAAGAAAACACATAAATCAGTAAATAAGTTGCATACATAACTAAAATTCATGACAAACGTGATACCTTGATTGTTGTTGTGTTCTAGGGTTGGAGAATGGATTTATTTTATGTGACAACCTGTGATGTTTTCTTGCAAACATGTGATTAAGAAAACACATAAATCCGTAAATAAGTTGCATACATAACTAAAATTCAAGACAAACGTTACCTTGATTGTTGTCGTGTTCTAGGGTTAGAAAATGGATTTATTTTAGGGTTGAAGAGTGTTACGTAGAATGAGTTGAGCCAGTAATTTAATTAGCCATCTTTTCCATACTTATCAAATACCTAAAAGGGATAATCGTGATTTATTCCTTATACAAATTAAGATACATAATCTAAACAAAAAAATGAGGTGGTATCAGTGGTTAAGATACCACGTAATATAAGCATGGTCTTGAGTTCGAATCCATGCCGTGAATTTTTTGGAAAAAAATTTACAACCGAATTTTACAGAAAAATTAATGCCTGACATGGACTTGTTGATGATGTGGATTTTACAGAAAAATTAATGCCTCCGTTGTGAATTTCGAAATTAATTAAAAAAATGCAAACAAAATAAATTAAAAAATTGTTTACATGGCGACAATGTGATGACATGGCAGTTAATGAATTACTGGGCAATGAGGTGGCGTTTACGTGGCATTATCTACGTGTAACGCCTCCTGTTATATATAATATAAAGATATATATATATATATATATATATATATATATATATATATATATATATATATATATATATATATATATATATATATAAACTAGCACTACAAAATAAATGACATTTGCTCACTAAATCAAGAGTGAGCAAATGATAAGAAAACATTCACAAAATGATAATTTGTCAACTCCCACTAAAGAAAAAAGAGTAAGTAGTAAAGGGATCACTAAAAGTCTTTTGTCACTAAAATTTTAGTGAGCAAAAGTGCAAAACATTTAGTGTCTAAAGTTTTTTAGTCACTGAAAGGTACACCATCTTTCTACACAATCACTAAATTGACACAAATTTATTGCCAATTGATGACTTTGCAATTACATATACATATTGCATTTTCTGGCAGAAATACATATTTGCATTCTCAAATGTGCATATTGCATTTCTCAACAAAACAAAAAATTTATTGCACAAATAAAAATTGCATTTCTCAAATGTGCATATTGCATTTCAAACACATCAATCTCAAACAATCTCAATCCCTAAAACAATCTCAAATCTCAAATGTACGAAATATGGTAACTGGAAAAGAACTCCGCCCAAAGCCTAGCATTTACAAGAAAAATTGGGCTATGTAACATACATTTACAACTAGAAATTTGGACTCTGTAACTCAAACTGGAAAAGACCATCTATGTCTCTGTAACCTGCCTTTACAAAATAAAAATTTGTGTATTAGTGTATATAAATCAGCAAACATGCTGGTATGGGATTAAAAGTGATTTGTTGAATTTAACCATAAGGATTTCCAGACAAACTTTAGGATTTCCAGCTAATACCTTGAACATAGGACAAGCAAAGTAGACCAGTTATCAACCTATAGGATTTCATTACCGAAGTCCAATTCACTCATTGACTTTTACAGGATTTCAGCTAATACCTTGAACATACAAGCCAAATTGCCTATCTCCACGAATGGGTTAATTATACAAATTGATTTGAGCCTATTACATTTTCTTTAGGTTTTTTGATACCTAAAGATATGATTAGAGCCAATTATTTTTACCTCCCAACTTCGTAACAGATATGGTGTAGATTTTTTGGGTGTTCATAAAAGATAAGTCTAGAAAATGGCTCGTTCTATCCTACTAAGTCTTTACACATTACCCTAACCACCCAACATGCCCCTCTTCTTAACAAAAAGAATACTCACTTGAGGAAAAGTGATGCGTGGGAATCGCAACAGGTTTTACCTCTCGAGGGATCTCGAGAAGCTTACAACCCCCACCAGGCAGTGTACCTGATCGTTGTAGTATAGTATAGTGACAAGTACCGGGGGATTGATCGTTCAGCTTAGGAATAGTGTCGCTAGGATTAGAAAACCTAATTACTAGTTCTAAAGGTGAGGGATGATTATTTTTGTGTTTTTATATTTTTTAGAAAGCAATTAAAATCTCGGGTTTTGAAAGAGTGGGCGGAATTAGTTGCTATTCAACTAACCCAAAACTAAGATACAATCAAAATAAAATACTAAAAATGAAAATAAACTAATTTATATTAAGGTTGTGAGCAGTAATTGGAGAAAATGTGTTTACTTAGATTTCACTACTCCCTAGATATCTTTTACACGTTAATTACTTGTTATAATTGCATGGATGACGGGTTGTATTCCTTAATACCATTCATGGGGTGGCATACATAACTCCCCAATTCTATGAGCTCTTATCTCCTCCTACACCATGCCCAGCACAACTATAGGGATTGTAAACAGTGGCTCATGCATTAAATACAACCAATAAAGACCTAGTACGCCTCGGTTCATGTTTCTTAAGACGTTCAAGCATGTTACCATTTGGAGATCTGCCAGTTTTCTTAAGCCTAACATATAAAATCATTCATCCAAGACAAGAATAAACAAGTAATCAACACATAATCAATATCTGGGTTTCATTAGATCTAAGCAAAC
Source organism: Artemisia argyi (assembly GCA_030686995.1). Lineage (NCBI taxonomy): Eukaryota > Viridiplantae > Streptophyta > Magnoliopsida > Asterales > Asteraceae > Artemisia > Artemisia argyi. Next base: position 175,107,784 of record CM060694.1, read on the forward strand.
ACAAAAGAGATCTAGCCTAGCATAATGGAATTGAGACAAGAACAAGATATAGACAACCAACACATAGACATATTGATTGAATTAGAAGAATACTTATCTCAATTACAATGCAAGGTATCAAGGGTTTGGAACCCTTGAAAAACCTGTAAAATTTGCACCAAAATTGTCTTTAGGGTTTCTCCAAAACTTCTCTTTTTTTTTAATGTGAAAAACTAGAAAACTATATATAGGAAAATAGGGGTGACGGCGTCAAGAACAAAGGTGTGACGCCGTCATCTCGCCGCCAAATACTTCCTCGGACGGCCTTGATCTACTTTTGACGCCCTTTGTGACGCCGTCATCAACTACGGATTTTTATTCTTGGGATGTTGACGCCGTCATGAGTTACTCTTAACGCCTTCATGTACTGTTCCCAGCATGGAAAATTGAGACTTTGCCGTTTTCTTCACTTTTATGCTCCAAAAACGTCCAAAATGGCTTCTTTTCCAGAATTCACTCTCCAAGTACCTAAAATCACAAAAGGAACGATTTAGGGCAATATTTGATCAAATAAATTCGGATTCGGGCTTAAATGACCCCCTAAAAACAGATCATTTTTCGCCTCCTCATATACCCTTACACTTGAGATTTGCTTGTCCTCAAGCAAATGCGCTTTTATTCTACTCAAAAGACAAGTTAGGGGTCATTTAACACTAATATAAAAGTAATTACAACAAATAATCATTCCACTAAAGACCAATAGACAAGCACGGAGGTCATACACTAGCACCTCACAAATAGTGTTTAGATACTCACATCTCTCGGGTGTAATAAAGTAATATAACATTATGGAAATGGAAGATATCTCTCACTACCTGTCATAGCAAAATAGATTACCATAGGCTTGGGAAAGGATCAAACCTCCACCACATGGCGTAAGCACCTAGGATAAACTATCAAAGAGGTCTTTTAAAGGGTTGTAACGTTAGGGATAGGGATATGAATTACACGGTTTTGTTGGATACAGGAAGTTTTACTGGTGGCGAGTTAACAATCTTGGTTAATTACATGTACAAGATGGCGTTGCTAAGCCAAGACTAGACTTGACTTAAACTAATAAACGAGAAATAACAAAAACATAAAATGAAAATAGAATGAAACGGGATGGTAGTCCGTATGTTTTTTCTCTTTTTTTCTTTTTCTATTTTTTTTTCTTTTTCTTCTTTATTTTTTTCGATTTTTTTTTTTTTTTTTTTTTTTTTTTTTTTTTGCATACACTCTTACCCTACCATCCAAAATAATATATCATAGGGAATGAACGTTCCCCTTACACTTGAATCTTTACATACTTTACATTTAAACTAATCTAATGACTCGAATTAAGAAAATCAAAACACTTGGAGCACTTTTAAGATTAACGTACATATGGGGGTAATAATATTATGTTCTTCCCCATTACTCCATAAAATAAGTACTTTACCCATGAGTCCCAATCGTCCCAAAACAATATGTACAAGGATATGACTCGACTTAGCAACCATGTAATCAATTAGAAAGTTAACTTAGGGTTTAACAAATAACAATAATGCACTAAAAATGAGCGCATACACGGAAGGCTAAGGCGATTTGGTTGTACATTTAAGTGGGGTGTAACAAATTCTTCCTTTAAGTAAAATGCTTAAAGCTAGAAACGAAAAGATAGGCTCGGAGGGGTGTACTAGGGGTTTCGTGTACTAAAAATGAGTACAACTCTAAGGGTGTGGGAAAAATTAGTTGACTTAACTAGCCAAGTAGTATGACTTAAATGGTCAAGTAATTATGATACGGGTTTAACACAAGGGTAATCCTAATGCCTCTTATCATGTAGTAAATCTTACTACACGAATGTAGTCTCACTAGCGGTCTCGGGATGCATCACTAACGCAAGTTCTTGAATCTAAATGCTACCGGTACACTCATAAGCACTAATAATGAATGCTTTTCCTATCAAATCTAAAGGCGAACCTCACATATTTGGGTGGAAAATTTTTCTGAATATACGGTTATGTGCTAGTCATACAATCTCCTATCCATGAGACGCTTGCTATGGCTAAAGTTTCACTCCTAAATGTTGTAAAAAATTTTAAATTTGGCGCTAAAATTACACTAACAAGTATTTCTCATAGTTTTATTACACATCTACCATTAAACAAAACAAACTCAAGCGAAAGTGCATATGTAAGGTATCATCTTTTTACCCTCCCTTTACACTTAAGATGAACATTGTCCCCAATGTTCAAGTAAAGAATGTAAAAGTGAAAAAGCAAAGAGAATGAAATCAAATACTCCCCTGATTCGCTCGGTATGGATTATAGGATGGCCAGGTTAGATCTTCCTCCAAGAAAACGAACAATCAAAGCTTCCCTTCCAGAATATAAATCATCTCCTTGTCGAACATAACCTGTAAATCCTGACAAAATAGACAAGACAACCTCGCGTAAAATCGGCGGCATCCTATATAAGTTACTAAATCCTAGAAAACAAAGTAAGATATAATGCTTGTGGAATGAAGTTTGCAGATTTCCTGGAGATTATAAAACTTAATAATTCACAAAAACCATAAGACTCCGTTAGAAAAACAAAACCGGTAAAATTTCCCGATTTTAACTCCTGACGCCGTCAAGAGTAAACCTCTGACGCCGTCAGAATGGACCTGCAGAAATTCTTATGTTAAGTTTCCGGAAAATTTCTGGAAAAACTTGGTCCTACTTCCTGGAAAATCCTGCAAAACTTCATTATGACTCAATACAAGCATTTGACTCTAACAAATACGAATATACATGCTCATTTAATATTGTGGAGAATCATGATCGGTTTGTTTCTTGAAAACATATTTGGGGTTTCCCCTTACACTTATCTTTTGCAAAAATACTTCTAGGTTGGAGTTAAGACTAGGCCAAACAACATAGTAAAGTATTTCCACATTTTAATTGAGAAACATGATCAACCAACAATAAAAATTAAACATGCATACGGAAGCAAATAACAATCAAACAAATAAAATCACACAAAACATGGGTTGCCTCCCAAGAAGCGCTTTTCTTTATTTACGAGTCTTGTAGCTAGACTCAAGGTCATGAGTTACTACGTGATTTCATCATCAGTTCCACTCTCTAGGTCGTCTTCTAAACTAGTATCGCTTTCATAGTGCAAGTACTTCGGATCTTCGAATTCGAAAACATCTTGTCGATACTTAGAACCAAGCTTACTAACATTCTTAAAGAATCCACATGATAAATCAGAAATATTTCTACACCCTCTCCTAACATCTTCATCACACAAGATAAGTTGGGAGCTCATCATATCAAGCCCGTCACAATCTATTCCCTTAAGGTCTTTTCTCTTGTATGGCGTTTGGTATGAAATCCTCCTAATCCCATCAGTGAAGGTCATGATTCCGTTCAAGTCATCCACTATCAAATTAGTGATTTCACAAAAGGGTGCTCCAAAGACGACTTGTGATAACCTAGGGTCGACATAGTCCTCTATGTTGTCTACAATCGTGAATTCCATAGGGAATGCCATATTTCCTACGAACACCTGGATTTCATGATCCTTACCAACCACTTTCTCTCCCTTGTAAATCATCCCCCATCTGCAGATATTGTTATAATGAAACAATGATATAAAATTCTTTGGCAGGAATACATTAATGTATATGTTATCGAAGTATTTATGACCGATCATGCAAGGGATTTTGAGATTATTCGGATCACGTCGTCTTATCTTCCCCAACTCTCCATCCTTTGACCCATATAGATTCCCCTCAAGAGAGGGACGATACTCGTACACCTCCTCACTATCCCCACGAAAAATTACCTTCCTAACACCATTGGTGAGTACTACACTACCATCTTTCTCATCAAGGATTGCTCCCGATTCATTGATAAATGGTATCCCAAGGACAAGGTGGGTTAACGTTTGATTGGTGAGAGGGTCCATGTCATCAACCACGGTGAGGTCAGTATTGTAAACAAGCTCTCCAATCCTAATTGATAGATTTTCTATTACTCTCTCGCACACAATGTGCTCTGGGAAGGTTTTGTGGTATAGGGAAAGGGGGATTATGTTGACTGGGAAGCTAGGATCTATATGACTATCGGTTAAGAGCTTTTCCTTAATGGTACAGTGGATCTTGAAAACTTTAGGGTTACTTTCCTTAGTCTGATTGCTACCCACACTAATAACATCCTCCATTTTTCTCTCGGATTCTTCTATAATAGATTTACCCAAAATGGTTGGATCTTTCTCATGCTCTTCCGATTTCTCGTTCCTTTCATCCGGTTTGTCGGATTCTTGCGCGGTGCATTGCTCGGGTGAGTCGGTAGGTTTCCTTGCCGAAGCATGGTCAACCCTTGAGGTCTCATCTTTCGCTGTCTGACTGAATTTGTTAGTTTGTTGTTAGGTTGGGTTGGATGTTGAAGCAGATATTGTGGTGATGGTGTTTACGAAGTGGATTGGTCCAGGGGGGTTGACAGGTTCTTTTCCGTTAGGAGATAGATGTTTGAATAACTTACTAGGACTTTTTATTTTTACAGGGGAGGCTGGTGGACTCATGACGGTAGCAGATTTAACCTCATCAACGTGAATGGGCTTATTATCAATATGCTCCTTGATAGCAGTCAACAGATTACAAATCTTGTTGTTCACGTCAGCCTGCTGTTGTTTAAATTTTGCCTCGAGCGTAGTGAGCTGTAGTTCTTGAGATAGAATGAATTTTTTTAAAGTATCTTCACAGCTTTGCCTAGGGATACCTTGTGACGGAAAATGCTCGGACCAAGTGAGTGGTGAGGAGTCATTGAAGGATACGCTTCACGTTTGGTACCCTCTAAAATCAGGTTTATCCTTCCATGCCTCATAGGCTTCGGCAGAAGTTCGAGGACCCTGACCTACGTGTGATGATGTGAATTCGTTATAAGCACGTTTTGGAAGTTCCATGCAGTTATGGGTCTCATGAGGGCCATTGCATAGTTTGCATGTAGAGGCGATTCTGCTTACTTGGCTTGAAGGTTTATGAGCTTCGTAAGATTTCATGAGAGACTTGACTCGACCTTCAAGTTCCATGATCCTACGGTTGGGAGTGCTAGAATTTTTCAAAAGCAAAGATATTGCCTTGACCGTTTTGTTCAAGTCACGGGGATCGTTCCAACTTTCGTTGTCATAGAGAGCAAGATCTTCTATGAGTTCCCATGATTGTTCCGCACTAAGATCACGTAGCTTACCACCGGCCGATTGGTCAATGGTTCGCCTCGTGGAGATGTCGATATGGTCATAAAAGATTTGGACTTGGAGCCAAAGATCTATGCCATGATGAGGGACTTTTTGGAGTAAGTCCTTGAAACGAGTCCATGCTTCATAAAGAGATTCATTTTGACGTTGTTGGAACATCAAGATGTCATTTCTAAGCTTAGTAGTTCTCCCCGGTGGGAAAAATTGAGCAAGGAAACGAGTGGTGAGATCATCCCATGTGGTGATGGATCCCGCGGGTAAACGCTCAAGCCATTGACTAGCTTGATCCCGTAGAGAGAATTGGAATAGGCGCAAACGGGTAGTCTCTCTAGTTTCAACACCTAGGTCTATAGAATCTACGATTTTGATAAAGTCCTTAAGATGTTGGTTTGGATCTTCGGAACGAAGTCCATGGAATGCACATCCGCTGTGCACCAACCGGATGATGTCGGATCGCAAAGGGGTCACATTGTCTCTGGTGAGCTCAATGGTGTTTCGGTAGCCTTGATGGCTAGGTCGGGAATGCTCTCCTAAGGTTCGGGGCCTAAGGGGTTCTAGTGGTGGGTTTTGTTGTGGTGGGATGACGTGTTCAAAGATGTTACCACCTTCTATGATGTCGGATGGTAAAGAGTTACGAACAAAGGCACGAAGAAATAAGATAGACTAAAGAAAACCTAAAAAATAAAAATAAAATCTTACTAGAAAGGAATCTAGCAAGTAGACCTAATAAAAAGAAATCCTAACCTAGACAATAACTATTCCCCGGGCTGCGGCGCCAAAAACTTGATGTGTGGGAATCGCAACAGACTTTACCTCTCGAGGGATCTCGAGAAGCTTACAACCCCCACCAGGCAGTGTACCTGATCGTTGTAGTATAGTATAGTGACAAGTACCGGGGGATTGATCGTTCAGCTTAGGAATAGTGTCGCTAGGATTAGAAAACCTAATTACTAGTTCTAAAGGTGAGGGATGATTATTTTTGTGTTTTTATATTTTTTAGAAAGCAATTAAAATCTCGGGTTTTGAAAGAGTGGGCGGAATTAGTTGCTATTCAACTAACCCAAAACTAAGATACAATCAAAATAAAATACTAAAAATGAAAATAAACTAATTTATATTAAGGTTGTGAGCAGTAATTGGAGAAAATGTGTTTACTTAGATTTCACTACTCCCTAGATATCTTTTACACGTTAATTACTTGTTATAATTGCATGGATGACGGATTGTATTCCTTAATACCATTCATGGGGTGGCATACATAACTCCCCAATTCTATGAGCTCTTATCTCCTCCCACACCATGCCCAACACAACTATAGGGATTGTAAACAGTGGCTCATGCATTAAATACAACCAATAAAGACCTAGTACGCCTCGGTTCATATTTCTTAAGACGTTCAAGCATGTTACCATTTGGAGATCTGCCAGTTTTCTTAAGCCTAACATATAAAATCATTCATCCAAGACAAGAATAAACAAGTAATCAACACATAATCAATATCTAGGTTTCATTAGATCTAAGCAAACACAAAAGAGATCTAGCCTAGCATAATGGAATTGAGACAAGAACAAGATATAGACAACCAACACATAGACATATTGATTGAATTAGAAGAATACTTATCTCAATTACAATGCAAGGTATCAAGGGTTTGGAACCCTTGAAAAACCTGTAAAATTTGCACCAAAATCGTCTTTAGGGTTTCTCCAAAACTTCTCTTTTTTTTTTAATGTGAAAAACTAGAAAACTATATATAGGAAAATAGGGGTGACGGCGTCAAGAACAAAGGTGTGACGCCGTCATCTCGCCGCCAAATACTTCCTCGGACGGCCTTGATCTACTTCTGACGCCCTTTGTGACGCCGTCATCAACTACGGATTTTTATTCTTGGGATGTTGACGCCGTCATGAGTTACTCTTGACGCCTTCATGTGCTGTTCCCAGCATGGAAAATTGAGACTTTGCCGTTTTCTTCGCTTTTATGCTCCAAAAACGTCCAAAATGGCTTCTTTTCCAGAATTCACTCTCCAAGTACCTAAAATCACAAAAGGAACGATTTAGGGCAATATTTGATCAAATAAATTCGGATTCGGGCTTAAATGACCCCCTAAAAACGGATCATTTTTCGCCTCATCAAAAAGAGGGATGTGCCGGTAAAGTCGGGCAGCCCCATGCTTCGGCCTCGTCGAATAGTAGTTTCTTGGTGTTGAATGTCTGGTTTGTGGCCATTTCGCGTACTTTCTTTTGGCAATATATGTCTTCGTTCCAATCTATATTTTTGCTTGAATTATAAACAAGTATATACTCATTACTTGATGCAAGCATGGCTACAAACAGTAAAACTCACACTGAAAGAAAAAATAAGAAAAGTTGATGTTAGACTAACCTGCAGATGACTTGCTACATTATGCCGAGTCAAACCCTCTACATTCATAAGTTCAAGTATACGAGAAGGTATTGCTTGATCAACACCAAGTTGCACTACAGCTTGTACGAATTTCTTGTGTAGTTCAGAAGTCTAATCTACCTGAAACATATTCCATTACAACAACAAACAAACTTTACACAGACCAACCATGCTGCACCAAAGGTGATTTCAACCCATTTATTTATGAGCGGGGTCGATTTGCATTGTGTGTTATCTCAAAGATGTCAGATTGAATAGCTTAGCAAAAGGGGAACAATGCTGCTCCTTTCTAGTGAATACAACTTAATATTATTTAAAAAAAGATGTGGGCTATTATTGTAAATAATACACTTTTGTGATCATAAGTAACACATTAATCGCCTAAAAAGATCAACTAATGAAGAAAATAGTTTTGACGGCGAATCTAACCCAATGTGGCCCGATTAGTCATGTTAAGCTGCCCCCAATCACAGGCTCGTCTCTTACATATTTTTCAAATCAATATAACTTTAATAAAATATATCAACCATCAATGTACCTTAATCTTTCTTCGACTTGATTTAGTAGCACGTGAACTAGGATTCTCAGATGCTTCATTTGGCTTTTTACCATCATCTTTAGGATCAGGGCTACATTCACTAGTAGACGGTTTGAGAATACCCTCCTCCAAACTCTTGGATGAAGTAGCCTCGGTAATAATAGTAGTATAGACAACTAAATCTTTACAAATAGTTTTGACAAATTTGGATGGAACATCATGATCTACACACTCTTTCTCAGTCGAGAGATTAGTTTGAACTTGATAATGATCATGCTCATGATCTTGACAGTCACCATTATCAACTAGCCTTATTCCATGCTTCAATTGGGGGGTTGATGGAGCCAGATATTTATCACTTTCAACAGATACCTCTACATTATGTTCTTGATTTTGACTAACCTCTACCTTTATATCTGTTTTCAAATCAACCTCTAGAGCCGATGCTTTCTTAGATATCAATGCTTCAACTTGATCCACAATTGGTCAAAATCATCATATTATTTATCACTATTCTATCACTCTAATTCAATTGGGATACATATATCCCTAAATTTCTGGTACTTTCCACAAATTGTAATAATATCCCCAAATATGAACCCTAATTCGATATCTTTATAAATATATCCCCAAATATGAACCCTAATCGTTCAAATTAGTTAATTTCATTTGCAGCAGATCTTGTTAAATTATGTTAATCGGTAGTTAAATCGAATCTGCTACTTGTGTGAGTAAATCTAAACCTCTTCTTTAGGAAATTCACATGATTAAAAGAAAATCAAAACCTCTTCTTTAGGTAATGCTGGTATAATTTTTAATTGTCTGATGATACAATGATGTGAATCATCATATTGTATCATAATAAAAATAATGTATTATATTATTTCCCTGCAGTTCCTTTGTGATCCATTAAATCTTTCTTTCATCAGAACCTTCTTCTTAAATACGAAGATAAGCAAAGTATAGCATGATCAAACTGGTTTGGCTTACTTAATTATGAACTTTACAATTACTACAATAATCATTAGTGATCTGTTACTTGTCTAACCCTATTATGTGGCTTATGGTGAGTACTCGGGTATCCTGCTGATCTTAAAAGATTCTTAATGATAACGTGAGGAAGAAACTTACCCAAAACAAAATGGCTTTTGCGAGAATGACTTCTCCTAGCTTCCAGCAACTCTTCCTGAAATTAGAAAAAAGAAATTAACATCAGATTATTTTTTCCCTATGCACTAGCATTGATGCCATCTCTCAAAATACATAGCGTTGCTGTTAGTTATCCCTAAGCTTACCACTTAAGACAAGTCTTGATCACAACATTATTTTACAGCAAGGAAGTAATTCTGTGAACCAAAGAGCTTATAGATATGGAGCATTACGAGGATTTCATACAGTATGAAATACAATAAACAGTCATAAGAGCTTACCAGTTTCATTTCCAAATTACAAAAAAGTACATCATACCAACTTAACAAACACTGAAATGTAGGGTAAAATCAAAGTATCAAACTATATTATGACTTTTCGCGAGTATGGAAAATAAAGGCATAACATCATTACATTACAGAATGTAAACAACCAAATCAATTACAGTAAAATTTTATATAATCACCTATAAATCAGCTAACAGTTCATAATCATAACAAGTTCATCAGCTAATAAAACATTGAAACAATGCTTAATAAAACAGTCCGTTAAGTTAGTCTACCTAAATTACCAGCCTAATTCACAAATTTCTCGACAGTAGTTACATTCCCTTGATAAGTTTTCGGATTAACTTGATAAGACAATGTCCTGAACCACATAAACTGAATTTCCTAATCTTTTAAAACTGGCATATTGTACATTTGCTTCAACCAGTTCAATTTGTTAAGACTTAAACAGTGAGCAACCAAATAATCAGTTGGTTAATTAAGTAATTGTATTACATCAGAATTTGGCTAGATGTAAGCTCATGAAAACCGACATTTGGATACAAGCACCGTGTCCAAATTAGCTAGGCTTTAGCTTATGCATTTCAACTAAAAACAATATCCTACTAGCAATAGTACAAGTCAAGCTAACTATACAATCCTATCAGCTCCAAGCAACCTTTAAATTAGTCGAGCTAACGATACAATCCTATCACTCCAAGCTAACAATATCCTACTAGCAACAGTTTAAGTCGAGCTTATTAGCAACAAAATTTCACAAATTAATAATTAGTTAACTCGTTAATAATCAAACAAACGGTGTTAACAGAACATCATATATCAGCTTATTTCATAACTACATATACCAGCTTATTATCAGAACAACAAACATCAAAACACTTCATATACCTGATTTGATAACGGTGCCAGAGTTAGCCTAATCAAACAACTTCGGTGGTGGATAAGGACGGTGGTGGTGCCGGAGTTAGTCTAATCAAACAACTTCGATGGTGGTGGATAAGAACGGTGGTGGTGCCGGTGTTAGGGTTTCGGTGGATAAGGACGGTGGTGGTGGTGGTGGTGGTGTGTGTGGAGATCCGTTTTTTTTTGTGTGGGTGGGTTTTGGGGAGATCCACTTTTTAGTAAAATTGATAAATCCGTTTTTTAGTTATTGGTATTTTGTTATGTAGTGGGTAAAAATTTTGATGTTGTTACTTTTATAAATTTTAGTGGGTAAAAGTTTAATTTGGTTACTTTTATAAATTTCAAATGTTTTAGTAAGCACTAAATTTTGTAGCGTAGAAAAACATTCATTCATGCCAAGCGTCTCAATCGATATTTAAAATAAGATCTCAATGAATTGCTTTTTGGCTGTTTTAGAGATGTGGGACCCCAAATTGACCAAAGCTAACGTACAATCTCCCAATATCATTCTGAATTGCTTTTTGAAAAGCGTCCGTCACGTCCTATATAAACCATGTTTTCTTGCCGACTTATCAACAAAAGTAATCGACTTATCAACAAAAGTAAGTTCAAAAAAAAAAAAAAAAAAATCAACAAAAGTTGTTCTGCGTCGTGTTTTGAATGTGGGACCCGAAATTGACCAAGCTCACGTTCAAATCTCCCATCGGGATGGGTTATCTTAACGGGGGCTATTTGGTTAGATTAACCCCCTATATATATATATATATATATATATATATATATATATATATATATATATATATATATATATATATATATATATATTTTATAATTTTGTTTATATCAAAAAGCTATAAACCTGAAAGTGCGGAACAGAAAATATAAAGTCTAATATGTCAAACGCTTAAAACTGTCAAAAATACGGAACAGAAACTGACAAAAACTGAGCTGCGCTGAAAAAAAAGGGGGACAAAAGAGGAGACAAGGGGCTGACACCCTTGTCCCCCCGTTAATATAGTAGCCCCCCTCCCATTATCTAAAGGGGCTACTATATTAACGGGGGGACAAGGGTGTCAGCCCATTGTCTCCTCTTTTGTCCCCCTTTTTTTTCCAGCGCAGCTCAGTTTTTGTCAGTTTCTGTTCCGTATTTTTAACAGTTTTAAGCGTTTGACATATTAAACTTTATATTTTCTGTTCCGCACTTTCAGGTTTATAGCTTTTTGATATAAACAAAATTATAAAAATAAAAAAAAATCAAAAAAAAAAATAATAAAAAAATAGAGGGTTAATCTAACCAAATAGCCCTCGTTAATATAACCCATCCCTTATCTACATATTTCCCAATAATGCTAAAGTAATACTCCGGGGGCCACTGTGATGATTTGGAATTGACAAGTGATCGACGATTACCATGAATTTTGATATATCCACATAAAATCCTGACAAAAAACACACGCCCGCTGACATGTTAGCGGGTGATTGATTTTTTGTAAGATTCACATCTCACTAAATATCAATCACCCGCTGACACATTAGCAAGTGAGAGTTTTTTGTGAAGATTTTATATGGATGCAGCGTAAAGACTCATGCTTTTTGTACTCTACCTTTATAGCTTTTTTGTCATAATTATTATTACTCCTCGATCATCTGAGCCCATGTTGCAGCTTTCATCATCCCTGATTTCCCGTTATACCATGGATCAGGTGTTTCATGTTTTGGATCCAGATGAGGTGCTTGTGAGTGAATAAATATTGGTGAAGTAATATAGATTGTTTGTCTCACGATTGAAGATTGTTTGTCATGCTTATCAATTTCTATTCCTTTTTACTTTTTTCGGTATATTCCTTCTGAGTCCATGTTGGAGTATTACTCTTCCCTTTGTAGTTTACTCCTTCCCTCTCAAAAATGAATGAGTTTTTTATTTAGCCATAGTACTTTTAAAATTTATTTAACAAAAGATAGTACTTTCAAATTTATTTAAAGAAAAATAGTACTTTTACATAAATCATAGTTTTTACAAAAACAAACTAAAAGCACTACATGTAATACAACTAATGATCATTAAAAGGCTGCTGTATATACAAAATAAATTTTGGATTCGTTATTTGTGTCATTAAACTACACTATTGTATATACAAAATCCCCAAAGCTGCTGCACAAATAAATGAGTATTTAATAACCAGTCAACCTCTTGTATCAGCTAGTTGTTAGATTATATGCAACAGTAGTTAATTGTGAATAGTTTAAGGAAAATGTTATGTTTGTTGATTAAGTGGATAATTGTATTTGGAATTTTGGATCATAAGTTTGGTTGGTGTCAATGATGATGTCATCGTTGAGGTCATCGAGTGCTGGGTCTAGACATGGAGCTGAAAGTGCAGGTGAGGACGTGAGGTGTAAGGACACTGGCAGTCATGATTCCGAAATCCATCAATAATATCATTTCACCTCATTTCACCTAATTCATACTTTTTTCATACCTCCCAACTCCATTTTAGTGGCAACCATGCCTTTTTCATACCTCCCAACTTTTTTTTATTTTTTTATTTTTTATTTTTTTTATAAATTAAATTAAACAATTTAATCAAAACATAAACATTTCATTAATAACTAAAACAAAATTACATAATACTTAAAAAAAACCAAAAAAAAATACATAATTAAAAGAAAATTACATTATTCTTAAAAAAAATGAAATAACTAATCATCGAGATATGTTAAGTTTTGAGCATCTACGTGGTCCGTAAGATCATATAGGAGTCAGTAATGCATTTGTTCGTCGATTAACTCCGGTAATACACTATCGACATAAACTGGCGCGACTGGCGGATCCATTATATGAACCGGTGATATTGCCATCCCATCGTCTTTTAAAATCATATTGTGAAATATGATACACGTATAAACGATTTGTCAAAACTTCTCAACCGACATTGCCCGGAGAGGACGAGCGAGAATCATCAATTTATTTTTAAGACGACCAAAAGCTCGCTCGATATCTTTTCTTGCAGACTCTTGTAGCTTTTTAAATCTCTTTTCATTCAATTCAACTGGATGCTTGTATGCTTTAACAAACGTTGACCATGTAGGATAGATTCCATCGGTAAGATAATAACCAAGTTTGTAAAACCGTCCATTTACATGAAATGAACTGTTTGCCGCCGTTCTGTTTCGCTCCGTAAGATATAATGGTGACTGATTCAAAACATTGATATCGTTGTTTGCACCTGGAGGACCAAAAAACGAATGCCAAATCCACAAATCGTAAGAAGCGACGGCTTCAAGCATAATAGTTGGGTATTGATGATCACCTCGCTTATATTGACCTTTCAAATGTCTAGGACAATTACGCCAATGGAAATGGGTACAATCAATGCTACCAAGCATTCCAGGAATGTGATGTTGATCTTCATGGAACTCGTATAAGCGTGCAATGTCATGGGATGTAGGCCTACGTAAGAACTCTCGACCATATAATTGAATAATCGCTTGGAAAAATTGATCAAGGCATTCTCCTATAAAAATATAGATAACGTTAACTTTATAAAAAAAATAAATAACAAGAACTTTAAAATATATATAACGCTAAAATATAAAAAAATTAATAACAATAAGTTTAAAAAATATTTCACCTGACGTTCGGCGCGCCATGTTTAAATAGTCATCAAATCTATCTGGAGGTTCACCCGTTGCGAGTTGCCTAATGGCCGATGTGCATTTTTGTAATGCCGTGAAACTTTTTTTTCCCCTCGCAACTAAGCCCTCTTGAAACCATTCGAAATTCGCTTCAACATCAGCAACAACTCTTAAAAACAAGCTTTTATTCATACGAAACCGTTCACGAAAACGTTCGTCGTTAAACTTTGGACGTTCAACGAAATAATCATTCATAAGGGTTCGTAAAGCTTGTTCACGAAAACGAGTTACATACTCCCGACTTTCGGTAGAGCTTGCCGTGTCGTCAATTGCATCGTACGCGGCTAATAAGGTTTCTAGGGTGCTACCGGATGGTACTAGTTCGGACAATTCGCCGGGGGGACTCACTAATGATTCGGACGAAGAAGAAGACATTGTAAAAATATGTGAATTTTATATATGTAAATTGTATTATTTGTGATAAAAATGTATGTGTTTGTTGAATATATATAGGGGATTTTTTTTTATTTTATTTTTGCCCAATGCACGCTCCAAAAACTCCCAACGTCTATAAAATTAAATGGTAACGGTCATATTTTGCATAGATACTCGCATGCTTCGGAGGCAATATATGCAGGTGAGTGGATGCCGTTTACAATGCCGGTGGGGTGGCGGCGGTGTTCTCAGCGGGCATGCCCTTGCCGGTGGGTGATGCCGCCCCCACTGCCACCCTTCTAATAGATCATAGGAAGAACAAAGTGATACTTTGTCTCATGTGTTAGTGGTAAATTGGTGATGAGTCCTATTTGTGTATTGAGTCTGTACGACTGAAGGGAATGGATTTGGCACTATGCGTATGCTTATACATGTAGTATCATCCATTTTGAAGATGGGTTGTTTTAGATGTCTAGATTGACAGTTTGGTTTGGGTGAAAGTTAGTTAGTAGAAGTGTATGAAATTTTGCGACCCTCGTCAAACGATGGCCATGTGTAATGACACCGTTTGCACTCCCCCTAAAGACGACCCTATATTTTATGTAAAGATACTATCTTTTGTTAAATAAATTTGAAATGACTATATTTTGTTAAATAAATTTTAAAAGTACACTACAAAATTTGTGACATTTGCTCACTAATTCAAGAGTGGGCAAAAGATAAGAAAAGAGTTACTAAAAGCTATTTTAGCGACTCCCACTAAAAAGAAAATAGTCACTACTGAAGCCATCACTAAAAGTCTATCCTCACACAATATTTAGTAAGCAAAATGGTCAAGTTTTTAGTGACTATTCTCTTTTAGTAGGCAAAGGTGTCAATTCTCTTTTACACCAAAGCCTATTTAAAATGTTTTAGCCACTTTCTTTTACAACTAACAGGGAGCAAAGGTTCACTTTTAATGACTAAATGATCAGTGAGTAAAGCTATTCATAAATGATACACTTTTTGTTTCCCTAAATGATACTACTTTTTGGTTTTCCAAATACCATATTATATCAAAATCATACTCAAAACAGAAATATTTTCCAAATACACTTTCTGGTTCTAAACACAGTAATCTCATTGCAAGGATACAAAGAAAAAGAAACTCCATTTCTAAAAATAAGTTCAAAGACATCATTTCAGATTAATAACGTCGAATCTCAAATGTATCAAAACAAGTATCAATTCTTTCATGCTCTAAAAACTAGTTACATGAACAAACAACCGTGATGTAGCCACTTCCATCCTTGTCAAAATCGAAATTCAGCGACCAAGTGTTCCTCTCGATCCAGTTTGTTCAAGTGAACTATGGCTGCTATAAATTCACCATAGTCGATTCAGCCTGAAAACTAATGACATTTAGCTGTTGCTCACAAATTTTCGGTAAAAAACAAGAATGTCAGTTATCACTAAGAGTTCAAATGGATAACAGCCTTACCGCATCCATAAGGTCTCGTATTTCTGTATCCTTTAATGTAGAACCAAACTTTCTTAGTCCGACTTTCAGCGATAAAACCGATACATTTAAACTAAACACAACCTAAACCTAAACTGACCTATAGAACTAATAGCATGATATGGGTCACTTTTAGTATAAATTTGTAACTGTTTATAAACTGACCCGTGATACTACATTACTTTTTCTAATTCCTACAAATCGACACGCGGCATACTAATGTGATATGAAATACTGTGACCCAAATAAACTGATATTCTTAAACAGTTACTATGAATACTATCTTTGGTTTAAGGGTAAAAGCTTTGGTTTAAGTACTAATTGTGTATACAGCATTATCATCAAATAAACATACGGAAAATTTTCGATTTTGGCCCTACTCACAATCAAAAGTCAACCTTTTCCCATGTTTAAACTTATAGAAGTTACCCAAAAACCCATCAAAAAAGGTAAGCAGACAATGAGGTAAGGATCAAAGGTGTTACCACAAACATTGATATTTGAGTTGATGATCCAATCGCCACCCCAAGTGTGATGTCCTGAACATAAATAAAGATTAGGAGATAGTTAACTATTCCATACCAATGTTTGCTATATAAAGTGGGTATATACTTACAAGTTTGTCTTTAATGGCAAACATTATGGCGCTTGCATGTTCAGCAGCATTCCCACCAATAGGAAGCAGGATGACACTGATAAAAGACACAGGAATATTCCATGGGTCTGATGCTCCCTGAAAAATATAGGATAAAGACATTCAGCAACCATGCACTAGTAGCTAATTTAGGATCTAACAAGCCAGTATACAGAGAAATCAAAGTTAATTACTTAAACAAAAGAAAAGGGAGGTAGACAGATAAACACACCATCCCACTCTCAGGTTAAAACCATAAGTTTTACAGCAAACAAGATTAGAAAGAATAAGTAAAAACCGAAATAAGTGGGTAGTCTCAACACCCTCCTCTGGGAAAAAAGTTACCTGTATGGCATCAATGAGATAGCCAGATAGTACAGACACCCATAATGTTAAGATAGTAAGCCAAGCAATTGCCTCCCACTTAGTAATCTCAGGAACATCGTCTTCATCAATATTTTCCCCGTTATTTTCCGTTTCCTGCATAAATGTAAGCCCTCAAAACTCAAGACATATATAGAGAAAGGGATCCATAGGATCTAGTGCAACCAACAAATACATACAGTAAATTCAGGAGAGCAACAAGAAAGAAGACAAGGAAAGGTAGCATCAAATACATAGGATCTAGTACAACCATCAAATTCATACCGTGTTTCTTTCCCATATCATCTTCAAAAGGCCAGCATGATTCTTCACCTGACTGAATGCTCAAATCAACACATAATATACAGTTAATTCAACAAAAACAATGAGAACATACTTGAAGCATCAACAAGGTAGAATAGGTTTATATTGGCAATACCAGTGGAGGAAACGATAAAGTTGAGTCCGCTACTTTAGATTTCTGTATCTGCAATTCTGACTGCGATGTAGAAACTGCATCTGTACACGTATCTTCTCTGTTACCGTCAGTGTTCACATGCGGATATTTATCAGAATTCTCCTTAAGACTAGATGCAGAAGCACTTAAATAAACGAAGCCGGTGGCAACATGATCAGGGTATCGTCGAAAGTACTTTAAAGGCACAGGATTGCCCAGATTTCCATTTATGACGGGATACACATGAAGTTCTTCGGGTAAGTAGTTAGTAGAAAGGCCCTCGTACAGTTGCTCCTGAATGTAGGGACCACAATATTGTCCTTGTTCATTGACGTACATCCATCCACTCACGTATCCAGGTTGTGCATACCCATTATAAGTTTTTGTGGTATCACCGTTAAGGTGGAGAGCAGTTTCTATACTGCCATTCGCGTGGCTCTTTGTGTCCATTGTAGACTGCATATCACCTAGTGTCATTATGGTGGGACGAAATTACAATAGTTAGGATTGAAAACACCACAATACGTTATTGAAAAAAATGAGAAAAAGTTAATGCATGTTAAGTCTTCGATGAGATAATACTAAATGACTCCGTATAAGATGTACATCAATAGAGCCATTATATACAATACAAGTAAACCGCGGTATACAATGACTGCCTACACCCAACCCTTGGAACGCCAAATATAGTTCTCATAAAAGCCGACACTCGTTTGGCCTCTCATTTGTACATAAAGCCGTCAGTTTTTCGTTTTATACATAATCGGTATAACTAAGAATGGTAATACATGGTCCACTCATAAAGAATAAAAAGTATTTGGTAAGAAATAAAAGTTAATACAGGAAGCAAAGATATTTTGAAAACTTAAAGGAAATTTATTATCCCGTTAAACTATAAAAAGAAATAATACGCTCAAATCTTACCGCCAGCGTTTTGTTTCTCAAATTACATACATACCCTCAAGAATAACGTTCCTAAATCTTTACTACATATAATGGAGAAATGGTCAAAGTGGAATTGTGGAATTGTGGAAAACTTAGGGGACGTTTAGTTGGTGAAAAATTTCCTCTTTTTCCAGAAAATTTTTCATATGAAAAGAGAAAAACTGAAAATCCGTTTAGTTAAACTTTTTTCCAACAATTTTCAAAAAATATGAAATGCTCATTCTCTAAATTTTAACTAAGGGTTTGAAAAGCCCATTCTACTCTTCTCACTTTTTTCATTCTCTAGGAATTTAGAAAAGGAAAAATAGAAAAAAATTTCACCAACTAAACGGCTCCTTAACTTTTGGTCAATCTCGATTTTACCCCTGCACATGTGAAACGAAAATTAATAGGGAAAATTAATAGCCTGCTGAATTAATGGGGCTGAATTAATAGATGGAAACTATGAAAATGTCAAATGAAATGTCAAATGGAAACTAATCTAAATCTAATCTAAATCTAAACTACTTACAAAGAGAAAATGTGCAAGTGAAAAAGTGAAATCCTTAATTTTTGGTCAATGCCCATAATGCCCTTGAACCATATTTTGGAAAGTATTAGTATATTGAAAAGAGTATAAAAGGTTTAACATGTTGCCTTATGGAATAAAGTCAATGTTAACCATGTTGCCTTATGTTTGGAAAGTGAATATGAAAATGAACACAATTGTAATATGCAACAATGCAAAACATCAATATTGTGGCAACTATACAATCATGGCAACTATTCAATCACAGTAAATATGGCAGAGTATAAAATATTAGGTTGACTTCTCATGGTAATTTTAGCAACTATTCAATTAAAAACAATAAGCGGTATTTCTTTTGTTAGGGTTTGAAATGGTTTTTATGTGGCTGCATTTCTTTTGTTAGGAGTTGAAATGTATGAAAACAAATATAGAAATGATATGATAAGTTGTCATTTCTTCTAACTTCAAACCATATATAAACCCGAAAACACACGCACAACACCATAACAAACTTTTTGATCTTCCAACTTCTCTCTTTCAACGCCCAAACACTTTCATACACCAGGAAATCACAAATACAACCAACTGGTCTCTCACTGTTACCGACCCTCTGCCGCTACTATCTTCCGAAATTACCACCACAACCACCACCATTCATGGTGTTGTCGGCTACTGGGTTAGGTGGTTTCGGTTGATTTGTGGTTTTGGTTGATGGTTTTGGTGCTTTTGTCGGACGTTGGTGTATGTTTTTTGGTTTAAACAAATTGCCATATATTATATTTTCGGTTCTGGTGGTTATGGTTGCCAACCATGCTATTTTGATGTTAGATGGTGTTAGATGCAAAGGTTTTTTACATATTTTTTATAGATATAAAGATCGAGTTCCATCTTTTTTTTACCGATATGTTTTTACAATGGTGTGTAGCGAGGACCAGAGTAGTTAGTTGTGGTTTTGTTACATATGATGTTTGTCAATTTTGTTCACTCCAAGGGGTTTTGGTCTATTATGTTACGGACTAGAATTGTGAGTTTGAAAGCATAGGTGATAATATGAGGCCATTGATATTGTTTTAAGGAAAGTGATGTTTTTGGTATTATTTTGAGGCCAATAATTGTGTACAAGGCTCTTTATATATGCAAATTATGCTTTTTGATCTTATATCTTGCGGCTTACTATAGACATGCACGTTTTCTTTTTTTTTCCCCATCTACAGTATTTTGTATGTTGTATTTATTCGAGTTCAATGATTTATTTTTAAGGCTAATCATCTATGCAACCAGATTTGTTTTTTCAATAACGATCAAGTGTGAAATGTTGTAATTGTAGAGATTTCATGTGTCTTGGTAAAATCTTAGGATGATAGTGTGAGAGCGTTTTCTGCACATTGTGTTGTTGTGTGAATGAAACTCTTCCTCTTTTTGAAAAATATGAAAGATCTAAATCTATTGTATTATAAGTCCAAATAAACTATTGGATAGTAAAGATTTTCATTTAAACTTACGAACTTTACATTGTATCTTTTTTACTTTGTATTTTAAAAGCATTGTTAACTGATTCATTGAGATAGTAAAAAATAAAAAGATATAACTTTGCATTGTAAATTGAGATATCAAGAAAGTAGGAATAAAAAGAGGACAAGCTTGATATTTAAAGTAGATATGTCATGAAAAGAAGAGAAAAGAAAAGACACCCTTGGTTTACAAAATGACTTTTAATAGACCGGGTAATAGGCAAGTGGAAAGAATAATCAATAATGGATAAAATTGGGAGTCAACATGATTAAAAATGTACTATTTATCCATGTAGTTTTCGGTGGTTTGGACTTGACATAAAATGATGCCCCAAAATAACACTTAAGTTTGGATGGAATCACTAGATTTTAGGTGAGTAAATTTGCAAAATAACTTCACTAATATGACAATGAATTTGGATTTAAAGAAAAGTTGCACGGGTTAATTTTAGTTTTTTAGATACTAAATATGCAATGATCGGTTCATATAGTAAATAAGAATCCATATAGAAGCTTAAAACGTAAGTGCATTACAACCTTTTGCATGTTAGAACCTTTTGCAATTACACTTTGATATTTTCACATTACACGAAACTCTTACCACAATATCACATATCTATAATTGTTTCTCGCTAGAAATTTCCGTTGCTATGCACGGGTACTCGTCTAGTATCATTATATACAAAATGAGTCACGGCTTCAGTTAGTGCGTAAACGCAAGCAGGAAGAAGAACATTATACCATTTCCGGTCTTTACTATATATATATATATATATATATATATATATATATATATATATATATATATATATATATATATATATATATAGGCAAAGGATCACGTGCGGATGGTTTTTTTTAGTGCGGATGTGCGGATGGATCTGGACCGCCCATTCCAGAATCTGATCTTGACTTTTTGGAAAAAAGTCAAGATCTGACGCTAATATCACGGTACCAATTGATCATGAAAACGATTTTTTTGACATTTTTTCCTTCTCAGCGATCCTTACTCTAGTTGTGTTTTTTTATTTTTTCAGATTTTTCTGAGCACTTTTTTCTTTTTTGATTATGAGTGCTAATGTGATATTAACGATATTATGAGTGCTACCGTGATATTAAGCTTTTTTACATGTAAAAATGAACCGTGATATTAAAAACCCATGATAGTTACTGTGATATTATAAAACCAACGTGATATTAAGCTTTTTTACATGTAAAAATGAACCGTGATATTACGATATTAAGAAAAAGTTAAAGTGATATTAAAAAAAATTAACTTTGATATTAAGAAAGCATGATAGTTACGGCGATATTAACAATTTTTATTAAGAAAAAGTTTTTACGATATTAAAAAAGTTATTGTGATATTAAATTTTTTATTAAAAAAAAATTTCAGAATCTGATTTTGACTTTTTTACAAATGTCAAGATCTGATCTTGACTTTGTCAAGATCAGATCTTGACTTTTGTAAAAAAGTCAAAATCAGATTCTGATATCACAATACCTTTAACGATGAAAACGATTTTTTTTTGAATTTTTTTCAGCGATTCTTAATTATTTGTTGTCCTCTTTATTTTTTTAATTTTTTCAGATTTTTTTGAATTTTTTTCAGAAAAAAAGCTAATACGATAGTAACGATCTTAAAAAAAGACGAGATATTTACGATATTGCCACTCCGCCTTTTTCAGATGGTTGACTAGATGGAGGGCTGAGATTCGTCCGTACCATCCGCACTAAAAGACAAAAATGTACCTGATCCTCACCCTATATATATATATATATATATTTCCTAGTCCCTGCCTTGTTACAAAATAATCTTGCTTCTTTCCATCTATTAAATCCGGCCATGTTACCAAACGCTTTTAATAAAACAAACAGAGCCTAAACTAAGTTGTTTAATCGTGATCACCACATGAAATGAGTATCTAGCATAAGGGCAAAATTTTACAAAGAGAAGAACAAGAAGAAGAAGTCTATGCTGAACCAGGTCGGGTAGTCTAACAACGAAATCCAGCATCAATGCCACCAATCACTACGATGAACTTGTACCTAAAGGCATCAAAATAGCCACTTCACTACATTCATGTCAATCCTCAACCTACCACTACTTGTCCTAAAAACTCTGTACGGTTCTTGATGTATTACTCCTCCGTCCCAAGCAAGGCAAGAATCACACCGTTTAAAAAAAATGCATGATTACACTATGACAGCATTAAAATTATATTGTTGCCGTTTACAGTGTTTTAATTAATGGAATTTGCAAGTGCGCTATAATTTTGAGTGTAACAGCTTGTATATTGAAGACGCCAAATGTGACACCTAATCATTAGCCGTTCCACATGTAACATAAAAGATCACTTTCGACTCAAAATAACCACCACCACGCAATTCAAAGTAATTTATAAAGTGTATGATAACAGCATATGAATCAGATAACGTATCATAGCAGGGCAGCATTCATTATTTCAAACAGCCCCTAACTTACATTCAGTAATTTATAAAGTGTATGATAACAGCATATGAATCAGATAACAGCTTATAAGCCGGAAAGTTTCAAAATAAGCCACAAAAAATGAGCTTATCAAACATAAGCCCAAAACAAACAGCCCTAACTTACATTCAGTAGACGAATTATTATACATGTAATAAACGAAACAACAACTATCACTTATTAACACTTTCTAAATACAAAACGTAAATTGTATTATACCTGAGTTAGGGTTTCAATCGGCGATAGAGACGACCGGATAGAGACGGTGCCGGAGTTATGGATAGAAGGCCGGATAGAGACAGAAGACGGTGCCGGAGTTAGAGATAGAGACAGAATACGGTGCCGAAGTTAGAGATAGAGACAGAAGACGGTGACGATTAACAATTTTAGGGTTTCAGTGGTGGATTTAGGCCGGATTTAGAGTTTCAGTGGTGGCAATCATGGTGGATTTAGGTCTGTTTGGGAGATGGTGGATTTAGGGTTTTAGTCGTTGAGAGAGGTGGGGGATAACAGTCTGTTTGGGAGATGGTGGATTTTGAGAAATGAGATAGTTTGTTTGTGCCACTGACGTTTTTAAAAAAATAATTAATTAAATCTTTTCCTTACTTTTATCTACATAGGCTTAAGTCAACAAATGTTACAAAAAATGTTTTAATAACTCTTTGGCTCATTAGTGGGCATATATTAAAATTTTACTTTTTTTCACTTACTTTTGGTGACTTTATAAAAGTTTTAGTGGGGAAAATTTTTAGTGAGTATATGCCAAAATTTTACTTTTATAATTTTGTGTTTAGTTTTTACTTTTTGGTGACTTTTAAAAAATTTAGTGAGGAAAAGTTTTAGTGAGTATATGTCCAAAATTTTGTAGTGGTAGTATGGTCAAACAAAAACCCAAAAATAAATTGGCCACTGGACAAGTCAATGTCACTAACTCATATATGTACAACAACGAGGGTGTTTACCCGCGCGTTGCTGCGGGCCTATTTGCTAAAGAAGGCTAAATAAAAAAAAATTGAACTATTATTTTGAAGCATCTGAAAAGTTCAAGGTTTAGTAACGAACTTTTAATTTACAAATGGTTATGTTTATGTACTATGCGAGTAACGAAAACTACAACTTCATTTATATCAAAGAAGAATGGGATTTGATGAAGTTTTGCCAGGCATATATGCTGTTAGAGGATAAGCAAAGGAGACATTGAAGATTGCATGTTCTTGTAGCTGGTGGCTTCGCAGCAAGCCAAGGAGGGAAGCTCGAGGTTGTTTCTACAGCTAGCATGGCTAAGATCCTGAAAAGGGAATGCAAAAATCATTAAAGATGTAGCAAAGTAGTGGCATAAGTGAAGTACACAGTTTGTGTTATTAATGCCTTGATATCTAATTTTCTGTTATATTTTTATTAGGATGTGAAAGGGTGGAGAGTTAATGTATATTCATGCATGCTCCAAGCAAATCAATGATGCTAAACTGTTCATGGGGGGTGTTCTAGGCTAGTAATTAATGCTAGTGTCTTTATAAGGCACACACAAACAAAAACTCAGAATCATTAGCAAAGAAAGGTATCAACATAAACACACAGTGAAAAAACATCTTGTGACAGGAAATAAAAACCAAAAAAAAACACCCAAAAATTAAAAAAATGACAACACCTATGCCTTTTTGTAAAGAGTTAGCTGCTGTTGCTCGTTCCAAGCTGGTTAAAGATATGATGGTGGTGAAATTTGAGAGGGAGGTTAGTGTTGCACTGGTGGATGAAGGTGAGTTAAGAAAAAAGGCGAAAGAGATAATGGCTCGTGTGGCTGAGAGGGATTTCATTATTGGAGAGCTGGGTCTTCTTTTTGAGTTTGAGTCTACTGTGGCGAGCCTTTCAGAACTTAACAACCTGCAAACCCAAGATCTGACTGAGGTGTCGACGATCTTGGTGAATGTGATGAAGAAACAGAGGCGAGCAGCAGAGTTGTTGTCGCTTATTGAGAAGTTAAAGTTGCTGCTCTACTGATGTGTTTGTTTGTTGTGTTTATGAACATGTATTTTGGGTTTGGGGCTTGGTGGGGATATGGAGGTTTTTGGGAATATTTTCATGAAAATGTATCGAAGGTTTAAGGTGTTGGCTGGTTAGTATATGAAACTATCTTTTGTTATATGTTGGCTTTATCTTTTTGTGTTAACAGCAAACTAATCTAGGACTCATGCTAGCAAAGTCTTGTGTTGTAACATACCTTTGTTCTGTTGGAAGCAAGTACTGAAGTATCGTTGTAGTATCAACCATAAACTCCTTGCAAAAGTGAGCAGCAAACTCTAAAGGACCTTTCTGATTTCCATTGGCTCTGTTGATTATCTGCATTTGAATAAGTTAATATTAGCATGTCTAAACTATAAATTAGTGCCATTGTTTTATGATCTATTTAAGTTGGAAACATTTATTAAATTGTTAAAAATAAGTCTTTAATTAAAGCTGTCATGATAACAGAAATTATTTTCAAAACTAGAAAAAAGATGGGCAAAAAAGTTTTAACATGCTGTGCAAGTGTATTTGACCCAGAAAAAATTACCTGTTGGGCTGTTCCAAACCAACCGATTATGAGTGACCTAACCTAATGCAACCATTGATACATTCTGGAATATCTATAAGTGCTATAATGTAGAGAATAAGGTTTGTACCACTATGGAATACAAAGGTAAAAGAGATGTCACCAAGCAATTCAATGGCGACTTCATAGTGCATCGAAGAAAATAAATACCTTTCTTTGTATTAAATGAAGTGTATCATTCTGTTTTGCATCTTCGCTTTGGTCATTTTCTATGTTTTTATGACCTTTTTTATGAACTTCTCTAACTTAAATTCCATTATACAAATATTAAAATGCCTAAATAAACAAACTTTAGGTTTGTTTGAAGGTATCTTTATTCAACACACTGATTTCAAGAAGCTGGTTTCCATGAGCAAGTCAGATAATTTGGAAAAATAGTTAGACAAAGCTGTTTTTTGATTTGCCAAATGCATACCTGCATTGTACAATAGAGAAATCGAATACAGCAGTAATAGAAAAGGAGGTGTAACAATTTGCATTTTCAGATTAATTACTTTTCCCAGCAGGTCACCTAAGTCGGTACTACTCTCACATGAGCACGCTTAACCGAATGGGCGATTAACCGTTAGACCACAAAACGAGTTTCTAAGACGTTTTGAGTTTTCAAACTTATTAGAAAAAGTCAACATAATTTTTCCCTCCTCCTTTGACCAAAAATCATTCCTTGATTTTATAAGTCATTCCTTGATTTTTAGGCTTACGGTTTGATGTCTAAAAGACATTTAACACCAACCGACACTAGACTGAGCCCAGTCTAGACATTATAAGTCATTTTAAATCATTTATATCATATTAGAAAAGTAACATTTTACTTTTCTCAGTTTTACGCAAAATTCGTACATTTTACGTATTACGCGTTTTAGACCCGTGTTTCCAGTTTTTAGCAGGGTTTACCACTCAAATGGAACCTACCACTCATTTTATATTTTATTATGGGACATATGGACATGTCTAACAATGCTTTAAAGTTTCATAATTTTACGACACCCGGTTTTACGTTTTGAGGCCTAATCATTTACGGTTGGCATTTCCCGGAGTCAAAACTAACAAATATCTAGATATTATCATCCAAGCCAAGCCACCTCCCCCCCTTATCCCTTGTGAACCGCCATAGGGGGGGGATTCATCACTTAGGTGTCTTGATCTCATGCTTAAGGCCTTAGATTGCATACATGTGTTCAAGCTTCCTTTGTAAGCTTTGACTAGTCATGTAAACTAACCTCCTCAAGCCCATATAAATACCCCCTCCCCTCCTTTGTGCCGTGCATCCCCAACCCCAAAACCACTCCACACTTAGCTTATTTTCTTCAAAGTTCTTGCAAGGTTCAAGTGCTTATTCAAGAAGAAACCCTAGTTTGATCATAAGTTACCAAAAATCTTCCAAACCCTAACATACTTGGTGATTTCTCTTGAGTTTAAATCCACTCAATTCACCTCAATCTTCATCATCCATCTTTCAAGAATACCAAGGGTAGAAAGGTTGCATGAAGTGAAAAAGGGTTGAAGCAAGTCTATCAAAGTCCATTTCCTTACTTGTTACTCCTTTCTTTATAAGAAAGCCAAAAGTTGTAAGCCAAACCCTAACATGCTTCTTGTTAATTTATCATGTTCATATCATTTACATGTTATTCTTGCTATATTATGTCTTGTATTGATGTCCATGATGTATAAAAATGAGTAAAAGATGTTGTTATAATGGATTGTTGAAACAAGTTACTAAAACAAGCAAACTAATGAATTTCTTGGTAAGACCTGATCAAAATGGTAAAAATATGATATTTGATTATTACATATTGTGGTAGAGGACCTAAAAAGGAAACCATAGCAATTTGAACCACCCAAAACGAGTATACGAGTCAAAAGTTACGCCCATTTGAAATTACCAAAGATTTCCGGCAAAACTGCCAAATACCATTCTGATCAAATTTGGGTTTTGAAAGTCCCACTTCTGGTCCGATTCATCAAAAAGTTAAAACACGAAAGTTGTCCGGAACGACGTTTTCGTTCAGGATTAAAGAAGCTCGAGACCTAAAAATGCTTTCCGAGTGATAAAATTCTTCAAATTCTAAACAGCCCATTTTTAGGCGAAAGTCACTAGATTATGGTTATACTTTGAAAGGAACAAGAGGTATTATGACCTATAATCAAGACCACAACCATGGCTAGGGCCAAGGTTGTGTCTCATGACCTTGGAACAAGGACCAAAGGTCATGGCTAGGCCATGACGAAATGACCATACCAACTTACATAGGCGTAAACATGAAACAATGAATTAGGCGATAACATGAACAAGCAATTTGGATTTACTTCACTTAAAAGGAAACCATGAGATATTACCAAGAGAAAATGGTCATACAAGACTTATGAAACTACCCCTAATAACAATCTTCATGAACTAATAAACTTTCCTAAGTTTATTCAAATATCG
Organism: Artemisia argyi; assembly: GCA_030686995.1. Taxonomy (NCBI): domain Eukaryota; kingdom Viridiplantae; phylum Streptophyta; class Magnoliopsida; order Asterales; family Asteraceae; genus Artemisia; species Artemisia argyi. Next base: position 175,135,810 of record CM060694.1, read on the forward strand.
GACATGTCACTTTTCGGATCAAAACTTATATCTATATATTTCATCAACTACTACAATAGTAGGGAGCCTCATGTGAGGAGTTCATTATGTAAGCCGTTGAGTTGAGTTGTGGATTTACGAATTAAAGTGTCCTGGCTCCTCGAACGCTTACTAACATGACTTCTGAATTATGTCGGCCCGAACGGTAGTAAACGATATATAAAACATACATGTTTCATGAATCTATTCTTTTAAAGACTTACAATATACATCATACCACATCATGGATTAAATGCAAGATATATATATAGGCACTACTTCATATTCTTTACTCCGATCCTAAGTCGCAACATTCTATTATAGGTTGTTCGTAGAAACCTTCGCGATTCGACCATCACATTCACTACTCACTACATAACTTAAGGTGAGTTCGTAGCCCCACTTTCTATTGTTTAACTATTTTACAAACCCATGGGGGGAATACATGCTATTACTTTTCTACTCGAACACAATGCTTTCTAATGTATGCTTCTCGACGATGTTTTATTATCACTAAGTAACGATTGCCATGTTCGAAATCCCTATATCATGAACCATTAGTCACTACCTTTAGTGAGCGCGAATATTGTGAATAGATCTATTGGGATTGACGAATCCCATTTGTGTTAAACAACGATGAGTTCACACAAATGCACTATATTTGAGATTTAGCGGTATAACGGCAAAAGTACCTTGATAGGGCTTCTATAATGCCAATTTTGTTGGTTCGATGTTAATGTTTTGGTTGCATGAGCTTAGTGAAATAAATAACGATTTTGTTTTCTAACTATGAGTGTGAGTCTATAGCTCACACTACGACATATTGTGTTCAACAATTTAACTAAACTCTACGAATTCCACTCAACCTTTATGTTGACCTCTCAAGCATGTATTTCAGGTTCATGACGATCAAGGATGGTACGGAAGGGCACGGATACTCAAGAGGGCTATAAATTTTATTATCATTCAAAACTCAATTAATGTAATTTGTAAACATGGAACCATCTGGGACCTCATTTCGTAATCTTTTATATCTATATAATTTGAATGATAAATCTTTTAAAACGACTCAATTGGAGTTCGTTTTCTATTATTGTGACTATTGTGCCGTCCAGTAACACCCAGTTCGAATTCCGCTGCATCCATGAATTGGGGGTGTTACAGATTGGTATCAGAGCCATGGTTATAGAGAAACGGGTCTAATTGAGACCTAAACTATAACTACAATTACAAGCAAAACCATTTTATAGCCTTCCGCTCTTCGTGCCTTCCATCCTCCAGACGATTATGGACTTATTATACAAGTTAGGCTACATAAACATATTAGCATATTGCTATATATATGCTTGCCATATTTTGAGCACTCCCCATAAACGATAGAATTATATTAACATTGTAATTCTTCTTATAGAAATCATGTGCGTACCCACTTCTCCCGATTATGTGCCCACTCTACCTAATAACTTCCAAGTCTTACCACCCTCACCCGAGTTCGGATTTGACTTCGTAAATGCCTTCGCTTCTGATGACGAAGAAGAACCTTTCAAAGATTCAACCGACGAAGAAGAGGATAATGAATACGAATATGTACTAGAACCATTACCACCACCACTATCACTTCCCTTTGATATCCCTACATGTGATGAATTGGATCACTCACTATGGATTGTACCTCGACCACCATTGATCGAACAAGAAAGTCAACATGAAAACTACAGCTTCTCAAATTTCATCGACTCGTACCTCTATGACACACTAAACCAAGAAGTTGCCGATCAATCAGAGCTGCTCGGACCTTCTAATCCACAATAGACTAGTGTGATGATACTAGTTAACTTTAGTACTACTAAACTGATTAGACTCAGTTAGTAAATGTTACGAAATCTATGTAATAACTAGCGATAGTAAAAACGTTGTAATTACTAAACTGAAAGTATCAGTTAGTAAATTTTGAAGAAGCTTGTAAAAGGTTTCGATTTTGTAAATCAACCAACGTTGTACGAATAAAACTCTTGTTTTATATACTATCATGTGTTATGCTTTTAAGTTTCAAACATTATTATCCTATCATTCTTATCAAAAATTGTGCTCATCTCACAACTCTCTAATTACAATGTATCTTTTGAACAATAGAATCATGGCGCCAAAGAAACAAACACCACAAACAATGACGCAAGCCGCCATCTGCAAACTGGTAAAGGACAGTATCAATGCAGCACTTATCACGGAACGAGCAGCCGTAGCTGCAGCAGCTGCAGCAGCTGCCGAAACCGCCACAGCTGCTGGTGCTGCTGATGCTGCAGCAACTGCTGATGCTGCAGCAGCCGCAGAAGCCGCCACTGCTGCGGAAGCTGCGATAGCTGCAGAGGCTGCCAGAATTGCCAGTCTTAACCTTGGAGGACCTACCCCTCCGGTGACCAATGTTACTACAGTACTAAAGGGTTGCTCGTTCATTTCCTACCTGAAATGTGAACCCATCAAATTCAAGGGTACTGAAGGGGCTGTAGGTTTGACCCGTTGGTTCGAAAAGGCGGAGTCGGTGTTCTTGGTTAGTAAATGTACCGAGGAGGATAAAGTCCAGTATGCCACGAGTACTCTGTTGAATGAGGCGTTGTCCTGGTGGAACTCAATTGCTCAACCCATGGGCATTGAGAATGCCTACAAAATTACTTGGGCTAATTTGAAGCAAATGATGATCAAGGAATACTGTCCTCGCAGTGAAATACAGAAGTTGGAGGTTGAATTCTGGGATCATACGGTTAAGGGAAATGATATCATAACCTACAATCGTCGATTTCAAGAATTAAGGATACTTTGTCTAACAATGGTTTCCCCAAAGGAAAAATTGTTGGAAAGATATATCTGGGGACTTCCATCCAGCATACAAGGGCATGTAACTTCGGCAAATCCAAAGGAACTTGATGAAGCTATGCGGATGTCCCGCAGCCTCATGGACCAAGTGGTACGAATGACAGAAACCCGAAAGCAAACCACCAACAACACCAGCAATACCAATAACCCCAACAATTCCAACTACAGTAACAACAATAACAATAGGAACAACAACAACAAGCGACCATGGGATGGTAACCATGGAAGTAACAACAATAACAACAACAACCAAACTCAAAACAACAACCAGCAAAACAAAAGACAAGAGACCACAAGGGCTTATGTGGCTGCACCAACTAGAGGCGCAGGATATACCGGGAATGCTCCACTATGCAATAAGTGTAACTTCCACCACTCAGGTCCTTGCCCGGCTAAGTGTCGCAACTGTCAGAACACTGGACACCTTGCCAGAGATTGTAGAGTCAAGGATGTAGCTACCGGTAGCAACACACAACCGATAGTTATATGCTTTGGGTGTGGAGAAAGTGGACATTACAAGAACCAATGTCCCCAAAATCAAGGTCAACAAGTTGAAGACAACCAAGGGTGAGCATATATGATAAGAGGAGAAGGAGCTTATCAGAATCTCAACAACACTGCAGAACAATGAAGTTTAGAACTTAGCAGTCATATTTATTTATGCACTTTGTTGTACTATGTGTATGTCATCCCTAGTAATGGGAGTTTTATGACTTAAGAATATTTATTGTTCAATAAACGACTCTTTGTGATAATTCTCATCTATTGTACTTTCTATCTCCAAACCAATTTGATTGTTAAGCAGACTATTACCATTCTATGAGACTTACTCAGTTATCTTATAAACCATTCAACAAATTTTACTTCAAGCTAATTTGTTATCACTTTATTATTTCACATCATTTTACTCCAAGATATTCTACCACCATCCTAGAAAAATCACTTCGTTGATACCACCCTATAAATCAATATCATGCCTTCATTTCCAACTTTCATCACAAACCACTAAATCTCAACATACCAAAATAAAGAACACAAACCTTCTTAACCTTCTCACCATCATCATCTTCACAACCCTTAATCCCACAAGCTCACTTTCTGATATTGATGCACTTTTAAAGCTCAAATCATCCTTAGTTACACCACAAGCAAACTCATCAGCCTTACAAGATTGAATACCATACGTGACTAAACCGAACATCACATTATCGGTCCTAAATTATACATAGCCTGATCACCTATGTCTAATTTAGGAGGGATCATGTTATGCTGGGAGCAGTCACCTGTATGTTTTCTTAGAAACAAAATTCTCATAAGTAACCTCATCTTACGCCATACACTGAAACGACAAATCAAACTACATCACTCTAATCCTCATAAGTAACCACACCTCTTCATCGACACCACTCCAACATATAACACACACAGAACTTCGGGACGAAGTTCCCCGTAAGGGGTGGAGACTGTAACAATTCGCATTTTCAGATTAATTACTTTTCCCAGCAGGTCACCCAAGTCGGTACTACTCTCACATGAGCACGCTTAACCGAATGGGCGATTAACCGTTAGACCACAAAACGAGTTTCTAAGACGTTTTGAGTTTTCAAACTTATTAGAAAAAGTCAACATAATTTTTCCCTCCTCCTTTGACCAAAAATCATTCCTTGATTTTATAAGTCATTCCTTGATTTTTAGGCTTACGGTTTGATGTCTAAAAGACATTTAACACCAACCGACACTAGACTGGGCCCAGTCTAGACATTATAAGTCATTTTAAATCATTTATATCATATTAGAAAAGTAACATTTTACTTTTCTCAGTTTTACGCAAAATTCGTACATTTTACGTATTACGCGTTTTAGACCCGTGTTTCCAGTTTTTAGCAGGGTTTACCACCCAAATGGAACCTACCACTCATTTTATATTTTATTATGGGACATATGGACATGTCTAACAATGCTTTAAAGTTTCATAATTTTACGACACCCGGTTTTACGTTTTGAGGCCTAATCATTTACGGTTGGCATTTCCCGGAGTCAAAACTAACAAATATCTAGATATTATCATCCAAGCCAAGCCACCTCCCCCCCTTATCCCTTGTGAACCGCCATAGGGGGGGATTCATCACTTAGGTGTCTTGATCTCATGCTTAAGGCCTTAGATTGCATACATGTGTTCAAGCTTCCTTTGTAAGCTTTGACTAGTCATGTAAACTAACCTCCTCAAGCCCATATCAATACCCCCTCCCCTCCTTTGTGTCGTGCATCCCCAACCCCAAAACCACTCCACACTTAGCTTATTTTCTTCAAAGTTCTTGCAAGGTTCAAGTGCTTATTCAAGAAGAAACCCTAGTTTGATCATAAGTTACCAAAAATCTTCCAAACCCTAACATACTTGGTGATTTCTCTTGAGTTTAAATCCACTCAATTCACCTCAATCTTCATCATCCATATTTCAAGAATACCAAGGGTAGAAAGGTTGCATGAAGTGAAAAAGGGTTGAAGCAAGTCTATCAAAGTCCATTTCCTTACTTGTTACTCCTTTCTTTATAAGAAAGCCAAAAGTTGTAAGCCAAACCCTAACATGCTTCTTGTTAATTTATCATGTTCATATCATTTACATGTTATTCTTGCTATATTATGTCTTGTATTGATGTCCATGATGTATAAAAATGAGTAAAAGATGTTGTTATAATGGATTGTTGAAACAAGTTACTAAAACAAGCAAACTAATGAATTTCTTGGTAAGACCTGATCAAAATGGTAAAAATATGATATTTGATTATTACATATTGTGGTAGAGGACCTAAAAAGGAAACCATAGCAATTTGAACCACCCAAAACGAGTATACGAGTCAAAAGTTACGCCCATTTGAAATTACCAAAGATTTCCGGCAAAACTGCCAAATACCATTCTGATCAAATTTGGGTTTTGAAAGTCCCAGTTCTGGTCCGATTCATCAAAAAGTTAAAACACGAAAGTTGTCCGGAACGACATTTTCGTTCAAGAGCAAAAAAGCTCGAGACCTAAAAATGCTTTCCGAGTGATAAAATTCTTCAAATTCTAAACAGCCCATTTTTAGGCGAAAGTCACTAGATTATGGTTATACTTTGAAAGGAACAAGAGGTATTATGACCTATAATCAAGACCACAACCATGGCTAGGGCCAAGGTTGTGTCTCATGACCTTGGAACAAGGACCAAAGGTCATGGCTAGGCCATGACGAAATGACCATACCAACTTACATAGGCGTAAACATGAAACAATGAATTAGGCGATAACATGAACAAGCAATTTGGATTTACTTCACTTAAAAGGAAACCATGAGATATTACCAAGAGAAAATGGTCATACAAGACTTATGAAACTACCCCTAATAACAATCTTCATGAACTAATAAACTTTCCTAAGTTTATTCAAATATCGGACATGTCACTTTTCGGATCAAAACTTATATCTATATATTTCATCAACTACTACAATAGTAGGGAGCCTCATGTGAGGAGTTCATTATGTAAGCCGTCGAGTTGAGTTGTGGATTTACGAATTAAAGTGTCCTGGCTCCTCGAACGCTTACTAACATGACTTCTGAATTATGTCGGCCCGAACGGTAGTAAACGATATATAAAACATACATGTTTCATGAATCTATTCTTTCAAAGACTTACAATATACATCATACCACATCATGGATTAAATGCAAGATATATATATAGGCACTACTTCATATTCTTTACTCCGATCCTAAGTCGCAACATTCTATTATAGGTTGTTCGTAGAAACCTTCGCGATTCGACCATCACATTCACTACTCACTACATAACTTAAGGTGAGTTCGTAGCCCCACTTTCTATTGTTTAACTATTTTACAAACCCATGGGGGGAATACATGCTATTACTTTTCTACTCGAACACAATGCTTTCTAATGTATGCTTCTCGACGATGTTTTATTATCACTAAGTAACGATTGCCATGTTCGAAGTCCCTATATCATGAACCATTAGTCACTACCTTTAGTGAGCGCGAATATTGTGAATAGATCTATTGGGATTGACGAATCCCATTTGTGTTGAACAACGATGAGTTCACACAAATGCACTATATTTGAGATTTAGCGGTATAACGGCAAAAGTACCTTGATAGGGCTTCTATAATGCCAATTTTGTTGGTTCGATGTTAATGTTTTGGTTGCATGAGCTTAGTGAAATAAATAACGATTTTGTTTTCTAACTATGAGTGTGAGTCTATAGCTCACACTACGACATATTGTGTTCAACAATTTAACTAAACTCTACGAATTCCACTCAACCTTTGTGTTGACCTCTCAAGCATGTATTTCAGGTTCATGACGATCAAGGATGGTACGGAAGGGCACGGATACTCAAGAGGGCTATAAATTTTATTATCATTCAAAACTCAATTAATGTAATTTGTAAACATGGAACCATCTGGGACCTTATTTCGTAATCTCTGATATCTATATAATTTGAATGATAAATCTTTTAAAACGACTCAATTGGAGTTCGTTTTCTATTATTGTGACTATTGTGCCGTCCAGTAACACCCAGTTCGAATTCCGCTGCATCCATGAATTGGGGGTGTTACAGGAGGCACCTTCCATATTTGCAGAGCACAAACTTTGTTTGTGTGCATATACAGACCTGCACAAAGCAGCAATTATAAAGTTTCAATAAAAGAGTTGTATGATAATGAAAATGCACGAAAAAAATAGCACCTGTTTTTTCATTTTCAAATGGATAAAATGATACCATGTCTTATATCAGAAGCCGAAGACAACTAAAAGGCTCAGAATTGAGTTCATCATAGGCTGGTTTATTTGGCATGCGAAAAAGGAACACTTCGTCGATAAAAGGGTACCCGCAACCCATGACGTTAGCATATGTAATGTCATAAAAACCCAATCCAACTGTAATGATGGTCTCATTAGAGTTTATGTGTTTAGCTATATTCAGGCATTGTTGATTGAATGGATGTCAGACAGGTAATAATCGACTGGATTATTTGTGACCTGACATGCCATTCAATCAACAGAGTTGGATTATTGCTAAAATTCAACCAATGCAACGATGAACCATTTTTTCGGTGATAGATATTCTAACACTGCAACAGTTTAACATATGAGCAAGTCAGATAATTTCAAATAAAATAGGGTATATAGAAGATAAATCTGTATGTTTACTATATTTAGAGAAAAAAATATAGACAACTGTAATTTTGAAATTCAGTATTTTTAGTATATTTAGAGGGTAAATCTGTCAAGGGATGCAAGCATAGCAAGCTTGCTTTGGCATAAATAAATGCGCCTATAAGGCTCAGAAAGGTTGAGGATTGAAGAAAGCGAATGCACCGGCATGGCTGCAAATGTATTTATCTGCCTCACCAAGACACGGATGATCACAACTTTAATCAACAATCACAGATTGAATCAATCATTGTCATATTCATCATAGCCCTTTATAATAGCATTACAATTATTTTGATGTCACCATGGGTGCAAATCTGACACTTTGCCCCTCCATTGATGCATTTTAGTTCAACTTAGGCTGGATGTAAGCATGGCAAGGGTGTCCTGGCATAAATAAATGCGCCTATGAGGCTCAGATAGGCTGGCAATCGAAGAAAGCGGATACATCCGGCATGGCTGCAAAAGTAATGATCTGCCCTGCCAAGACACGGATGATCACAGCTTTAATCGACAATCACAGATTCAATTATCATTGCCATATTCATCATAGCCCCTTATTGATCACTAAGCCGGCATCAGGCTTATTGATCACCTCATTGACTATCGAATCGTAAATTTCAGAACCAAAAACTCATACCCCCATTTATTCCAACAGCCTAACAACCCGCAGCAGCAAAAAAAAAGCATGTACCATAAGGAAAAAGGCACCAAAAAAAGAAAAAAAAAAAAGAGGTATCAGCAACCCACCAACAACAATGAGCAAAACCAGATGATGCAGACGCAAGCCTAAAAGATAAGTTGGTGATAAGTGTGTAGGCGAGATAATATTTACCACGGTATATAACAACAGATACCAGCAATCTAACCCCAACATCACAAACCAACCTGACACCAATTAAAATAGCATATTTTACTGTAACGCTCTCACAAAGCTACTATAGCAGGCTGAGATCGGATCGGGTTCTTGTTGGCCGGGCGGGTTTTATCGCACTGGATGGTTTCACCGGTGGCACTCACATTGCGGTGCTTACTGTGAGATAGAAGAGGCAGTGGCCATATTATCAAAACGTCGGGTTTGGGCCTTGGAGGCCCAAAAAGGAGCCAACAAAAAATAGACCCCACAACCCCCTACAACCACGGATAATGTAAAGCGAATACACCTAGCATGGCTGCAAATGTATTTATCTGCCTTGCCAAGACACGGATGATCACAACTTTAATCAACAATCACAGATTCAATCAATCATTGTGATATTCATCATAGGCCTTTATAATAGCATTACAATTATTTTTATGTCACCATGGCTGCAAACCTGACACTTTGCCTCGCCATTGATGCATTTTAGTCTAACCTAGCCTGGATGCAAGCATGGCAAGGGTGTCCTGGCATAAATAAATGCGCTTATGAGGCTCAGATAGGCTGGCAATCGAAGAAAGCGGATACACCCGACATGGCTGCAAATGTAATTATCTGCCCTGCCAAGACACAGATGATCACAACTTTAATCGACAATCACATATTCAATCTATCATTGTCATATTCATCATAGCCCGTTATAATAGCATTACAATTATTTTGATGTCACCATGGCTGCAAATCCGACACTTTGCCCCGCCATTGATGCATTTTAGTCCAACTTAGCCTTGATGCAACCATACCAAGGGTGTGCTGGTATAAATAAATGCGCCTATGAGGCTCAGATAGGCTGGCAACCCAAGAAAGCGGATACACCCGGCATGGCTGCAAATGTACTGATCTGCCCTACCAAGACACGGATGATCACAGCTTTAATCGACAATGACAGATTCAATCTATCATTGCCATATTCATCACAGCCCCTTATAGTAGCATTACAATCATTTTCATGCCACGATCACTACAAACCTGACACTTTGGTCTGTCATTGATGCAATTCAGCACAACTCAACAAACGAACTGCAATAATAGTGGCACCAAACACAAACCATGGCTGCAATGACAGTCACAATGTCACTGGGCAGGCAAGATATGCGCCCTTGCCCACAAACGCAAGGGCAAAAATCCAATAGCAGCCCATAACTGCACCGACAGTGCAACAACTGTAACAACCCGCATTTTCAGGACATTTCTCCTATTCACTATTCATCAGTTACTATTCATTATTTACTATTCACCGGTCACTATTCATCATTTTCGGAGTCAGTTTGTGATTCCGAGAAGCGTTCAGAAATTTTACTATTCATGTGAAACTATTCATTTCCGGAAGGAAATCACTATTCACGATTGCCGTTCATTTCATCGTAAATTGAGTTTACGGGTCTTCAAATTCGCGTAACCAATGTGGTTTAGCTATGAATTCATGCATCATTCATTAATGACATTTCATATAGACTGAAATAGTCTACACATTATCATCACATTAGTTACTACACGGATATGCATTTATACGTATGCTTAATTTGTAATTAACGTTACCACTCAGTTTTTACTACGAACGTCTACCCAATACTCCCGGTTACGATCCTAACATATTTTCGTACTCATTATAATAATATAAAAATTATATTATTAATTTACCCGGTGTTTTCTAATCAATTACTATATTTTACGGTCGGAGCTTATTACTCCGTCGGTTTGCGTAATCTCAACACGATAATTATTTTAACACCCGATTCTTGCAAGGAATAATATTTTACAACTTTTACAAGTTCGTCATATTTTATTTCACCTCATTAACATTTATTTATAGTTAACTCGGTACCCCGGTAACACCTAATACACCTCAAAATCTAACTAAATCTTACAACCAATAGACAAACTCATTAATTAGCACACAAACTTTTCCCCTTCTCCCCTAAATCACGCCCAATGCCCCCCCCCCCCTAGGTTCAAGATACACTTGATTACATTGACCATAAAGACTTACACTTAAAAATATCTACACAATACTTGTATAATTATCTCTTCACTTGTACCAACACATAAACTAGCCAAAAACTCTCTCATTTTTCCTTCTCTCTACAAAATTTCGGCCAAAGCAAGATCATGCAAGAAATCCATTGATTTTTGAAGTTCAAGTAATAAACAAGTTTCATTAGTGTACCTTGTTAGGATTTTGAGATAAAAATCCCAAGGTTTCCATCCTAACCATCATCAAACTTCCTACATATCAAGTAAGCTTCAAGAACACTTTTTGATCTTTTCATACTTTCATTTCACTAGTTACATGATGTATTTTCAAGATATAATGGTTAAACATGCAAGTATTTATGTTTCATATCACTATTACTCATTTTCTTCTTAATAAACATAGATCTATAATTTTTATTAGCAATCTCATGAGATCCACCATTTTTGGTGAAGACTAGGAACCCATGACACCCTAAGAAGGTGTATGGTAGGATTGGGTACTTGTGGAGTTGATTTGAAGTAGATTGGTTAAGTCTTGAACAAGTTACAAACTAGAAAAGTTGATTTTTACAACTATATAAAAGCTACTGTCCATTTTGGTAAAACGTGGGAAACTCAGGTCTAGGGTGTAATTTTGGACCAAAGATTTAGAAAATATATTCCGAGACGAAACTATGGCCGAAAACGGGGGTAAAAACGAGTTAATAACGAAGGAGATATGATTTTCCGAATATTAACAACGAAAAATACTTTCGAATATAGGTTCTGTCCCAAATCGCCAATTTCAGAAAACTCAGGGGTTTCCGGGTAACATTGGGTTAGATATTCAGAAAATAATTTCAAAAACGAAACCGTGGCCGCTTGAATCACTAAAATCCGAGTTACGACGAAAAATATATGCTATTTTCAATTTTAACGACGAAAACTATTTTCTGAAAAAATAGCTTGCTGTTGAACAGTTTTCATGGACTGTTTCGAGACGTAAAACTTGATCTAGCCATCCCGACTTATCAAAAATATATTAGTACGTTGTCCCACGATTCCGGGGATATAAAGAACGTAGAAAACGAGCTTATAACGAAAAAGATACAAGCGTTTGAACTTAGACGATTTTTACAAATTTCCATCAGCTTTTCTATTATTATTTTGCCGCAAAACTGTCTTTGCGAGACACCACTTTCTTGGCTGTTTTTCTTCATGATCGGATCAATTTGAGTCCGAGCCGTAGTTTAATGAAATCAAGATCTTCCAACAAGCTTTTCAAATCAATTGGCCGTTCGTCGAATAGACTTATAACGAATAAACTACGACCTCATCTATATACCCGATAAACTATATATATTTTGACAGCTTTTACTATAATGAAATTTTCTAAGTGTTGAACATAATACTTTCAAGTAACAACAATAAGAGTCGATTTTCTCATCGATCAAGACCCGTATAACCAAAAGTTAAATGACACGACTTCAAGATATTGTTACAAGGTTTTCAAAAACGCCGAGTTTTATCACTAACCATTAACGTACAACATTTCGCGACTTGTTTTGCGAGGCCATTTCGGGCATATTTTCAAGTAATGAAAATGTTATTTTTGCGACGAAAACATTATATTTGCCGATAGAACACCAAACAAGGATCGTGGAGTACCGTTTCAACCTATTTACATGAAAAGTGGTTATTAACCAAACGAGACGTCAAAAACGTATTTGTCGACGATAAACGTTATTTTCAAAACTAATGAGTGGTATCGATAACATACGTATTAGCATGTGTAGCATTACTTCATTTCTTACATTAGATCATACCATTCATATTAGGTTGCGGTTAGAGATCGTGCCTCATTTCGTGTATTCATTGTTGTCATCATAGCTATTGCACCAGGTGAGTTCATAACCCCTACTTTTACTTGTTTCACAACTGTTTTGGGGGAAGATACATGCTCCTTACTATTTAAATTCAATGCTTGTTTTACTTGAACGCGATTCATTTTCTCAAACATTACTGGATGGTTGAAATACTTGATTGATTACTTGAATACATTATGAATTACTTATTCCATCCTTGATTTCTTTCTTATGAACACAAGTTCTTGCTTTTGCAGACATAAATACAAAACTGTTACTTTGCCTGAGTTACCTATTACTGCCAATGAAGTCCCCTTTATCATGAACCGTTAATTACATGCGTGTGAGCGCGAATGCTGTGGATAGATCTATTTGGGTTGACACCCCGTCCGAGTTGGTCGCGCCAACCTGTCAAACGGACGCATGTCATTCGGATTACTTCCGAGTGTCTGGCAAACACTTGCAAGGGGCATTATTATGATTGATTTCATACGATTACGTCGAGCTTTGGGATCATGAGCTTAGGCACTGTATACCTTATTTTTAGCTGTGACATGGTATTTGTTATATTGTCTTGCTACTGAAAATCTCGTGTTCCGCAAAATACTTATTACTTTTGTTTGCATAAACCAATTCATATTTGGCAGTGGGTCGTAAACACACAGGTTACAAGTCTCTTATGGCGGGACTTGCAACTGAGTGGATTTACGATGCCTTTGCTGGGAAATACTTGATTTCTGGAAACACTTGTTTACGGGAAATACTTGTTTACTTAAAACTATGAACTCACCAGCTTTATGCTGACGTTTTAGCATGTATTTTCAGGTTTTAAGCAATGGCACACTACAGGAGGTTTTGGCAGGGCATGGCATGGTCATAGAAGACTCTGATATTCTTATGGGGACCGTTTTAAACTATCTTAAGGGCCTACTTCCGCACTAATTTTAAACAATGTAAATTCAATACTTTTAGTTAAACGATTTTATTCTAAATGATTGAAGTGAAAACCAATTTTGTACTTGTGCTGTAATACCAATTGAGTTACACCCCAGCTACATGTATGCTTCCGCTGGACCCGATTCTAGGGGTGTGACAACAACTGATCTATCTAATAGCAGCCCATAACTGGCTCCTGCACCATTTTTAATATGCCATCTAACACTCTACAGCTTTTGAAGCCATTTAATATGCCATTTAACGACCGATCTATCTGATAAATCTAAACCCCTAAAACAAAAAACTTGTCGTAAATAAGGCACACACATAAATCAGGTCTAACAGCAACTTTTAAGAATCGTAAGGCACAAATAAGGCATACACATAAATGAGAGTTAACACTAACACATAAGAACACTAAGCCGGCATCAGGCTTATTAATCACCTCATTTAGCATAAAATCTTAAGTCTCGGAAACAAAAACACATACCCCTCATTTATTCCAACAGCCTAACAATGGCCAGCAGCAAAAAAACATGCTTATCAATCACCTCATTTAGCATCAAATCTTAAATCTCATAAACAAAAACACATACCCCTCATTTATTCCAACAGCCTAACAATGGCCAGCAGCAAAAAAACATATAACATAAGGAAAAAGGCAACCAAAAAAAAAAAAAAAAAAAAAAAAAAAAAAAAAAAAAAAAAAAAAAACAAATCAGCAACCTACCAACAATGATGAGGAAAGTCAGATGATGCAAATGAGAGGCTAAAAGATAAGTTTATGATAAGTGTGTGGGTGCGATAATATTTACCACTGTACATAAGAACAGATGGCACTAATCTAACCCCAACATCACAAATCAACCTAACACCAATTAAAATAGCATATTTTACTATAACTCTCTCACAAAGCTACTATAGCAGGCTGAGATCGGATCGGGTTCTTGTTAGCCGGCCGGGTTTTATCGCACCGGATGGTTTCACCGGTGGCACTCACATTGTGGTGTTTGGTGTGAGATAGAAGAGGCACCACCCATATTACCAAAACGTCGGGTTTGGCCTTGGAGGCCCAAAAAAGGAGCCAACATAAAATAGCACCCACAACCACGGATTGTAATATATAGATAATATCTCCTAATATTTAATTGCGAGTGTGGGACCCAAAATTTTATTTGCCACCACCACTATATATATATACATACTCCAATTGTTATCAATCCCCTCTCATCCATTTTTTTCCCTTAATTAAGAAGCAAGCTAATGGCGCGCGGACTTAGGATCACTCTTCACGGCGGCTCTGGTCTGCCATCGTCTAGGCTCTTCACACGCATCTCAATTAATAATGGCCATCCCACAAGGTTCATAACCCATACCACCCGCGGTCCAAACCCTGGTTGGAATTGTGTTGCCACGTTTGAACCTCATTTCCCAGAAAATGCAGATGTTGTCTTCGAGATTTGGCGTATTTCAAAATATTTCGGCAAAAAGATGATCGGTAAAGTCGAACTTAACCTCCAGCAATACCTCTCTGAAGAAGCAAATCCCAACAGGGTTAGCCACAACGTTCGTTTACCAAACGGAGACTTTATGGGTAGCATTGAAATCTCATACACACTCAACGATGTCGATGTTCCACCTGTTGCTGCAGCAAATGTTCCAAATGGCCGTCCTCGACGTTCACGTCTTGCTTCACTCTTCAGTGCCTTTGCCAGCTGCATTGCCGCGGTCGGCGTTGTCGAAGGAATGATAGCTGAGGAGGAGTGATCCTAGAGCCGGGAGCGCCTGTGTTTTCAGTTCATGATGAACTGGCATGATGGGGCTCGGTTTTCTGCAGCTTTCTGTTTATCTTTTATTGGGTCGACTTTCTCTAGCTTCTTTGGTTTTATATACGTATATTATTGCTTTTCGAAAGAAAAAAAGTTTAATTTGACTACTAATACGGAGAATTACAAGTTGTAGGTTTTTTGGTTTTGTTCGTTTCTAGTCATGAATCAATATAATCCTTTTGAATTTGAGATTCTAAATCTTATAATGGCAAAGAAAAGCCACATGTGTCATGACTCATCAGTTTAACTCCAAGTCATCTCCACGCATATATTTATATGACAACAGAAAGCCATGTTCACAGCCCAGCGCATCACATGAACATTGGGCATCAAATTTTTAGTGCTGTTAATTGTTTATGTTTGATGTTGTAATGATAAAATATTAGCTGATAAACGGAGAAGAAAGTAATACGTAGTATATGTTTTCAGAAAAACAATAGTGTAGCCGGAAAAAAGTGTCGGAATATGGGAAACCACTGTTTAACTTCTTTTTTGACAATGTTTGGTATTTTTAGGCAAACTTTATATTTCATAGTTTTACTTCTTTTATGTTCTTTCGACTCACATTTGTGATGGTAGACTGTTAGTCAGTGGCGTGTACAATAAGTAGTTACTATGTATACCAGTTAGTACACGTTGGGGAGTTATTTGTAGTCAGGCACGTGGTTTATAATATTAATCACGAGGTCGCGGAGATGAGAGATGGTGAGGTTGTAATATGGTCAGGTGATCGTGTTGGTAGGCTGGATTGTTCGACCATTTGAGGTAAATTAAATAGTGGTCATGTGGTCGTACGTGTTGACAGATAGTTTGTAGATGGTGTGGTTCGATCGAATTCATACCGTTATGGCTGTGCCTAAGCATGGCCCAAGAACGTCTGGTGGTGTCTTAGATATGGTTCACAAATGTAGCTTATTGCATATAGCGTTTCATATGTTGGAGTTGCTATTAAATCTCGTTTGTACCATTACCATATTTCTACATTACCTGAACGTTATCGTACATAAAAGAGTCCAACATATTTCTATGTCCTTTTTGACTTATATGTGCACAAACTCATTCAAAGTAATTAATTATTAACGACTTTTAACTAATACAGTTACCAGTTGTCATCCGCAGTCATCTAATGCATCTTTTAAATCTTTTCACACAACTACAAAACTAGGAGAATTGGTATCTTTATTCATATTTGAGTATCGAGAAACATGATATTTGAGCATCAAACGACAATTAGCACATAAAGTATCAGACCATTTTAAAAAGTTTATACAAAAAATATTGAAATTTTTATTAGTTTTTGAACAATTGAGGAATAGAGGAAGTAAAGCTGAAGAAACATGTTTTTATCTCTTTTTCAACTAGGTCCAACAACTTAATACTAATCTCAAATTACAACTATCCGTATACATCAACTACATTATAAAATAACAAAAGTTTATCTCATTGACCTATGTGGGATCATAAATCAATACCAACCATTCACAAAAACAAACGTCCACCCCGTGTGTTGAAACAATTAAACATGCATTGTAAACTTTATAGGAAACAACTTATACTAGCGACTGCCAATTATCATCAATTTGTTGGCAAAAAAACACAAGAATAACCGTTTCTCATTACAAAAGAAGTCCTTCAACTACTGTTTGGGTGTTCTAAAGAACATTGTCGAAAAAATCTAGCACTAAAAGTTAAGGAATTGTATAAACTTTCCAAGTAAGAGGGTCAAAGTCGCTAGACCTATTGATATAGTGACATAAACCACTCTGCTTGAAAGCATTGTACTCATACTTTTACATATGATTTGAATGCATTGTGGTATATAATCTAGCACTAGCTCTCTTCTTTAACCTATGTGGGAATAAAATTGTGACAAAATTAGTTGTAAGTATTCAAGAATACAAGAACATGGTTATACTCTTGTTAATGCGGGTTTTTCATGATGCTAGCATTGTGTGTTGTGACTTTTTGATGAGTTAAATTCCGAAAGTAATGTTTCAATTGACGATTTTCTAGTAACGATTCAATTTTATTTAAAGATCTTTCATTACGCATATGATCACTTGCAACTCAACGGTGTCGTTTCAAACAACATTCGATGATTGCTTTGAACTACTAGCATGGTGGACTCTTTTATTCTAGTAAAACACTTGAAAAAGGAAGCAAATTCTATTTCTTTGAGATAGGATTTAAACTGAAATCATTATCGACTATATAATGAGCTGATACTTTTATCATTAGCAACAACAGAATCGTTCCAAACAGGAATTTACTGGTCAACCTTTGCTCAGGATATGAAGTTGATTGATAAGGATTACAAGACTATGCAAACACATGTTCGAGTCACTTTTGTGATGTCAATATCCGGTTTATTTATTTATTTATTTATTTTTCCTCATGAGGTGGTGTCTCAACCAGTGGCGAAGCTTGGATTTTTCGAGTGGGGGGTCGAGATCTAAAATTTTTTTTTCCTAACACTATGGGGGGTCGAAACCGAATTAAATCGGGGGGGCGAAACCGAAAATACGAAATTTTTCTACACGAAAACTATATACCCCTACATCGCAAAAAAAATTTCGGGGGGGTCGGCCGCCCCCCCCCCCCCCCCCCCCCCCCCCCCCCCCCATGAAGCTGCGCCACTGGTCTCAAGCACCTGTTTGTTTGCCTGCTATGTGTGTTAAACACATATTGCCTCAATTAACTGTATGTTTCATATTGGATATAGCTTGTAATCCATTTACACTTCATTGTATTATGACACATAAGTCTAGTAATGAAAATCAATCTTTGCTATCTTAATCTACATTATTTATGCTCATTTATAAGTTGTTTTTGTCTTCTGAAGTCACCCGATAGATTATATATGCTTTTAGATTTCAGTTGTATGTGTTGAAGAAATACAATATAAACTTGCGGGATGAGTTCTTGTAAAATGCTTGTTTAATTAAAAAAAGTGTAGGATACAACATTGTTAAGACATGTGTCCTCTTATTACAAGGGTAAAATAGGTATAACCAGAATTTCATATTTTTAAGCTGCCCTTATTTTTGGCATGGGTTACAATTTTGAAGTTTAGTGGGTACGTAATTTTGATGCAAAGATTTTAGAAGAATCGACACATGTCCTGATGTCCGTATAACTTATTCAAAAATTTAACAATAAAAGCTATATTAGTTACATTTTTTTTTCTCTTCAAAATTGATACATGTGTTTTTATACTTAATTTAATTGTTAGATGGAATTTAGATATGTTTGACCAAATTATCTCAGTTTTGTCTTTTTATTGGCCAATAAGATAGTTTAATTTTAACTCTTGGCAAAATGATACACTCTCATTTATCCAAACTCTATTGCTCAACATACATTTTTCGGTTTTTCAAAATCTCTTATTATATAAGTGAATAAATTAATTTGATATTCTTGTGTAACTATATAACTACTTATAATGCCCGCACACGCGCGATTTTTTTTTTTTTTAATTTTTTGAATCATATATTTTTATTTATTAAAAAACAAATAATTTAATCTTTGTTATGTTTGATTTATAATGTTTAATTATAGTTTTTTTATTATTAAAGATAATTATTTAAAATTTTTAATCCTATTATTAATTGTATCTTATCTATACGGAGTATTTTTTTGTATTTATCTTTTACTTGTCTTATGGATAAATATAAAATCTTACATAATAAGAAAATAATCTTTTTTTTTTTAATAAAATTATTACTAAATAAGGTATGAATGCATTTTTTTGAAATGGAAAATTCCCAACAGGGGTTTTGTTTTATTATATAAAAGATGTATTTGGGACTATTCTATAATTAGAAAGGCTTAAAAATTAAGACTTTTACTTACTTATTATAGCAATAAATTACAGAACACAGCAGTGGTGGGTGCAGGTGGCGGACGACGGCGGCAGGTGGTGGCCGGTGGCGGTTTCCGGCCAAAACAAACTGAAACAGCCTCAGAGTGGTGTGGGGAGTCTACACTCGCCGGAGGTGAGACCCAGAACACCGTCACGCCTCTTCGGAGAGATAAATTGCAAAAGTCACTGTAGCTCTACAATTCCGGCGTGTGGAGGAGCGTGGCCAAGTTATAAGGGCTTCATATTGTGGGGTTTTGGTCGGAAAATATGTTGCAATCGATATTAGATATTAATTGCTTAAACTCGCCGGAAAATTTTTAAAATTCCGGCAGTTTCCCGGCGCGTGGAGGATCCGGTAGGGTTTTGGTGTAAACTGGGTAAATCGGGGTGAGATGGTGAAAATGAAAGGAAAAAAAGAAGAAAAAAATTGAGCTGGAAGTAAAGATTTTTACAGGAAGAGCTATGGAAGAAGATGGAGAAATAGTAAAACAAAAAGAATGGTTATGGCCTATGGGTGGTCAAAAGTTTTGGGGTTATAATAGTAGGCAACTTTATGTATACACCAGGTTTTTTTGTTTTTTTTTCAACTTCATTTAAAAATTTAGATTTTTAATAAAATATTATTAAAGAGGACTATTATTTGTCTATTTTTATGTTCTCACTTGTATAATATTCAAGTTTTTATGTTGTGTTATTCTTCAATTGTAAGAGTTTGTAGTGAAGTGTTGCACATTTTTTTCTCTTTTTTATTTGATAGGAAAATTTAAAATACGTTAATTAATGGTATTTGTTAATGTATGGTGGTTGAATTTATTGTAAAATAACATTAAAATTGACTCATTGATACTTGAACCGACCTGACCCGATCGGCTAATTAACCAACCTATCGATTTTTCACGAATAAAATTGGGAACCACTTTGGTTTCCCGGCTAGGTCCGCCACTGGTTGTTGGTAGTAGAGGATCTGGTTATAAGTCTGAAGTGATTATTTGATTATTGGGGGTGTTTGCGTTAGCTTATTTATGAGGTTTTAGGCTTATTTGGAAAGCTTATATGCTTCAGCTTTAATATGTGAAACACCTTAGTTGCATTTTGAATAAGCCAAACACTCCGAGTATCTGCCTTGCATCGCGCGGGAATCATTCAAGTTATAAACTGAAGTATATATATATATATATATATATATATATATATATATATATATATATATATATATATATATATATATATATATGTATGTATATATTTATTCTTTGATTATTCAGTAACATGTGATGCGATACACAAATTAGCATTCAACGAGTGGGTTACCCGCGCGTTACTGCGGGAATGTTGTGTTTAATCTAAACTCAAAACGAACGATTGTCCAAAAATTATTTTGTTATTATTGTAGTGATGGAAAACTGAATTCGTGGATTGATTTAAAAGACTTGGGGTTATAGCCCATTATCTTAGTTAATGAATTGGACCACTTGGCTTCTTGGGCTTGTTTTGTGGAACGGATGGATAACAGAAACAATAAGGGACGCTTTCCAATTTACATATGGGACAAACTTACCCTAATTTTTACTCAAGTAGAATCCCTAATATACACGCACATAAAACAATCGCCTCCCATCTCCTGTCTTTGTCAGATCTTCTTCTCCCAAACAGTTCCCCAAATCGCTCTATTTTGAAGGTAGGTTTGGTTTGATTCGTTTTTTTTCAGCAAATGAAAGAGGGAATTATCACAATCTTATTCTCCTTCTTTTTTTAATCTTTCGGATAGTTAAAAAAAAAAAAATTGCTCAAAGAGATCGATGAAGAGTTGTGGCCAAACACATAAGATATTTATAGATCCGTAAATCTGCGTTTGGTTTGATCAAATCTGAGATCCGTTTCGTTATTATCTTTTTTTCGTTATGTTTTTCTTGTTTGAATCGAAAGATAAAAAAAGGATGAAACACATCTGTTTTTTTTTTTTTTTTTTTTTTTTTTTTTTTTTTTTTCTCTCTATATTTTTCAAAGAGAAGCTTGTCTTCAAATAGTCTTTCGTTATTTTTTTTAGAAAAAAATGCAAAAAGAAAGATGCAAAGATCCTTATACCTGCAACTACAGTGGTTGCTACAGTAACCTCTTATCATTTAGTATATATATAATATGGTATCAATCCTAAATCTGATCCAATTATAATTCATAATTTTCTTTCTTTTCAAAAAATTCGTTCCCCAATCTCTTGGCCTTCCCAAGAATCGATCCCATAAAACCCATTTCCTTTTTCTAAAACAGTAACTATGGCCGTCGAGGATACTACACCATCACCACCCCCTAAGGCTCATAACGCTTTATTTTTTATTTTTTATATCTAAATTAAACTGATTATAAAGTACAACATGGTTAGATGTTTTTGTGTAAGTGGGTGTTGGGGATCGCTTATTTTAGCTTTTTTGTTGTGGAGTAAAATAAGCAAATATGCACTTAATATGTACACTAAACATTTTCTTTACTTCAAAATAAGCAAAAAGCATTAAAATAAGCAATCTCCAACACTTCCTTAACTTAAAATCAGTTGCCCATTCTTTATTTTAGTGGCCACTGTTTAAAGAAAGGGTACAAAGAGTTGACATGTTCAATTCTAGCTTTCAAAAGTTATACAATATATAGATAAATCATGTATTCTAGTTTTTAAATACAAAAAGAGACTCGTCATCCAGGAAACCTTTGGACTCTCAATCTAGGCATAGGAAAAGTTTTGAAGTCTATGTTACAAAAATAAAATTGAAGTGGTAATATAGCTTTTCCAAATTAGAGTTATTCATCCAATATATATTTTGTTACAAAAACAAAATTTAAGAGTTAATGGAAACTTGAAAACATCATACTAGCTTTAAAACGTGTGACTAGTATTAGCTTTGGTGCAAACAACAATTTCTTTGTTTAATCTATGTGGGACAAAAGTTTGAAATGGTTAAACAAATTGTTCATCTTTTCAAGCTACTCGGATATTATAGATTTCCATACAATGCAATTGGATTCAGATATTGTGTACGTGATACTTTATAAAAAGTATCATTTTTTTTCATCCTCTATTATCTCAAACGAATTTTTGAAGTTAGCCCACCCATCAGATGGTCTCAGAGCTACTGTAGCAAATAAACAAAAAAAACAATTATATTCTTTATACTGGACAAACTAATCTTTGAGTATTTTCTAATTGAGTCACATAAAAAATGGAGCAATCTCATTGGACAATAGAAGCAAAACTGAAATAGTAAGTCAAACTCATCTAAATTCCATCCAGCTAAAATAATTTAATGTTTTTTTCTTTTTTTTTTGTTTTTGTTTTTTTTTTTTTTTGTTTTTGTTTTTTTTTTTTTTTAATCTGAAAAAATGAGGAATAATTAATAAAACTTTAGTTGTTAAATTTAAATAAATTATATTTATTTAAGTAAGTTTGTCAATTTTTTTAATAACTTTAATAATTTATACGGAGTAAAGGAAAAGTAAAACTTGAAGTCTTGGTTACCAAAAACTTAAAGATTCATATGATCTTTCCAGACTCATACTTCATGCCCGATAAATTAATCATGTTTACCGGCTATGAAATGGAAATCCGAAGCACAATATTAATCATAAGACAAATAATGTATACAAGGTAGGAAAAGTTTCTCAGAATGATCTATGTGGGACAAAAGGTAGAGATAATTTCATCAAAAGATAGCAAGTATTTATTTCACTAATTTATTTTGAAATAAGACTATACGAGCACATATTCTACTGTGAGTTATAAAACTATTTGAGAATGTCTCTTTACAATTTGGTTGCAACTAACTAAGCTTTTGTATTCCAATTATATCATGTAATTGCATGAATTTTGGTTTGTAAATGTCTCTATCGTATAAACATATAAAAATAAACTTACTTTTTATTCATGCATTTTTTGTATTCAATATCGTTTATTTTGGTTAAAGATAATGTACCATTTTTATGCAAAGATAATTACAATTCAGATATATTGTGATTTAAATTAAAATGTTATATAAGCTTTACGCAAATATCTTGTGAGTGCACGGAGGTATATAGCTAGTAGAGCGTTTAAGATGTTGCTTCGAAATTGACTAGTAGTATTCGAAGACAATTTCAATTGCTAGGATTTAGTTTGATGTTGGGCCTTATAATACAAACGTAATTTCTGGGCTTGATTCTGGTCCAAATGACTCAAATAGTGTGCTATAAAATCAAAATTTGGATCTAATTTAGTTCGAGACCATGTCACATATGAACATAATAGTTTTTCAAAGAAAGATATCCTTAATGAATACACATTTTGTTTAGGCGACGTATCATCAGGTTGAGTAGATAATGCTAAAAACTATATTTTTTTTAACAGACTTAAATCAATCATATATGATTCAAATTGTTCTTCGTTATTGAATTAGGGTACGAGTGTAGAACCATTGTTATCGAACATAGACAAAGCATAACTGCATTGAGACGCTTTCTTTACGATTATGGATCTTAAATATAGAGTAATCTCAATTTACGAGTGGAGGATGTTAGTTTTATTGTTTTTGTCACTTTACGAGTGGAGGATGTTAGTTTTATTGTTTTTGTCACTGCTAATTATTATTCTAAGAGCACCCGGTGTAGTTGAGGTTTTCATGCTCGCCGTCCGACGTGGAGGAGGCAACGGCGAGCCGTTCCTCTTCACTACACTACGAGGGTCTCGCCGATCTTCCCCATTGAATCCCTCTTCGTCTGCACGAATAGGGTATTGTCTGACAGTTTTTTATTTTATTATTTTTTTTTCCTTTAGCTTTTATTTGTATAATTTGGTGTTTTTAAAAATGTATGTGCATATTTGTAAATGTAAAATGTATTTATAGTTTGAAATAGATAATTTTTTTGTAAGAATGTATTGTGTAAATACTAATGCAACTATATTAAATATAGGATTGACATAACTTGAAACAACATACAATTATTTTACAAATACGATAACAACATTAAACTAAGAAACGGAAAGTAAAAATCATAAACTACCATACGATAATAAAAACTACGATTCAATTAAATAAATCATCAGACACATTGCCCTCGTGACTCGAATAGGAGGCACTTGAATCGTCCTCACTCGATGGCACAGGTTGAAGTCCCATCGACCATCGCCATTCTGCTCGTTTGTTTCTCCGATCCTGTTTCCCTTTGAGGTACGCCTCACGCTCCCTTGACTGACGGTCTTGCTCAGCTTTAAACTCTAAATACACTTGCATATCCAGCTCGTACTGTTCTTCCTCAGTCAACTCACGAATGTTGGGTTGGTTTTCAGGTGAAAAGTTTGGTGGTTGATTCTTTGGTGGTGGATTGTTTTCTGGTGGAAACAAAATTCCTGGTGGAGTGGCAGGTGGTGGGTTGTCATATTGGAACACCGGAAACAGATCTTGTGGCGGAGTGTTTTGTGGGAAATTGTCTTCAGGTGGTGTGTTGTAAACCGATTCGTTTTCAGGTGATGCGTTGTGTGACATTGTGTTTAAAAAAGAAAAGATAATTCTTAGATGATTTGTGTATGAATTGTGTGTGTATTCAGCATCTAAGAATATGTATTTATAGAATGATTTTTGGAAGTATCCCGCTTTCATTTTGAATTCAAATTTTGAAAGTATCCCGCTCTGGTTTGAATTCAAATTTTAAAATTATCGCGCTTTCATTTTGAATTCAAATTTTGAAAGTATCCCACTCTGGTTTGAATTCAAATTTTAAAATTATCCCGCTTTCATTTTGAATTCAAATTTTGAAATTATCCCGCTTTCAATAAACCCCTATTAATACCATACTATACCATTCAGTTTTTCACACACTTTAATATTTACCATTCAGTTTTACAATGGCTAATCGTTGGTCAATGGAAGAAGAATACTTGCTAGCTGACGTATGGCTTGAAGTTCACGATTCTGAAGACCTTGTGAATGAACGTTCTTTTTGGAATGAAGTTACACAAAGGTTCAACAATCAGACTGATGGTGAGCACCGTAATAAAAATAGTATTACGGCTCAATGGAATAGAATGAACCTTGAATGTCGTAGGTATAATGCTATTTACAAAGAGTTGCTGTGTACAAGTCAAGACCCTTGTCGTCTCAGCAATGCAAACCGAATTTATTATGAACGCCATGGGAAAGGGATTAAATATCAACATGCGTGGTTCGCTCTGAGAAACACGTTGGCATGGGACAGAGACGATGAGTAATGGTGTTTTATGTTAACTATTTCCGTATCGTGTTTATTTCTTTTCTGTATCGTGTGTATTTCTTTTCCGTATCATGTGTATTTCTTTTCCGTATTGTTGTAATGTTGCGTAACGATGTTTTATGTGTACGTTTTTAATGAATTTGTGTTTCAAATTTAAACATTTAACCGCCCTTTTCTGTGAATTTGAATTTTGAATTTGAATTCAACATATTGTATACGTTTGAATATTAAATGTTTATTGCACACGCTTTTTCTGTTTTTTTTTTTTAATTTGAAATTTAAACGTTTAACCGCCCTTATATTGAATTTGAAATTTTAATTTATCCCGCTCAGGTTTTGAAATTTGAATTTTAAACGTTTATACACTCCTATATAAAGCATACATTATCATACAATTTTGCACACACTTCACTTTATAAAGAAATTTACAATGGCAAATCGTTGGTCTATTGAAGAAGAAAGCTTGCTAGCCGATATGTGGCAAAACGTTCACGAATTCCATGCCTTGGCAAGTCGTAACACAAAAAGAACACAATGGTGGGAAAGAATTCAAATATTTTCAAGTGTGGTTGATTTTGAGAAACAACACCACCTGGAACAGATATATGGATTAATGGCTTTTATATTCCTGTATCGTGTGTTGGTTTATGTTAAGTATTTCCGTTTCGTATGTGTTGTATTTTTTTTCCGTATCGTATTTTTTTCCCGTATTGTAACTTTTTTATTTGATGAAATAAAATTAGTATGTTGTGTTATTTTAAAGTATTTGTGAAATGAATTTAATTTATTTAATGAAATAAATAAAAAAATAAAAGTGTAAATGGTGGGCCCTAATGAAGAAGTTGAGGTTTGTTGTGAATAGGTGTTGGGTGATGTGGCACACGTGAGACCCGAATGAGGAGATGAAGCTTGTTGTCTGCACCTTGTGCTCTAAATCCATTCATTCATTCTTAATCCGTACAAATGGAAATGTAAAGCTCTCTGTTAGCAAACACTTCTTATAATAATCCTTATACGGATCCGAGTAAAAGGAAAAGTAAAGCTTGAAGTCTCTATTACCAAAAATATAAGATGCATATGATTTTTTCAGACTTGTATTTCATGCTCAATAAATTTATCATGTTTACTAAGTATGAATGACAAGGCTGAAGCATAATATAAACCTTAAGACATACGATTCATATGCGTTATGCCATATATATTCTACTGTAGGTTTCACACTGTGATCTATGTGGGAAAAAAAGGTTGAGATAGTTTCATCAAAAGATAGTATCTATCACTAATTTGATTTAAAATAAGACTACATATGCAAGCACCTATATATTCTAGTGTAGGTTTCACACTGTGATCTATGTGGGACAAAAAGGTTGAGATAGTTTCATCAAAAGATAGTATCTATCACTAATTTGAATTAAAATAAGAGCATCTACAATGCATCAAGTCTTGATGCATTTAATGCATAAAACATTTAGTGGCTAAAGCTTGGAGCAAAGACTTGAGCTTTACCAAGTCATTATTGAAAAGCTTTTCAAAAAGCTTTAGTTGCAATGGCAAAAACTCTTTAAAAAGACTTCTTAAAATAGTAAAAAGCTTTTTACCACTTGAGCCATTGTGGATACTCTAAGACTATATGCAAGCACCTATATATTCTAGTGTGGGTTTCACACTGTGATCTATGTGGGACAAAAAGGTTGAGATAGTTTCATCAAAAGATAGTATCTATCACTAATTTGATTTAAAATAAGACTATATGCAAGCACCTATATATTCTACTGTAGGTTATAAAACCATTTGAGATTGCCTCTTTACAAATTTGTTTGCAACTAACAAAGCTTTTAGTTGCATGAATTTTGGTTTGTAAATGTCTCTATCGTTTAAACATTAAAAATAAACATTTTTTTGCCACACTTTATCATCTACAATTCATATAAGTTTTGATTCATTTACACTTCAGCCTATTAGCTAGTTGTGAGCTAGTTGTGATTCTTAGACCATCCGTAATGAATGGTCGAGGGATCAGTTGCTTCGAGTACCCCAATGCGTCCCCCCCCCCCCCCCCCCCCCTCCCCCCTAAAAATCGAAGAGTTGGTCGATTGGTCGACCGAGTGGTTAACAAGAAAAAATTCCCAACGATTTATTTTATTTTATTGTTTTATTATTATATATATTTTTTTTATAGAACTGCACCACACTTGAAATTCGAGCCCCTCGAGTTAAACCATCAAAACGGGCAGGCCCCAGGATCCAAACTATTAGGAGAGACCCGCGAAAGAAAACCCCTATAACTCACATTTTGATCAGTTTGGGGTATTTTGACCTCAATCACCGTTACGGGTACTTGATCATGTTGGAGTTTAAGAGAGAAAAATTTGAATTGGCGCAGAGGTGGCATGGGTGACCGCGATCACCATTACTACTAGCCTTACCGATGTGGCATTTAAGCATACGTTCTCATCCTTATGTATTAAGGCATGTAAGTGTAACAATGACACAAGAATTTTTGCTATCGTATTATGCTCATTTTATAACCAAACCCAAGTGTATCATCAGCAAGTTATTCGCCTCTCGTCATTCCCTTAATAAAATAGTTTAGATAGTTATAATTTAAAACTAACAAAACTTAACAACATTCAAAAAGAAAGAAACTCAATTTTTGTAAAAAAAATAAAAAATAATAATAAATAAATAATAAATAGATAAATAAATAAATAAATTTGGGCTGGCTTGTTAAGAATAATAACTTGATGTTATACTTAACGTGATCAACAAGTTTAGGTGACTAGATCTAAGACCTTGATACTAATCCGAACATGTATGACCAATATATTTTGTTTTTTAAACAGCAAAGAAGAAATATATAGAAAACTATTAAGAAGCTAGAAAGTTACAAAGGGTTAATATTTTTCAAATCGTTAATCGTTAAGCGAAAAAATTATTCCGTTACGACGAGCATTTAATTATCTTTCTATAGATATGCACCTTGATATATTTTCGACAAAATATTTTTTTCACATTGAAAAAAAAAGTGAAAAAAACGATGATTTTTTTTTTTTTTTTGTCGAAAGTATATCAAAGTGTCTGTCTATAGAAAGATAATTAAATGCTCGTCGCAATTAACGGTTAAAGAGATATTTAAATTATAAAAAATAAATGAAATATTAAAATATTTTTTAATCTCAACAATTGATTTCTTTTTAAGGTTTTCCGTGACCGGCCCAAACACTTTCTACGACTTTGGGTTCGGCCTTTATGGTCTACGTAGACTTGGAAAGTGCAAGAGAATTATTTGATTTGATCATGAGTTTAACTTTTAAGTTTACATCATACGAGCTAAATACGATAAACAAAAAAGAATCGACGCAGTACGCACAACTTAGTCATTACATTTATCATCCTTTGAATTTATGCTTGAAGAAATGTTTTTAGATTAAACAATCATGTTTTAAAAACGTTTATTTGGATTTTATCTTGCTCGTTTAGTTAAGTCTCGGGCAGTGAATTTATACTTCAGACAGTTGACAGCATCATGCTAAACTATTTTTACATGCAATAATTTGTAAAAGTAAATCAAAGAATATTAATTTTTATTTGCAGCATTTTAGTTGTGATACACACCTAACCTAGGCCGTTTGATAATAATGATATTTTACCATGGGGCAAATGACAAAAAAAATGCATTGAACTTGACACTTTTTGTCATTATGTGTAGCCAACTATTTTTTTTTCTTATTGTATGTACTGAACTTTCAAATTTCGATCATTGTGTGTATTTTGTGACAATTTTACCCTTACTTTTTTCAAATTTTGAAGGGTAAAATAGTCATTTTACATAATAGAATAGTCACAAACTACACACAATTATCGAAATTTAAAAGTTTAATACATACAATAAGAAAAAAAATAGTTGACTACACACAATGACAAAAAATGTCAAGTTCGATACATTTTTTTTGTCATTTGCCTTTTTACCATGCCTCCATTGTCCATTACCATATGTCGTTGAACGTGAGTACTCAAAAGTCCATATTTTCTACACACCAAACCGTTAGTCCGTTACCGCGTTACGTATCTTTCTTGTGGTTCAATTCATGCCGTTTGACAAGGATATTATTCCATTCGTCATTATCATATGTGCATGTTTTTCTACGTTACCTGAACGTGTCTAGTCAAAAGTCGTCTGAATCAATTTTCAAAAATGGGTCGTGCTATTTATACTCGTGACCTTTGATGGATATCAAACATCTAGTGAACGTGTGGTTATTACACTATTCATATCACAAGTGGTAATTTTAAATTATGTTTGTTGAATATTTTTGTGCTCGTCAAAATAAAATTTAACGAATCATATTTATTATTTAATTTTTAAGTTGTTAACGATATTTAGATGTAGGGGTGTCAAAAAAGCTGACCCGACCTGAACCCGAATAAGCTTATTTTAATCATGTTACTTGAGTTAATAATTTTATTTAGGTCAATCTGACTAACCCGAGTTGTAAATAAGGTCGGGTTCGGATATGTTTTTTTAGTCTCAACCTGAATTAACCCAAATCCGACCGACCCAACTCGAGTAACACTTTTTTCATTGTATACATACTGAAGTAAGCAATTTTTTTAATCATTTTACTCATATTTGGGTTGACCCAAAAGCAATTTTTTAAGCATCTTGCCCATTTGGTTAAGTCTCACTAAGGGGTTGGTAACTCATCACTCACTTACTTCACTCATGCAATGGTAAAAAAAAAAAAAAAAAAAAAAAAAAACAAAACAAAAAAAACGTTCGAATTTTCTTTCCATCTCATGCGTGAAACTTTCTTGTGCGGGATCCATCTTGTGGCTTCACGTGGTGCAGGCGACGATATTCACCCAAGAGATCCTTTCTTGTACGTGGTGCATCACGTACCATTGCCAACCCCCTAACAAATTTATATGTCATACACTTGACAGCTCATGCTGAACTGTTTTTACATGCATTGATTTGACTTGTAGATGGTTCATCTAGATTTACGCTTTGACTCATTCGTTTTTACTATCGCAACCAATACCACCTATGTGCTCGTTACAAATTTTGGATGCCTTTCGAACTAATTGATACCAAATTCCAAAACCGTCAGTAAGTGTCTGATGTAATTGGATTCGATCATTCGAATGACCTCCACGGAGTACCCAATATTGGTGTTGTGTAACATGTTGTTCGTGTGTTGTTGGTGTGTTTGGCGGACCAACAACACCCCACACACCAAGCACTCTAAAAGCGTACAACTTTTTATTATCCGAATGTGATTGCCTTCTTTTTTTAGCATACGAAGTTTGTGTCTTACACTTCTGACTTTTAGTAAACACCTGAAATTTCAAATCATAATTATCGAAGAAGACTTAAAAGATGAAAGTACAAAACGTTTGGTCCAACTTTAAGAGAATTAGCGTAGTAATAAGGGCATTATAAATAAATAAAATAGAAACCTGTTTTATGATCATGATCCATGACTATGTAACTTTCATTTTAGTTAAATTCTCTTAAAATAAATTAATTGTTTTTGGAGATGATATTTGAATTGGTCTTCCATTACCACATAGATGATGTCCAACTTATGCTCGTTGGATCATCATATTTGACTGAAAATGCAATGAATGTCAAAATTGACGTCGATTTTATGATACGTCTACCGTTGGTATAAGGATAATTATCACGTGTTTTATTTTTTGTTAGGATAAGTATTCGTTTCTATCAAGGATTATTTCTTTTTATGATACGCAAACAAGAGGGAGAATGGAAAAGAGAAACATAGGTGCAGCCATCCTTGCCCGAAAACTAAAAGAAGCATCAACATTTTTTTTTTTTTTTTACTGATTGATAAAAGTTGTATGCGTATTATTAACTTGTTCCAATTAAACATGGTACATTAATACCGGTGTTAGACCCCGTGCGCACACGAGGCTTTGAGTTTAATTTTTGTTCGATTAGTTTGGGTAAAAAAAACATAAAAATTCTATTTAATATTGTAATAAGATAATAGCCAAATATGATTGAAGAAAAAAATAATCCACTTTAAAAAATATTAACATAACAAATCATATTATTATTAATATAGTTTTAGATCCCGTGTTTTAGGATATATTTTTGTTAGATTTGTTTTTGCAAATTGTACATATAAATTTCTTATATTTTCTTTATTATTGCAAACTAGCAGGGTACCCGTGCGATCCGACGGCGGTTACCTGTACTAAAATTTGAGGCGGAATATTTCGAGTTATTGTTTCGGGTTGTTGGATCTCATTTTTTTTTTGAAGTTTAATTATATTGTATATTGTGGTTAAAAAATTGTATTTTTGTGAAGGGGTGTTTTTAATAGTGTATTAATTGTATTAATAGTGTATTTTATTTATTTATTTATTTTTATGAAGGGGAGGAAGTTTAATATTTTGGAAGCTTAATTATATTATACATTATGCTTAAATAATTGTATTTTTTTAGTGAAGGGGTGTTTTTTAATAATGTATTAATTGTATTAGATGAATAGTGTTTTTTTATTTTTATGTGTGCTTTAAGTACTTGTATACTATGTTTTATAAGTTGTATTTACTTAAAATCTATATTAAGAAATCTTAAAAAATAAATAGGATGGAAGTGTCTAAATACATTGTAAGTAGTATAGATTATTGCTTACCTATAAAATAAAAAGTGAATAAAATAAGACTTTGTTTACATGATGAATTTGTAAAGGTTTCAATGACAAATGAGGTTAGTTGATTGGCTTTGCTGAAAGGTCTTTCTTACGCTACTTAAAAAAAAAGGCTATGAACACCCTTTAATAGATATTTGTTATATAAGCTCACCCCTCATTAAATAACCACAAAATTTGAACTTATCAAAAGCCTTCTCATATATGCTCATAAGCCTCGTAAACAAGCTTAAACAAACACGCCCTAAATCTATATGTTAATACAAATAGTTTGAAACCCGGGTTGACCCGGTCGGTTCAACCGGTCATACCGGTGCCCTGCCACCAAAACGGGTAAAAAAAAACCTGGGTTTCTAAAACCGGGGTAACCGGTTAGACCCACCGGGTTTTGAGAGACCCTGGCTGAACGCGGGTCTTGAAACCTGGCCGGGTTTGGTTTTTTTCAATTTTTTTTATAAAAACCGGGTTGACCCGGGTTGACCGAGCAGTCGAACTGGTTAACCAGGTCGAAAAATAAGAAAAATAATTTAATCATAACTTGGCATAACTCAAGTTATCAAAAAATCAATATCAAATAACATAACATCGAAAAATCACTCGTTATCATAGCACCACCTTTTAAGACCGACTTTAAAATAATAATAATAATAATAATAATAATAATAATAATAATAATAATAATAATAAGACAAACCATAACTTGGCATAACTCAAGTTATAAATTGGTTGGGGGAGTTATAACTCTACATAACTCAAGTTATAACTTGAATTGCTATAATAACTTGAGTTGTAACGTGGGAGCAACGCCAACTTGCTCGAAGTGAAAAATGTGAATCAACGTGAGCCCCGCTAGGCCGAAACGCCGGTTTTGCATTATTACTCTGTTTGCTCTAATATGTATCAATCATTGAGTAGCGTTAAGATATAAACGGTCTATAATGACCACATAGATGACGTAAATTAGTAAAACTACATGAATTAGAAGTAGATCGATTTCAACATTGAATCCACATAGGATAAGAAAATATTTGTTTTCTATATGTTCATCGGCATCTCGAAAATATAAATGAACTATTGATTTTTTTTTCTTAACAACGACTCAAAATATTCCATTTACAACGACTGAGGTATTGTTAATGTTGTGGATCATGGTATAGGTTTAATCAGCGTCGGATGGAAACATTTATGATATGATATGCATAAGAAAGAAAAAAAAATGGTTTGGAAATTTCAGTTTGTGTTGTCTAAGTGGTGAGTGTGTACTAATTTTGAAGCATTGTGTTTATTAATTTTGAAGATGTTGTGCGTACTTTAGTATTAAACTATTAGAAATATAATAAAATAATTACCTTACGGATGTTTTTCCGAAGAGTATGCGTAAAGTATGCTTGTGCATACCTTCGACTTAAGTATGTCGGCCTCTAAGTTTGTTACTATATAAAAAATCTTGATAGTATTCAAAACCTAATATTTTGCACGAACATGTATCAATAATTTAGCAGTATTGAGATATAAAACAATCTATTGTATATACGATGAAGTTTATAAAGTTTGTGGATTGAATGTGTAAAGGTTAGTATTATGCTTTCTAGCTTTACCATATACGTAGTAGTACTGACTAGTGAGTTAACAGTTGTGAAGTCGATATCGAGAAGCTTAGCTAGTAGCAACTACTAACACTCTCTATAACTGTTATTCACTCGCTTTAATTTTAATTCCTACTTCGTGGGGTTTTATCTATACTACATATAATGCACAAATAAATCTCTCTCCAAAATTTTCAGACTTACAAGAAATAAAGCATAGTTTACAACACTTTAATGCACCAAATGTTGAGAATTACAACAAAACGAGCATATGGTACAACAAAAATAAGCTTGGAGTCATTTTCAAACCACTTTTCTATCAAACAACATTAATGCTATTAAATACGAGTAGTAGTTATTAAAATACCCCTTAAGTGAAAAATACTACCTTATAAGCATTATTTACAAGGATTCAAAGCACACATAAAACTAAAAAAATAATATTCACCTAATACAGTTAATACACTATTAAAAACGCCATTTCATTAAAAAAATACAATTTTTTAACCACAAAGTGTAATATAATTAACACATTATTCGAGATCCAGCAGCAGCCTAAAACATAAATATGTTACTTTTGTTTTACGAGTGGCTTATGGTTTAAACTGGTACAAATATCATAAAAATTACGAAACAAAAAAGCTACAATAAAAAAAATGAAAAAAATATGTTGGCTAAAAATCAACCCCGCTGCAACACGCGGTATAAATGAAAAATATTTACTCGCCACAAAATTAGTCACCAGGTACCCACCGCCGCATTATTCGGGTACCCTGCTAGTTTATTACTAATTGATTTATGTAATATGTTAAATAAATCCAAATAGAGAGATTTATTTTATTACTTTTTTTTCTTTTGCTTTTTTAACGACTAAAAACTTTACATTTACAAAGATTGAATTATGGTATAGGTTTAAATAGTTTATAAAAAATGTTGGATGGTTTACTATGATTTAATGTAATAAAGATCGATAGATTCCAAGCCTTAGCTAGCAAAAACTTTTGGCTAGAAAAATATAACATGTATTAACTTGTTGCAGTTGATCAAAATACATTGGTACAGTATGTAGTTAGCTTCGTTTAATCGTTGGTACAAAACATTGTTGAAATTTGGTATATTACGTTAGTAAAAGTGCATGAGTCCTTGGGGTGACTCGTAAGATTTAGATGATATATTCAAACCTTTAATCCCACATAGATATATTAGATAATAGAAATGTAGGTGGCTAATATACCCTAGTGCATATATATATGTAACATTTGTGTTAAGATAAATATCTTGTTTTCATTTATTTAGCGTTGTGTGATAATTAAGAGATGTTGCTAGCTACTCCTAATATGCTAGAGTGACAACGAATCACATGTGCGTCGATTAACGATTAACGTACGTTGTATCCTTCACCCACTGATTCACACTTCGTAAATTTTCATAAGGTAAAATAATAAATACCATTTTATTCGGCAAAACATTTGATGATTGTTTTTCTATTTACATGCTCTTCAACCAAGTTTATCTTGTAGACTATAGTTTTCCATATCGCAGAAATTATCTATCTGAATCCGGCTAGTTTTCGCTTCTAAGATGTTATGACTTGAGTTTTATCAGAAACCCCACAAGGGTCAATGTAAGGAAAATATGTGCGTAAAATAAAAGTTTGCTTACATGCAGTAACAATAGACCCGTAGTGTATAGAAATTAAACTTTGATATGTTCTTTTTGGTGGTATCGTTCTCTACAAATCTTGAAACTTTGCAATTTGGCTAAAAGATTCTTTTTCTTTAACGCATCTATCTAAACTTGATACGTACTTGAATAAATTTACATAGACCTTAAACTTTTATGACCGAAAATACCATTTTAAGTGATCACAATAATATCAATAAAAATTAGCTTCAAAACATTTGAAGAGAAGTTACATCCATAAAATTTTGATAATTAAAATGAAGTATCATCAACAAAATATTTTAATCAATTCTATCTGTTTCTTTTAAGTTTTATCTTGGTATACAGACATGCCACATAACTTTGTGTAAATGTATGCTGTGAATGTAATATTTATCTTCTCGCGCGATGAACAAATATTCTTGAGTGTCAGTACGTATAAACGAGTAACTACAATCATTAAGATCCGAAAGTTCATTTCATGGCCTCTTTTGTTGAGTAAGGCAGAAAAAAAGCCAATTTTTCATCAAGCAACTTGAATTCGAGCTTCACTCAATTGAGTCGAGTTTTTATCAAGTTCGACCCCGATACTAGTATAAGTGTGTGTTAGTTTTATAGACATTATAATAATAGTCGTGTGTTAGCATCGAACTCGAGATCACGGGATTGCACACAATACGTATGAAGAGAAAAAGAAATAATTATTTATAAATGTTATACATAATTATTAATAAATATAAAACTAGTAACGACCGTTAGTATTTAACGGAGAATGACTAACGACCGTTAGACGAAGATTAGGAAAGTAATACTAATGAATATTTGGAAACAAGAGAAGGTTCCAGAATCCCATTGAGGGATGTCCAACCGATCGGCCAAGGGGGTAAACCCACATCCTTTGTGCCTTGAGCTCCAAGTATTCAATAATATATAAGCAAACCCAAGATGCATTGTTTTCTCATAACTTCCCTAAGGGATTCGATTTTCATTGTTCAACTAAGTTTTGTGTTTAAACACATTATTGTTTGATTCTTGGATTGAATTACAAAAGAGGTAAAGGGTAATTCTTATAATCCACATATACCCTAATTAGGGTTCTTGATTTGAAGATTGCAATTTGATTCTTGTTCGGGCTAGAATCAGAAAGGTATGTTTACTATTTAATCTTGATTAATTAATTACATGTTATATGATCTTGTTATAATTGCTTCCGCTATGCTCACTTGATGTGTTTGGTTTATTTTATATAAATGTCATGATATCATAATTCCAACAGTGGCATATAGAGCCGTTATAATGTGTAATTAATTATCGAAACGCATAAAAATTGGATCTTGATTCGTTTAGTTACATGTTTTTAGGGTTTTTTAGATTCCTAACCCTAATTTCTTTTATGGGTCGATTGACCTTAAAGGGTTTTAGGGTTTTGGTTTTTTGATTTTTTAATATGATTAGAAACCTTAGGATGTCATGTAATTTGTTATGCGTTTTAGTAAACGATCTTGGTGCAATATGTTAATTGTTAAGTTTAATCCATGAAAAAGTGCATATTTGCATGGATTTTATATTGTGTGAAAATTTAAATGGTTTAAATTGTAGATATATATATATTAATTGTTAAGTTATATCGAAACATGTAAATTTATTAATAGATGTCGAATTGGGGAAGACTCCAATATTAAGTAATCAATTATGTGTTATGTGGTATTTGTTTAGTTTTGGCTTACGCAATCGATTTATCGATGTATGTGGCTCTTTTTCTTAGAAGAAGAAAGCCTTAATTGAATAAATATGTTATACACCTAGATTTGATTATTAATAGGACTATTGAATAAGATTTGCATGTGGCTACATGTTTTATACATATTTAATTGTTATGATTATGTATATGTTTATTTGGTTATTTTATTTTTTATTATTATATATTACTTGTTTTTTTATTATTATTATGTTAGACATGTTTATAAACGAAAAAGGGTAATTTTTTGAATAGAAAAATAATACGGACTAAATAAATGGCGAAATTATTTTGGTTTTAAGAGTAAATCTCAAAGGATTGGTTGATTGAAGTTTTTGTACATAGTGTGCGAAAGGCGGACCGAAGGTTGCCATCCAATGTACTTGTAGAGAGGGGTTTTTAAAGCTCATGCACCTACCGGTTCTCTACAACTGCTTGGTTGCCGACTCTAGACTTACCTATATCACTATATTACGTACATTGTCATCTTAAGGGTGAATTCACCACAATTCCACAATGATTATGCGAAACACTAAGCCTTAGGGCTTATGCAAAAGTACGATATAGTGAACGATAATTGTTGGTAATTCTTTAATTGGTGAACCCAATACCTCAATCAAAACTTTGTTATTTTACTCTTAGCAAATTGGTAATAAAAATGTTTTGTAAAACCAATGTTATGAAGTTGTATGCATGCTTCTTCATACATTATTTTTATCACATCAAAATTAATACCCTTATAAAATTAAGTCAAATGTCATCTAATTAAGAACACTTGAAGTTGTAATTTATGTCATGTGAGAACTTGGCGAGATTGCAATGGAAAGGTAAATTTCATAAATTCATTGCTAGCAGATCAAATGATGTGATGGATTTGTGAGTTTACAGTTTTTAAGTTAGACGACTTAAATTGAGTAGTAAGTGAGATCTTAGACTCAAGGCATTAAGATGGGGATTAAACATGCTTACAATACAAATGTTTTGTGATTGTAAATCCCATAAGTCTAGGAATTGGACAAATGTTATGCCAATTATTGTACGACAAGTTACCTCATATTATACTTTCATTACTAGCAGATCAACTGATGTGATGAAATTATGTTTATGGAGGATCCTAGTTTTCAAGATTATTCTATGGATATGATTTCCTTGGGTATTTTAATTTTCTTGAAAAATTGTATTATCAAATATTCTAATGTTTTGAACTTTCTTTATCTGTAGAAATGGCTCAAACTGATAACACCAACTTTCGTTCTGTGTTCAAAACTTACTTTGAACGAGAAAAATTGATTGGCTCAAAAAATTTCAATGATTGGTATCGTTCACTCAGGTTTGTCCTGCGAGTGACTGGTCAACTTGAAATCTTGAAAACGCCTTGTCCTGCTGAACCTGAAGGTCCTGAAGCTACTGAGGCTGCCAAGGCTGAATGGAACATAGCTTGCAAAGAACATATTGATGTGGCTGCTATGATGTTATGGGCGATGTCCACACCTCTTCAAAGGCAGTTTGAAGAGTATTTCCCCATGAACATGATTGATGAACTCAAGAAACTATATGAGAAACCATCAAATGTAGAGATTTACGATTTGATGGAGGCTCTACATGGTTGTAAGCAGGGTGATGGTGAACCTGTGAGAGCTCATGTGTTGAAGATGAAAAGTTTCATGGATCAACTACAAACACTTAAGAAACCCTATGACAATGATATGGCTGTGAACTTAATCAATAAATCCTTTAATAAGGAATTTACTGGTTTTTTGAGGAACTTCAATATGCATTGCGTGGGGAAGACAGTAAGTGAATTGCACGCACTGCTCATTGATTATGAGAAAGGGTTAACACCAAAAGCTCCTACACCCCAAGTACTTGCTATTCAAGGGGGTAGAATTAACAAAGCCAAATGCGAACAAGAAGAAGAGTAAAGGAAAGAAGAAGGCTGATAAGAATAAGCAAGTTATGGCTTATCAACCACCTCAACCTAAGAAGAACTCTCCTATGAAGAATAATCCAAAGAAGGATCAAGGATACCATTACTGCAAGGTGATGGGTCACTGGAAGAGGAATTAACCTCTTTATCTCGATGACTTGCGAAACAATAAGGTTAAGAAGACTGGGCACATGGGCGCCAGTACTTCAGGTAACTTATTTGTCATTGAATTATTTACTTTATCTCATAAATTAAATTCCTGTGTATATGATACTGGATGTGGTATTAACATTTGTAATACACTTCAGGGGTTTAGAGAGGAGAGGAGACTAGCTTATGGGGAGCAATTTCTGCATGTGGGCAATGGAGCACAAGCAGCAGTTGAAGCCATAGGAGTGTTTAATTTAGTTTTACCTTCGGGTTTAGTACTTATTTTAAACAATTGTCATTATGCACCTTCTATTATTAGAGGTGTTGTTTCCTTTTCATGTTTGTTGGATCTTGGTTTTACTCATACTATTGATGGTAATATAATTTCTGTTTCTTTAAATGGTGTATTTTATTTTAATGATGTTGCTGTGAATGGTGTGTTTGAAATTGATATGAATGATTGTATGTCCAACAACAATAATAATAATTCGATGTACAACATTAGTAAGAGAATGAAGTATGACTTGAATTCTTCTTACCTTTGGCACTGTAGACTTGCCCATATAGGCAAGACTCGCATGCAAAAGCTGCAACAAGATGGACTTTTGAAGAATATCAATGATGAGTCATTTGATAAGTGTGAGTCTTGTATTTCTGGGAAGATGACTAAGAAACCTTTTCATAACAATATGGAAAGAGCTTCAGATCTACTTGGTTTAATACATACTGATGTATGTGGACCACTTAGACATGTGTCAAGGAGAGTTGCTGTTTACTTCTTAACTTTTACAGATGATTTCAGCCGTTATGGTTATGTTTATTTACTTAAGCATAAACATGAGGTGTTTGAAACATTTAAAGTTTTCAAAGCAGAAGTAGAATTGCAATTAGGAAAGAAGATTAAAGCTCTTCGTTCTGATCGAGGTGGTGAATACCTTAGTCAAGATTTTAAAGATTTCTTAACTGAGAATGGAATTGTCCAGAATCTCACATCTCCATATACTCCACAACAAAATGGCGTATCTGCGAGAAGGAATCGTACATTGTTGGACATAGTTCGATTAATGTATAATCTTACTAATCTTCCTTTGTCTTTTTGGGATTATGCTCTTGAATTAGCTGTTCGTATTTTGAATATGGTTCCCACGAAGAAGGTTGATAAGACACCATATGAGATGTGGACTGGAAAAGCTCCGAACTTGTCTTATTTAAAGGTCTGGGGTTGTGAAACGTATGTTAAACGTGACTCACAAGATAAACTCCAACAAAGATCTGTAAAGTGCATTTTTGTAAGATACCCAAAAGAAACAATGGGTTACTACTTTAACTACCCACCTGAGAACAAAGTCTTTGTTGCTAGGTATGGTGAGTTTCTTGAAAGTGATTTTGTATCTCAAGAAGTCAGTGGGAGAGTATATGATCTAGAATATGATCAAGATAATGCATTAGCTTCAGAAAATACTAGCACACTTCCTGTAGAACCTGAAAGTCTGGGTCCTCCACCGGAAGTTGAAGTAGTTCCCATTCGCAGATCTTTGAGATCTGTGAAAGCTCCTGACCGTATATGTCTTAATATAGAGGTTGATGAGAATTTACTAGGAGATCTTAATGAACCTACTAGTTATAGAGCTGTCATTAATAGTCCTGAAAAGGAAAAATAGAAAGCTGCTATGAATAGGGAAATACAATCCATGCATGATAATGAAATCTGGGAAGAAGTAGACCTACCTACTGGTGCCAAAGTAGTTGGGAGTAAATGGCTCTACAAGATTAAGACTGGCATGGATGGAAATGCACACACTTATAAGGCTCGTCTAGTTGCTAAAGGTTTTACTCAAACTTTTGGAATTGATTACGAGGAGACTTTTTCTCCTGTAGCATACATAAGAGCTATAAGGATTCTCATAGCTATAGCAGCGTACTATGACTATGAGATATGGCAAATGGATGTGAAAACCGCTTTCTTAAATGGTCATCTAGATGAAGACATCTATATGGCACAACCAGAAGGGTTTGAAAATCCAAAGTTTCCAAATCGTGTATGCAAACTTCAAAGGTCCATTTATGGATTGAAGCAAGCATCACGACAATGGAACAAGAGATTTGATACTGAAATCAAAAAGTTTGGATTTACTCAGAATCTTGATGAGCCATGTATGTATCACAAAGCTAGTGGGAGTGATAATGTAATTTTCCTAATTTTATATGTTGATGACATATTGATCATGGAAAAAGACATTCCAAGTTTGCAAAAGGTTAAGGCATATCTTGGAAAGTGTTTTTCTGTGAAAGATTTAGGAGAAGCTGCATACATTATGGGAATCAAAATCTATAGAGATAGATCAAGGCGGTTAATTGGATTAAGTCAAAGTGCTTACATTGACAAAATATTGAAAAGATTCAATATGCAAAATTCCAAGAAAGGATATTTGCCGATGGAAGTAAAACATGGCTTATGTGATGAGTTTTATGCTTCAACACCTGCTGAGGTGGCTCGCATGAGTAAAGTTCCTTATGCTTTGGCTGTAGGATCTATTATGTATGCGGTAAAATGCACAAGGCCAGATGTGGCGTTTGCTCAAAATATTATCAGTCAATTTCAACAGAATCCAGGTGAAAAACATTGGATTGCTGTTAAGCATATTCTTAAGTATTTGAGAAATACAAACGATATGTTTTTGGTATATGGTGGAGAACCAGCTGCAGAACTTTGTGTTACAGGTTTCTGCGATGCGTCCTTTCAAAATAATAAAGATGATTCGAAGTCTCAGACGGGTTATGTCTTTGTTATTAATGGAGGAGCAGTAGACTGGAGGAGCAAAAAGCAGAGTACAATTGCGATGTCTACAACAGAAGCTGAATACATTGCTGCTTCAGAAGCTGCTATGGAGGCTGTTTGGATTAGGAAATTCGTTTCAGGGCTTGGTGTTATGCCTTCAATTGAATTACCTATTAATATGTATTGTGACAATTCTGCTGCAATCATATTTGCCAATGAACCTGGAGTCATGAGAGGCACCAGACATTTTCTACGGAAGTATCTCTTTGTTCGTGAAAAGGTTAACGAAGGTGAAATAAATCTATTGAAAGTTCACACAGATGATAACTTAGCTGAACCATTCACTAAGGCTTTGGCGAAAGAAAAGCTTAATGAATTAGCCAATGAAATTGGGCTTAAATTAGCTAGTAGTTTCATGCATAACTGTGATTAGTATTTGGATAAAGGATATTGTAAACAATTATTATTTAATGTAATAAAGTATGTTGGTATGTTTATTTCTATTGTTAATTATTGTTGTCCTATTTTTGCATGTTTAAATCCATGAATAAATGTTATTCTAAATTGTCCGTTGTCAGTTAATAATATGAGAATATTATTAAATTAAGACAAATCTGAAGGTTGGTATAATATACTTAAAGTATATTGATGCGTAGTCATGCCATTTCAGATGATATTCGATGATACTGAATATAGGACTTATCCCGACTATATGATGTTACTTTATGGATCTTGTCATTAAGTAAATCATAATAGTTATCCTTAGACTTGAGCTACAAGATAACGGTCATGAATGTAGTACATTTTTGTGGAACAACTTAACGCAATACGTAACTGGTAGTCATAAGGGTTGTTTTCGGAAGTGTTACAAAGTTTGTGTGTTTTGCTTGTAATCAATATAGAATTTGTTCCTTCAAATTAATTTTTGGAGTTTAATACTACTGGGCCCCTCGTAGGGTTGTCAAGGTGTTTGCGTGGCCACGCCCAAGGTCTTTCCTGAAAGGTTCAGAAGATTTGGTAATCTTGTCAATTTCTAACAACGAGAAACAGAATGGTTAATTAAGGAATGACCTAGATCCATATCCTTATTAACACGGTATTAGAAACAAAGGGATAATAATAATGAGAAATCATTAAAAGATTTTCCAGGAGCCTTACTCGAGTTGTACTAGAGGCATCGGCGTGTTGCAAGACGCTAACCGATGTGATCACACTATTATGATATGTCTAAGTGGGAGCTGTTAGTTTTATAGACATTATAATAATAGTCGTGTGTTAGGATCGAACTCGAGATCTCGGGATTGCACACAATACGTATGAAGAGAAAAAGAAATAATTATTTATAAATGTTTTACGTAATTATTAATAAATACAAAACTAGTAACGACCGTTAGTATTTAACGGAGAATGACTAACGACCGTTAGACGAAGATTAGGAAAGTAATACTAATGAATATTTGGAAACAAAAGAAGGTTCCAGAATCCCATTGAGGGATGTCCAACCGATCGGCCAAGGGGGTAAACCCACCTCCTTTGTGCCTTGAGCTCCAAGTATTCAATAATATATAAGCAAACCCAAGATGCATTGTTTTCTCATAACTTGTACACATACATCTTGGTATTTTCTCTCCTTTTCTTGTCCCAAAGTCGATCCATCTAAAACAATCCCTAAGGGATTCGATTTTCATTGTTCAACTAAGTTTTGTGTTTAATTTACTTGAATAAATTTTTTCTTGAATTAGTACGTCAATCACGTTCTTGCTTGATTCTTGGATTGAATTACAAAAGAGGTAAGGGGTAATTCTTATAATCCACATAAACCCTAATTAGGGTTCTTGATTTGAAGATTGCAATTTGATTCTTGTTCGGGTTAGAATCACAAAGGTATGTTTACTATTTAATCTTGATTAATTAATTACATGTTATATGATCTTGTTATAATTGCTTCCGCTATGCTCACTTGATGTGTTTTGTTTATTTTATATGAATGTCATGATATCATAATTCTAAGAGTGTGAAAAGGTGCTTAGTATTTTAGAATAAAATCTACTCGGTAATTCAGCCTTTTGTCCCACATTGGTAAAAAAGAATTTTTTGCTAGCTAATATAAAATAGTGGATATGGATGATATATATCTTGAAATTAATTGAATGAGAGAAA
This sequence comes from Artemisia argyi, assembly GCA_030686995.1. Taxonomy (NCBI): domain Eukaryota; kingdom Viridiplantae; phylum Streptophyta; class Magnoliopsida; order Asterales; family Asteraceae; genus Artemisia; species Artemisia argyi. Next base: position 175,180,178 of record CM060694.1, read on the forward strand.
TTTTTGTTATGAACTTGTATGAATTATTCACCTAATGTGCAACATCATTTTCTTTGTTTCTTTCTTTCTTTCTTTCATATGATGTAAATATACGTTTACTTAATTTCCTCGTACTTGCATTAAGCCGTGTTTACCTTTGATACTCAAATATGTACTAACCTTAGTAAGTCTATTTAAGATGGACTAAGTGAGAATAGTAGGGAGCACACGAAGCTACTTTCTATGAAATATGTTGATGTACGGTGAGCATACGAGGCAAATATTTTGCTCGTGTCTCACGGATGGCGCCAAATGATGCTACCAAAATACTCATTCGTCAAGGTGTTTGGTTGACCGTCTAACTCGTTTTGATCTTGACATTCGGGTCTTCGGTAGTAGTGCTGAAAAGACAAAGAAAGATCGTTAGAGAGGTCCTCGGGCTGAGCCCAGGAGAACCCCTCCGACGATCAAGTCAGATGTGAAGATACTACACAATGCACTACGAGTATAATACAATTTGTAGTAAAGAAAGAAGTAAAAGTGTGTTTTTTGTGTCCTCTTTGGGTCATAGAAGTATAGAACCACTCTATATATAATAAACAAGCCATGCATGCATAGACTTGTAAATGCATGTACAACGTTGACAAATCTTATTTCATGCGTAGTCCTGTAATGCAAGTAAACAAATCTGATTTCATATCTTCTACAATATCATTATGTGCATACCTAACTTGTAAGCGTTTGTACAAACTCTTTTTTACAAATCCTTTTAAGATGTATCCTCTACTTAATACATATAATATTCAAGATGTATCTTTTACATATAATACGTGTTTATGCTTATTATGTAGATATATATTATACTTATTAGGTTTTGAATCTGAGATACCTTATTACTAATTCATCTCCATTCCAAACTGATTTTATTTTATTTTATTTTATTTTTATTTTTTTAAAGTCCCATCTTCCAAACTGATATCACGACGTAATTGATTTTTGTTTCGCTAATTACCTTTCCTTCATCCAAATGTCATGTACTATTGTTTTAATGAAAATAATGAAGCCTTGTGACATGAATAGATCAAACCATAATTTGATTTATTTTGTTCTTTAATGAGATAAAATAAACTTGGTTTCAAAAGATGAATCCATCATTGAAGCTTTTACAACAACACAAACCGTTTTCTTGATCTAGAAAAGTAGCACCTCACAGCATAAATTAGTTTTATTTGGAAAGGATAAGGTTGGTTGGTATGACATGGAGACCATCCTTTCAGTCTCTTTTACTTTCGTTTGCCTTTTTTTATGACTTGAGAAGACAAAAGAAAAAGGTGGGTCACCTTTCCTTTACTATACTTTTCCACCTTTTTCTTTCATTACTTTCCTTTTCCTTAATAATTACTTTGAATGAGTTTGTGCACACAATCACACATAGAGAATAGCAGGCATAAATCCAAAAGATGTTGGACAAATCTTTGGACAAAAAAAATAATACGGGGTAGTTGGTAATATGTTAGACCCACTTGAAACGATAACGTTCATGTAATGTAGAAATGGTAATATCATTATCAAACGAGACTTAATAGCAAACTCCAACATATGAAGCGCTATATGCAATAATCGTTGTTCGCTACATTTGTGAACCATATCTAAGACACCACCCGACGTTCTTGGGCCATGCTTAGGCACGGCCATAACGGTACCAATTCGAACCACACCATCTACAAACTATCTATCAACACTACCACATGACCACTATTTTACCTCAAAACGGTCGAACCGTCCTTTACAATCCAACCTACCAACACGATCACCTGACTATATTACAACCTCACCATCTCACATCTCCGTGACCTCATGATTAATATTATCAGCCACGTGGCTGAATACAAATAACTCCTTTTCGGAGTACTTACTAGAATACACATAGTAACTACTTATTTTGAGATATTTTAAAAAGTAAATATGGACGATACGAAACATAGTCAAATGCAAGTACGAGGAAATTATAGTCAAAAAAGAAGTTATTATTTTATCATTACAAAAGTGTAATCTCCCAATAGGTAACCACCTTTTGATTATGTTATTATTACGAGGAAACATAGTCTAATACAAATAACTCCTTGCCGACAGTTTTTTCCTTCTACACTATTGTTTAATTTTCTGAAAACATATACTCCGTATTACTTTCTTCTCCGTTTATCAGCTATTATTTTATCATTACAACATCATGTACATCAAACATAAACAATTAACAGCACTAAAAATTTGATGCATGCCCACTGTTTATGTGATGCGTTGGGCCGTCGCTTGCGCCGCCCATAGCCAGGGATATAAATATATGCGTGGAGATGCATGACTTGGAATTAACTGATGAGTCATGACACATGTGGCTTTTCTTTGCCATGTATAAGATTTAAAATCTAAAATTCAAAAGCATTATATTGATATTCAATTCCTCATTCGATCATAAACATAAAAGAAACGATTAAAACGTACATGTCATAATATTACTAGCTAGATAAACATGACCCTAACCGAACACCATTCAGTTGTTGTGCTCAAGCATACTACTTACTTTATCCGCGTGCAGTTTAAGTAAATAACAAGCTAACCTGAAGCACACTCGCGCCCGGCTCTAGGATCACTCCTCCTCAGGTATCATTCCTTGAACAACGTCGACCACTGCAAAGCACCTGGCTAAGTCTCTGAAGAATGAAACTAGACGTGAACGTCGAGGTCCGCCATTCGGAACATTTGCTGCTGCAACAGGTGGAACATCGTTGCGTCTGTATGAAATGTCAATGGTACCCATAAAGTCTCCGTTTGGTAAACGAACGTTATGGCTAACCCTGTTGGCATTTGCTTCTCCAGAGAGGTATTGCTGGAGTGGAATGTCCACTTTACCCATCTTCTTTTTGCCGACTTTTGAACTACGCCAAATCTCGAAGACAACATCTGCATTTTCAGGGAAAGGAGGTTGAAATCTGGCAACACAATTCCAAACAGGGTTTGGACCGCCGGAGGTAGTGGTTCTGAACCCCCTTTGGTGATGGCCAGTAATTGAGATGCGTGCGTTGTTAAGGTAAATTCTTGTGAAGGGATTCTATCTCGTGCGAGGTCCTTCGGAACTGGTCCTGCACACAAGAAACACACGTTAGGCTCGCCCCGGGTGTTATCCCAGGACCCACCTCCGGTGTGAGAGTAAGTATATATGATACGGAGGTTAAAGGATGAGTGTGAGTTAATGCAACAGGTGTGTGTTAGTTGTGTGACATAAATGAGATAGGGGTATTTATACTACCTCATTCTTTACCTGCCCTGCCTCGGGAAGGAGCATACAGTAGTAAGTGTCAGACCACGTGGCCGACATGATCCCTGAAAATCTGGGATGGTGACGTTCGGTCTACCCTTCGAAGGAGCGCTATGATCCGGAGGGTTGTATGCCGAAGATAAGACTAAGATCCGAAGGGTGTGAACCCTTCGGGCACATACGCCGACATGTCCCCCCCAGTATTGGAGCATCGGTTGTAGATTGATGGTTCAATACTTGTCTATGATGATCTCGACATACCGCTAGGATTGTGATTTGCCGATGGGTTTATAAGGCCTCTTAGCCCATTGTGGCCCATGGGCCGAAATAAAACAATATAATATTCACAGTGGACTACAGCTGGATGCCACTAATATCTTGCCACAAAGATCTGACGATCCATGTCTTGCCACGTCACCGGTACGCTGTACGACGCAACGTTTCACGTTCTTCCATGCCCTCACTATAAATACTGCGTCCCAACTTTTCCTTTCACACTTGCTGCTTTGCTTTTGTCACTTGTATCTTGATTTCGCCGGAGAGTTTTTCATCTTTTGTATTAAGTTTCATCCGAGGTGCGTCGTTCTACTTTTTATAATTTTCCTTGTTTTTACATACTCCTCGGCATTCTTTTTACATGGCCACTAGTGAACCCGGCGAGATGAACGCCCCGGATGAGAATCCCACGACCAGTAGGGCTAAACCTATAGGAAAGTTCGATATGCATGTTCATGTCTCTAAGTTATCCCAACATACATTAGATGAACTTTGTATAGATTATGGTATTCCAGCCGATTTGCATCCTATGTTGCCGCCGGATGATTGGACGATGAGCGAGTTACCGGAGAGTAAGATAGGTTTGTATGTTCAGCAGATTAAATTAGGAGGAGTTATAGGGTATTTCCGGGTGCTTCCTATGTTTCCTCTTTTCTTCTAGCCGTTATAGGGTATTTCCTGGTGCATATCTCCCAACTCGTTCCCATAGGGCTGAACAAGGTAACTCTCTTCGAGGTCCGGTGCTATAGCCTAGATGTTATGCCAATTGTTCCCTTTTTTAGGGTTTTCTATCGGTTGTGCAAGCAAGGTCACTGGTTCTCGTTTGAGAGCCGAACCGGTAAGAGGGCTATGAAATGCTTCGAAGAGGTATTGACAGGTCTGAAGTTTTGGAAAGACTTATTTTTCTTGATAGACCGTAGGGCCATTCCGGATGCCATGCCTTGGAGGCACAAAGATTCCAAGATTTCGGACAAGTTTCTGGAGAATTATTCTGTGCGTGATGCCAAGAAGATTGCTAGCAAGACAATAGCTCTTCGGAAGACTCCTTCAAGTCTTTTGTACGAGTATGGGCTTTGCAGGGTTTTTCAGTTTACCGGGCATAGGCTTGTTATTAAGGATGCCGGGGGGCATGGTAATTTATTCACTTTGTATCAGCTACTTTTGTTAATTATTCCGCTTTGTGCTTATTTGCTTATCTTTTTTTATTTTTTATTTTTTATTTTTTATTTTTATTTTTATTTTTATTTTTATTTTGTAGTTATTACAATGTCTGAGTATTTAGAGCTTCCGGACTTAGAGGGAACGGTGGTTAGCAGGGGGGAACCCTTTCCCAAGGGGTATGTTCATCCAGACCGAACAGTGAAACCACTTTCTCCGGGGAAGAAACCTCCAGCAAAGAGTAATCTTCAAAAGGTGGTTGAGGTTGCTGATGGTGAGGTGGTAGCCGCTCGGGAGGAGAAAGAGAGGAAACAGAGGGAGAAGAATCCTGCTGTGAAGAGAAAACCTGCTCCGACTACTAAAGCTGTTCCTAAGCGTAGGAAGAAAATGTTGGACGAGGAGGTTGTTGTATCGTCGGGAAATGGTACCATAGACGTCACCCCCCTCAACCAAGCTGAACCACAGACCGAGGAGGGAGTGGAGAAGGAAAATTCCTCAGCTAAGAACGGAGAAGGGTCAGGGCAGAATGATGGGGAGAATTTGGAGCGTCCCCCCAACTCCCATTCCAAAGGTATGTAACCTGCTTACTTGTAACAACCGTGATTTTAGCAGGTTAGTTAGACTTTTAGCCTCGAGTTAATCTAACTTTGTTTGGGGTGTTTGGGTAGTTTTATGGGTGTTATTGTGTGTTATAGTATGGTTAGTATTTGAGTTAGCACTAAAACCCTTCGCGTTGAGGTTGTGGTTGTGATTTTTGATAATGTTGATTTTGGGAAAGTTCATTTTGATCACTTATATGGTGTAGAAATGACTTGTGTATATTTGGCGTTTTGAGTTTTGCGTAACGAGTCTTCGTTCAAGTTATTGAGCGTTAGTAAGTTACGGGGATGTTGTTTTGTGAGGAAATGCTCATGGAGTGTGTAAAAATCTATTTTTGGAAAACTTTATTTTGAAAATGAATATTTTCCGGTTTGTCGTAAAATTAAGGTTTATCGCGAAAGACGTTAGGTTTTGTTATGGGAATACATAAAATATGAAAAGTATGAGGTTTTGAGTGTAATAAATTAATTAATAATAAAAAATAAAAATATATATTATTTAAGGGGGGGGGGGGGGCGGCCGATTAAGGTGTTAGGGGGGAAAACGGAAACCAAATTTGATACCAAATACAACTCTAAGCCTTAGGGATTATCCAAATTAATTATAAATACAAAATAAAAACTCCCCTATCCCTTTTTCCTACATTACAAGTCGACACAAAGGGGGATCCAAGAGAAAAAATTAGGGTTTCATAATTGTCTAGCAATAATCAAGAATCAAGGTAAAATCTTTAACCCTTATGTGTAATTAATCAATTATTGTTATGATTCATGTAATAATTAATATGATGGAATCTAGGGTTTATATACTTCTGTAAATTATTGAAGTAAAACATGTTAGGATGATTAGATGTTAATATTATGGTTAATGGTTAAGGGAATTGAGCGTAAAACATGCTAGTTAATGAGTTAGGGTTTGGACAGATTTGTAAGGCTGTAAAGATGTGAGTGTAGATAACATATGGTTATGGGTTAGATCACGAATTTTAAGTCTAAATTGTAGTATAATGAAAGAGCTTTCCAAAAAGTCCAGCCACGATCAATTTTGAGGTCGGGAAGTCGGTCTTTTGATTTTTCTTTGTTAAGGTGTCAAAGCTGTCAAACCCGGACAGATTTTGGGTAAAAGTTTGTGGTTGGCATGTGGTTGTAAAAGTGGTATTTTGACTTGGTCTTCTGGAATAGTTAAGTTTTAGGTTATATTAGACTACCACGAAGAGGATTCGCGATAAAAACTTGTGGAAGTAATTATTAAAAATCAAAACTTTTTGGTGTGCGTTCAGATCCGAATTTGAGTAGTTGACAAGTTTGAATTTTCTATGAATACTTGTGTGTGTTATTGGTACATGGCCTTCTAGGATTAGCTTCTATGCTTATGAGAGACAATGGTAAATTTTTTGTGTGAGTTGTTAAGCTTTATTTGTCATGAGTTCATGTGAGTGAATGTACTCAAAAATTCTGCGTTTTCTGAGTTTTAGAGTGCAAGGGATTTAGTGAGTATTAAGTTATGGTAGTGGTTAGTGTGGTGTCTAGGAGATCCATGGTGGGTCATATGAGTCTTAGACATCCATCATATGTGTATTACATGGGTTTTAGCTTTTAGCTTGACCTTGTGTAATGTGGATTATTTTTGTGTATTATAGATTGTGTATTGTTTTGTGGAGCTGCGGAGTTTAAGGTGAGTTCATAGTCCCATATTTTTACTTGTTTTAAACTTGGGATGGGAATGATGCTTGTCTTAAATGTTTTGGTTTACTGTGATTATGTGTGTGGTATTAAAGAGCTTGGACTTATAATGTTATCGTATGTTTGCTATGTGTGATTATTTGCTTGTGTGGATATTTTTAGGATCCAATTAGGTTAGCGACCTAATTGATGATATGTTTTTGGGAACCAATTAGGTTAGCGACCTAATTGATGATATGTTTTTGGGATCCAATTAGGATAGCAACCTAATTGATGATATATTTTGGGATCCAATTAGGAGGATGCTTATCATGTTGCTCGCGCATGCGACCTAATTGATGATATGTTTTGGGATCCAATTGATGCTTATCCTGTTGCTCGCGCATGCGACCTAATTGATGATTATGGGATCGGAGGACACGAACCGTCCTAATGGTTGCCTTATGAGTGTTGTTGCCTTTGTGTGTGGATATTAACTTGCAAATGCATGTGGCTTTATGATAACTATATTTATTTGTCCAGCTATATTTTGTAATCACAGTAAATTCGGTTGCCTTGTGTGTTGAGTCTAAAACCTATGAATCTCACCAACGTTATGTTGACATTTTAAGCATCATTTTCAGGTGAGCATTCTAAGGCCAAAGTTGAGGGCAGCAATTAGGCGAGACTTAGTTGCATGGAGACTTATTTATATTTTGGGATTGGATTTATTTGGTTTTGGATTTGATACATTTATGTTTTATGTTTGGTACTTTCAAACTTATTGAAGTTACCTTTTGGATTTTATTTTGTTATCTTTGGGTATTGTTACAACACTGTGTGTTGGTACATTGCTCTATTTATGTGCATGTAGTTGTTCTCTATGTTGACACCAGGTGTTGTGATGATATCCATGAAGTTACACCCGCGCGTTTCCGCCGTGGCGGGGTGTGACAGATTGGTATCAGAGCCTTGGTTATAGAGAATTAGGTGGTTTAACCTAGATTATAGCTTAGGAGTCCCTCATATAGTTGCATTTAGGACCTATATGTAAGTATAATATCTTACATGTTTATTTTCCTAAATTATGAGTTATTTTATTGAGTTTTTGAACGTCTATCGAACCCTGTACTTAGCAACGTGTGTGTGTCATTTATAGAATGGCACCTCCTGCAAGAAAGACACTTTGTTGGGCTACTGTAGTTGCTAAGGGACGCAAGAGAGTTGGGAAGATGAAGAGAACCAACAGGAGGATATTGGTCCCCGCTAGCATGGTACCATGTGTGATTGAGGAGAAGATGACACTGGAGAATGTGAATGGGGAATTGGTGGAGAGATATGAGACAAAGGTAGCTGATAAGGAAGGTTTCACCACCAAGTACCCGTGCAAGTGTCCTCAGTTTTTGGAAGATGATGGGGTGGTTTGGGCGAGACCTAGAGGATTGTATGATTTTGTGGATATGATAGATGAAGAGTTAAGAGATCGTGAGGATGGTTTTGCAAGACATCCTCTACCACGGAATCATGGAAATAGGAATGGGTGGGTGAGCGAGGAGGATGAAGTGGATTCAGACTTAGAATCCACTGCACGTACTCCGTTTTAGGTCTTAGATAGGACTCGAACTGCGTACGACTTGTTTTTTTTATGTTATGTTTTAATGTTTTATGGTCTTATTGAGTTGTTTTGACATTGATTATATGTTGGAATGTAAATTCCTTCGGATTTTTTTTTGGGATTTATCCCGTGTTTTAATGAGAAGCCTTGGGCGAGTTTGGATATTTATGGTGTGTATATTATGTGTATTGTGGGTGTATATTTTGGTTAGTTTCGATTGCGTGCTATTTGTTATAAGATGTTACTATTGTTAGGTGTGGCTTTGGAAGTAAGTACGCATGTGGAAGGATACATCTAAAATTGTGGGTGGCCAACACAATTATAAATGTATCACGACATATGTGGACTTACAGCCAATGTTACATTGAATCAATGGTGATATGCTTATGGGAGGTAGATGATTGAGTAGGATTATGGAGATTATAGGATCTTGTGAATGGTCTCTAATGGTTTTATTGTCCTGCGTGTTTAGGAAATGGCGCCAAGGAAACCAAGACGACCTATCGCTAAGTCACCTATGAGTGGAGCTTACCGGACACCCAAGAAGTCCAAGAAGTCGACACCTATTATTGGGGATAGCAACCCTATCTTTCAGCAAATGATCAACCAGCAGCTAGAAGCTTTAATGCCTGAACTAGTGACTCAATTGAGTGCGCAGATAGGCAGTGGAGCTCATCCTAATGGTGCTGGAAGTGGAGGAGGCGGAAATAATGGGTGTACTTACAAGGAGTTCATGGCCTGTAAGCCTAAGGAATTTGATGGAAAGGGTGGTGCGATTGCACTCACACGATGGATTGAGAAAATGGAGTCTGTGATGGATATAAGTGGATGTAGTGAGGGCCAGAAAGTTAAGTATGCGGTTAGTTCTTTGGTTAACAAGGCGTTGACCTGGTGGAACACGCAACTTCAGGATAGGGGACGAGTTGCGGCTTTGGGTATGACTTGGGAGGACTTCAAAGCCTTAATGACGGAGGAGTTTTGCCCAGTCAATGAGCTGCAAAAGTTGGAAGAAGAGTTGTGGAATCATACTATGGTTGGAGCTAATCATATGGGGTATACTGATAGGTTTCATGAGTTAGCTAGGATGGTTCCTCATTTAGTAACTCCTGAATTGAAGTATATTGAGAAGCATATCCGTGGATTGGTTCCACAGATTTGTTCGATGGTTAGGGCGACTGAGCCGACAACGCTTCTAAGTGCTATTCAAAAGGCTGGGGCATTGACGGATGAAGCAGTTAGGAGTGGAACACTGGCGAAGTCGGGAGAGAAGAAGCGAGAGGAAGTTGATACTACTAAGACAGCTGGTTTTAGTGGTGACAATAAGAAAGCAAGAAAAGGAAAGGGGTTCGTAGCAACGGATTCTGTAAAGGCAGCGGGTTATGTGGGAACAGCTTCTACGGCTGTGACTGGTAATAATGAGAAGAAGGGAAATGTTGGTAATGCCCCTAGATGTGCTAAGTGTGGTTACTGTCATCTCGAGAACACCTCATGTCGTGGGTGTTTCAGGTGTGGCAAACCTGGACACTTTGCTAGGGAATGTCATGCTGTGATTACACAAGTGACTCCAATTAACTCGATTGGCGCAGGGGTTATTCGCAGGGCATGCTATGAGTGTGGTAGTGTTGATCATATGCGAAACTGGTGTCCCAAACTTGTTGGAATGTTTGGACGGCTTGGGAGTCAATTGGCTATTGAAGGAGGACAAGGACAAGGGTTTAATAGAAATGCAGCTAGGGGAAAGGCATTTACAATGAATGCAAGCGAGGCGCGCCAAGACCCCGAATGTTGTTACTGGTACGTTCTCTCTCAATGGTCATTATGCTACTACGTTATTTGATACGGGTGCGGATTATTGTTTTGCTACTATTGAATTTGCTAGAATATTGGGTGTTAAGTTTAGTGAACTTAGACATAGTATTTTGATTGAAATAGCTAGTGGTATAGAAGTAGAAGTTGATAAAGTTATACGTGAGTGCGTTATCGTGTTAGAGGGTGTTGCATTTAAGATTGACTTAATACCCTTAGGACATGGTAGTTTTGACGTGGTAATAGGGATGGATTGGTTGGCAAGGCATAAAGCTGAAGTAATATGCCATGAGAAGGTGGTTCGAATTCCATTAGCGAGTGGTGGTGTGCTGCGAGTACAAGGAGAAAGCGTGGAGAAGAATTCGAAATCCCTTTTGAGTGCGAAGACTAGAGAACTCAAAGTGGGGGATATTCCAGTTGTATGTGAGTTTTCGGGCGTTTTTCCTGAGGATTTGTCCGGAATACCGCCAATACGGCAGGTGGAGTTTCGTATTGAGTTAATTCCTGGAGCAACACCGGTAGCGAAAGCTCCTTATCGATTGGCACCTACGGAGATGCAGGAGTTGGCTGCACAGTTGAAAGAACTACAGGATAAGGGGTTTATTCGACCTAGTCATTCTCCGTGGGGAGCGCCTGTTTTGTTCGTTAAGAAGAAAGATGGTTCGTTTAGAATGTGTATTGATTATCGAGAGTTGAATAAATTGACGGTGAAGAATCGGTATCCTTTACCTAGAATTGATGATCTCTTCGACCAGTTGCAGGGTGCGAGATTTTTCTCAAAGATAGATCTGCGATCTGGTTATCATCAGTTAAGAGTGTACGAGGAGGACATTCCCAAGACAGCTTTTAGAACTCGATATGGACATTTTGAATTTACGGTTATGCCATTTGGGTTGACTAACGCACCAGCGGTATTCATGGATTTGATGAATCGTGTGTGTAGACCCTATTTGGATAAATTCGTAATTGTGTTTATCGACGATTTTCTGATTTACTCTAAGTCGAAGGAAGAACATGGGGAGCATTTAAGGTTGATACTTGGTTTGTTGGAAAATGAGAGATTGTACGCTAAGTTCTCTAAGTGTGAATTTTGGCTGCAAGAGGTACAATTTTTGGGTCATATAGTGAATAGTGAAGGTATACATGTGGATCCTAGCAAGATAGAGGCGGTCAAGAATTGGAAGGCTCCTACGACACCTTCTGAGATACGCTCATTTTTAGGATTGGCAGGATATTACAGGAGATTTATAGCAAATTTTTCAAAGATTGCTAAGCCTCTCACTATGTTGACTCAGAAGAATAAAAAGTATGAGTGGGGAGATGAGCAAGAAGTGGCTTTTCAGACGTTAAAGGATAGTTTGTGTAATGCACCTATTCTGACATTACCTGATGGGCCAGATGATTTTGTGGTATATTGCGATGCTTCGAATCAAGGATTGGGATGTGTGCTAATGCAAAGGGGAAAGGTGATAGCTTATGCATCACGACAACTCAAGGTTCATGAGAAGAATTATACTACTCACGACCTAGAGCTTGGTGCGGTGGTATTTGCTCTCAAGAATTGGAGACATTATTTGTATGGCACGAAGAGTACGGTCTATACCGATCATAAGAGTCTTCAGCATATTTTTAATCAGAAGGAGTTGAATATGCGTCAAAGAAGATGGATGGAGCTGTTAAGTGATTATGACTGCGACATTCGTTATCATCCTGGAAAAGCGAATGTGGTGGCCGATGCGTTGAGTAGAAAGGAAAGAATTAAGTCAAGGCGTGTGCGAGCTATGAGCATAACATTGCAGTCGAGGATTAAGAGTAAGATATTGGCAGCACAAGAGGAAGCTTGCAAGGATGAGAACCTTGTGGCTGAAATGTTGCATGGCTTAGATCAACAGATGGAAAGGAAGGAAGATGGTGGACTATATTACTTAGATCGAATATGGGTTCCACGGGTCGGAGACGTGAGAAAGGTGATCATGGATGAGGCTCATAAGACGAGATACTCGATTCATCCAGGGTCTGATAAGATGTACTATGATCTTAGAGATGCTTATTGGTGGCCGGGTATGAAGAGGGAGATAGCTGAGTATGTCAGTCGATGTCTAACTTGTTTGAAGGTTAAGGCTGAACATCAGAAACCCTCTGGATTGTTGCAGCAGCCGCCAATTCCTGAGTGGAAGTGGGATAATATAACTATGGACTTCATTACTAAATTGCTTCGCACAAATAATGGGCATGACACGATATGGGTTATTGTGGACAGATTGACGAAGTCTGCACATTTTCTGGCCATTCGTGAAGATTACAAGATGGAGAAGTTGGCAAGGATCTATATAAATGAGATTGTGGCAAGGCATGGTGTGCCTGTGTCTATCATTTCAGATCGGGATAGTAGGTTCACTTCGCGGTTCTGGCAGTCGTTGCAAAAGGCTTTGAATACACGGTTGGATATGAGTACTGCTTATCATCCACAGACCGATGGACAAAGTGAGCGAACGATACAGACATTAGAAGATTTGCTTCGTGCTTGTGCTATTGATTTTGGAGGAAGCTGGGATACTCATTTGCCTTTGGCTGAGTTTTCTTATAATAACAGCTATCATTCAAGCATTAGATGTGCACCGTTTGAGATGTTGTACGGAAGGAAGTGTAGATCACCGGTGTTATGGGCAGAGGTTGGGATGAGTCAGTTAATTGGACCTGAATTGGTACAAGAGACTACGGATATGGTCTTCCGGATTAAGGAAAGACTTAAGGCTGCGAGAGATCGTCAAAAGAGTTATGCGGATAATCGCCGCAAACCTTTGGAGTTTAGTGTTGGAGATTTCGTAATGTTAAAGGTGTCACCATGGAAGGGTGTTGTGCGTTTCGGTAAGAAAGGCAAGTTAGCACCTAGATATGTTGGGCCATTTGAGATTACGGAAAGGATTAGACTTGTGGCATATCGGTTGAGATTGCCTAAGGAATTAAGTGGTGTGCATGATACGTTTCACGTGTCTAATTTGAAAAAGTGTTTGGCGGATGCTAGTTTGCATGTGCCATTAGATGAGATTAAGGTTGATAAGACGCTTCACTTTGTGGAGGAACCTGTTGAGATTATGGACCGAGAAGTTAAGAGTATGAAGCGTAGTAAGATTGCATTGGTAAAGGTACGATGGAATTCCAAACGTGGTCCTGAGTTTACTTGGGAGCGTGAGGATCAAATGAGAGCTAAGTATCCTAAGTTGTTTGCTGAGGAGTCTGATGATACGAGCTGTTAAATCTCGGGACGAGCTTTCCCTAAGTGGGGGATGATGTAACAACCGTGATTTTAGCAGGTTAGTTAGACTTTTAGCCTCGAGTTAATCTAACTTTGTTTGGGGTGTTTGGGTAGTTTTATGGGTGTTATTGTGTGTTATAGTATGGTTAGTATTTGAGTTAGCACTAAATCCCTTCGCGTTGAGGTTGTGGTTGTGATTTTTGATAATGTTGATTTTGGGAAAATTCATTTTGATCACTTATATGGTGTAGAAATGACTTGTGTATATTTGGCGTTTTGAGTTTTGCGTAACGAGTCTTCGTTCATGTTATTGAGCGTTAGTAAGTTACGGGGATGTTGTTTTGTGAGGAAATGCTCATGGAGTGTGTAAAAATCTATTTTTAGAAAACTTTATTTTGAAAATGAATATTTTCCAGTTTGTCGTAAAATTAAGGTTTATCGCGAAAGACGTTAGGTTTTGTTATGGGAATACATAAAATATGAAAAGTATGAGGTTTTGAGTGTAATAAATTAATTAATAATAAAAAAATAAAAAAATATATTATTTAAGGGGGGGGGGGGGGCGGCCGATTAAGGTGTTAGGTGGAAAAAGGAAACCAAATTTGACACCAAATACAACTCTAAGTCTTAGAGATTATCCAAATTAATTATAAATACAAAATCAAAACTCCCCTATCCCTTTTTCCTGCATTACAAGTCGACACAAAGGGGGATCCAAGAGAAAAAATTAGGGTTTCATAATTGTCTAGCAATAATCAAGAATCAAGGTAAAATCTTTAACCCTTATGTGTAATTAATCAATTATTGTTATGATTCATGTAATAATTAATATGATGGAATCTAGGGTTTATATACTTCTGTAAATTATTGAAGTAAAACATGTTAGGATGATTAGATGTTAATATTATGGTTAATGGTTAAGGGAATTGAGCGTAAAACATGCTAGTTAATGAGTTAGGGTTTGGACAGATTTGTAAGGCTGTAAAGATGTGAGTGTACATAACAGATGGTAATGGGTTAGATCACGAATTTTAAGTCTAAATTGTAGTATAATGAAAGAGCTTTCCAAAAAGTCCAGCCACGATCAATTTTGAGGTCGGGAAGTCGGTCTTTTGATTTTTCTTTGTTAAGGTGTCAAAGCTGTCAAACCGGGACAGATTTTGGGTAAAAGTTTGTGGTTGTCATGTGGTTGTAAAAGTGGTATTTTGACTTGGTCTTCTGGAATAGTTAAGTTTTAGGTTATATTAGACTACCACGAAGAGGATTCGCGATAAAAACTTGTGGAAGTAATTATTAAAAATCAAAACGTTTTGGTGTGCATTCAGATCCGAATTTGAGTAGTTGACAAGTTTGAATTTTCTATGAATACTTGTGTATGTTATTGGTACATGGCCTTCTGGGATTAGCTTCTATGCTTATGAGAGACCATGGTAAATTTTTGGTGTGAGTTGTTAAGCTTTATTTGTCGTGAGTTCATGTGAGTGAATGTACTCAAAAATTCTGCGTTTTCTGAGTTTTAGAGTGCAAGGGATTTAGTGAGTATTAAGTTATGGTAGTGGTTAGTGTGGTGTCTAGGAGATCCATGGTGGGTCATATGAGTCTTAGACATCCATCATATGTGTATTACATGGGTTGTAGCTTTTAGCTTGACCTTGTGTAATGTGGATTATTTTTGTGTATTATAGATTGTGTATTGTTTTGTGGAGCTGCAGAGTTTAAGGTGAGTTCATAGTCCCATATTTTTACTTGTTTTAAACTAGGGATGGGAATGATGCTTGTCTTAAATGTTTTGGTTTACTGTGATTATGTGTGTGGTATTAAAGAGCTTGGACTTATAATGTTATCGTATGTTTGCTATGTGTGATTATTTGCTTGTGTGGATATTTTTGGGATCCAATTAGGTTAGCGACCTAATTGATGATATGTTTTTGGGATCCAATTAGGTTAGCGACCTAATTGATGATATGTTTTTGGGATCCAATTAGGATAGCGACCTAATTGATGATATATTTTGGGATCCAATTAGGAGGATGCTTATCCTATTGCTCGCGCATGCGACCTAATTGATGATATGTTTTGGGATCCAATTAGGAGGATGCTTATCCTGTTGCTCGTGCATGCGACCTAATTGATGATTATGGGATCGGAGGAAACGAACCGTCCTAATGGTTGCCTTATGAGTGTTGTTGCCTTTGTGTGTGGATACTAACTTGCAAATGCATGTGGCTTTATGATAACTATATTTATTTGTCCAGCTATATTTTGTAATCACAGTAAATTCGGTTGCCTTGTGTGTTGAGTCTAAAACCTATGAATCTCACCAACGTTATGTTGACATTTTAAGCATCATTTTCAGGTGAGCATTCTAAGGCCAAAGTTGAGGGCAGCAATTAGGCGAGACTTAGTTGCATGGAGACTTATTTATATTTTGGGATTGGATTTATTTGGTTTTGGATTTGATACATTTATGTTTTATGTTTGGTACTTTCAAACTTATTGAAGTTACCTTTTGGATTTTATTTTGTTATCTTTGGGTATTGTTACAACACTGTGTGTTGGTACATTGCTCTATTTATGTGCATGTAGTTGTTCTCTATGTTGACACCAGGTGTTGTGATGATATCCATGAAGTTACACCCGCGCGTTTCCGCCGTGGCGGGGTGTGACATTACTTTTCCTTTTTAGATTTTGTTCTCATTTATTACTTTTTCCCTTTGGCAGATGTGTCCATCCATACAGCTCATTCCGAGCATCATGCTTCTCACTCCCAGGAGCCTTCAAACAAGTCCCCCCCGGTAGAACCCGGTACGTTTATCTGAAGACAAGCCTAGTCTTTTTTTTTTCCCTGGTTGCAACTGATGTTTCTAAAATGCTTTTTTAGGTAATTCTGATCGAACCGGGGGATACTTCGTTCCTGGGTGGACCCTTCGGGATGATGTTCGAATGAACTCCTTTAGGGCTTGCCGGGAGATGATGGACCACCTTGCTACCCCTGCTGAAGAAGAGGCTGTCTCTGGGCTTAACAACAACCAATTGGTTCGTCAAGCCTACATTAATGTTGGTTGCGGGGTGATCCTCCAAGCCGAGTTGCTGAAACGCTTCAGTTAGTTGAACCGAGAGCACCGGGACTTAACGGCTGTTCATGAGGGTTGTGGCGGTTTATCTGAGAGCCTCAAGGAGGTTGAGGAAGAGCGTGATGCTAAGATGAGGGATTTTGATAAGTTGTTCAAGGAGTTCCGGGCCTTGGAGGATGAGGTAAGCGCTGCGTCCACTCGTCAGGAAGGTTTGATTGATCAGCTGGAGGAAATGGAGAAAGAGAAGAATGAGTGGCACTCAACGGCCTCCTCTCAAGCTGCCAAGATCAAAGAACTTGAAAGGCAACTGGCAGATAAATCTTCCGAGGTGAATGAGCTGAAGGAGCAAGATAAACACTTGACAGCCAGGCTTGCCCAGTCTGAAATTATTCGCCATAATACGGTAAAGGAACTTCTCCCGGCTGTTTGCCGTCGACTTTTTCAAAGTCGTGAGTACAAGAAGAGCATGGGCCGGGTGTACAATCTCTCTTATACCGCTGGCTTTATTGACGGCGTGAGAGCCGAGTTTGATGGTGGAGTTAAGGTGAACCGCAAGGAGGAGGATGTCGAAAGGGTTCTGAGTCAAGTGAAAAATCTTAACCGAGATGCACCGGCAACGTGGAAAACTGAGTTTAACAAAATTTTTGATGCCGAGTATCCGTATGTGCAGAAAGTGGCTGGGTCTTACCGTCTACCGTTGGGAGACTTAATGAATTAGTAGCCGGAGGGATCTGGACCCCCCGAACAAAGCATTCCGGTTAAGGAGACTCCTGTGGTAACTGTTGCTGAACCCTCCAATCTGAAGGATGGGGATAAGAAAGTAAATTAGAGTGCTTTCTTTTGATTATGTTTATCCGGACAACTTGTCCCAAACTCTTTTGTAATTTAAAGTACCGGAAATGATGTGTCCGTGATGAAATATATTTTGTTTTGAACGCATGTATTCAGTTTTATCTTTTGCACGTATTATCTTTTGCACGTTTGCCGGATGGTGTATTTTAACGACCCATTTTTTGATTGTCGGTGTAATGTAACAACCCGTTTGTTGGACGAAATACTTATAACATTTTTGTTACCGAACGGTGTAAATTGAACGACCCGTTGGTCGAATGGTGTATTTTAACGACCCATTTTTTGATTGTCGGTGTAATGTAACGACCCGTTTGTTGGACGAAACACTTACAATACTTGTAATATTACCGAACGGTGTAAATTTAACGACCCGTTGGCCGAATGGTGTATTTTAACGACCCATTTGTTGGACGAAACACTTAAACACTTTTAACATTACCAAACGGTGTAAATTGAACGACTCGTTTGGTCGAATGGTGTATTTTAACGACCCAGTTTTTGATTGACGGTGTAATGTAACGACCCGTTTGTTGGACGAAATACTTTTAACAGTTTTGTTACCGAACAGTGTAAATTTAACGACCCGTTGGCCGAATGGTGTATTCTAACGACCCATTTGTTGGACGAAACAAACACTTTTAACATTACCGAACGGTGTAAATTGAACGACCCGTTTGGTCGAATGGTGTATTTTAACGACCCATTTTTTGATTGACGGTGTAATGTAACGACCCGTTTGTTCCAGACATAAATTAGTAGTGGAAAATTTCTTCCCCCGATGCCGGGGAAGATAGGATATCATAGTTGAAGTTCTTACATTACAATTAACGGAAACAATTTCGGAGGTTGATTGCATGCCATGTTCGGGGAATATCTTTTCCATCCATTGCCTCGAGTTTGTATGAACCGTTGCGATATGCTTCTACCACCCGGTAAGGACCTTCCCAGTTTGGGCCTAATTTCCCTTGGCCTTCTACTCTACTAGCCTCGTTTCTCCTGTAAACAAAATCTCCTGCCTTAAATGAAACCGGACGAACCCTTTGGTTGTAGAATTGTTCAACTTTTGATTTGTACTTTGCCTCTCGGATTGCTGCCATTTCTCGTCTTTCTTGCAGCAAGTCTAAGTTAAGACGTTGTTCCTCTTCATTATCGTCCGGATTGAACATCATGGTCCGATGTGTCGGCATTCCAATTTCGGCCGGGATGACGGCTTCGCTTCCGTATGTAAGGCTAAAGGGTGTTTCGCCATCCGTTGCTTGTTTTTAAGGAGGTTCGGTATGCCCACAAGACGTTGGGTAATTCATCAACCCAACCTGCCTTGGCCCTACCCAACCTTGTTTTGATTCCGTGCATGAGGCTTCCGTTGGCCCTTTCTACTAAACCGTTGGCCTGAGGATGTGCGACGGCCGTGTTGATCTGTTTTATTTTTAGTTTTGCACACCAACTCTTGAAAGGGTCGTTCACGAAATTTGTCACATTATCAGTGACAAGGATAGCCGGGAGGCCGAACCGACACACTATGTTGTCCCATACAAATTTTTTTTACTTCCTTACCCGTCATCTTTGCCAGCGGTTTCGCTTCTATCCATTTGTTAAAATAATCTATTGCCACAATTACATATTTCACCTTTCCGGGAGCCTCCGTTAGTGGGCCGAGTACGTCCATCCCCCATTTGTAAAAAGGCCACGGAGCCATGATAGAAGTTAGCATGGTCTTGGGTAACTTAGGTACTGGAGAATGAATCTGACAGGCGTCGCATTTCCTTATTTCCTCTCGTGCGTCTCTATGCATAGTTGGCCAGTAGTATCCTAGCCTGACAAGCTTTGCCACGACTGTCCTTGGTCCGGAATTCATGCCGCACGCACCCTCGTGTACTTCCCGGATGATGTAATTTGCTTGTAGTGGGCCTACACAGCGTGCCATTGGCCCTAGGTAAGTCTTCTTGAATAGCACATCCCCTTCCATGACATAATGAGGGATTTTCATCCGGAGAGTTCTGGCTTCGTTTGGGTCCTCCGGCCAAATACCGTCTTGTAGGCACCGGATGATTGGTGTAATCCAATTGTCATCTTCTTCTTCTACGATGCCTTTTACTTCCTCCTCCTGTGTCGACGGTTTTTCCAAAACTTCCACCAAGACCTCTTTGGTGAGATGGTTGAAGGCAACTGAGGCTAACTTGCTTAGAACATCGGCTTTTAGGTTTTGAGCTCTCGGAATGTTACGGATTTTGAACTTTTTGAACATTCCGATGTGCTCTCTTGCTTTTGCCAGGTATTGTATCATGCTTTCTTTTGAGGCTACAAACTCTCCGTTTATCTGACTTGCCACCAGCTTGGAGTCTACTCTGACGTCAAGGGCTTCTACCTTCATCTTCCTTGCTATACGTAGGCCAGCTAAAAGTGCTTCGTATTCTGCTTCATTGTTGGTGCTTTCAAAATTCAGACGAAGCGCGTATGTGTGTTCTATCTGGGAAGGTCCAATCAACACTAGTCCGGCCCCCGAACCTTTCTTACTCGACGCTCCGTCTGTATACAATACCCACTAGGCCTCCGTTGATACGTCATATATTTCCTTCATCACCTGCCCGTCGTCTTTTCTTTCAAGTTCAACTGATATCTCTGAGATGAAGTCAGCGAGTACTTGTCCTTTTATGGCATTCCTCGGCATATACGTTATATCGTACACCCCCAGTTCCACGGCATATTTCGTGAGCCTTCCGGATGCTTCGGCTTTGTTTAGAACTTGCTTGATGGGTTGATCAGTTATGACCTTGATTGGGTGTGCTTCGAAGTACCTTCTCAGTCGTCTGGATGCATGTAGTAATGATAAAGCCAATTTTTCTATGGGTAAGTAGTTCTTTTCGGCCTCTTGCAACGTTCGGCTAACATAATTGTTGACATAAATAATGTGTGAAAACGTTATTTATATCTTTCGATATCTCTATATTTTGACGATCACAAAATGTAAAATCGTCAATCGTATAACTACTACGTAAACAAGTATTAAGCTAGTTTATATCACTATATCCAACTTAATCACTTAAGGTATGGATAAACAAGTGCTTAATACATCTCATGATCAAAGGGGTATTTATTTAACTAACACAAAGTTTATTTAATTATATAAACATATTATATATTTTTGAAAAAACACTTTTGGTAATAAAGAAAAATGTTTTATTCATACCAAATATATGAATTCAAATTTTTAACCAAAATCAGTTAGCTATTCACCAAATAAACTTTCCCCACTAAAAGACAAAGATTCTAGCCGTTTCAGATGGGCGGCCCCCTTAATTATAAGGGGCGGTCCACTTAAAATTAAGGGGACCGGCCTTGATTTAAGGGGACCGGCCACACTCCTCTGTCAGAATCTTTTGCCTATAAATACCACCTTAAACCTGGATTTTTGCCTCACCTTTTGCACGAAATTTTCAGATCTATAACCCTTTAAAGATCCTCTAAAACCCTTTGATCATTTGTATATTAATCCTTGTTTCAAGTGATTCAGTCCCTCATCATCCATTCTCATCCAAAGTGCAAAAGAAGAACACTCTTTATACAACCAAGTTCAAGAAGTGTTGAAGGGTAGTTGTGCATAGTGTATATATACATTCATTTGTGAATATTGTGTTGTGCTTGTTATATATTGTTTAGAAGATATAGAAGTTGTGTAGGAAGTAGAAGTTGATTAGTAGTGAAGTAGGTTAGTTGTGAAGATTGGTGTGAAGTAGAAGATTGGTGTGTAGAAGATAGGTGTGAAGAAGATTGGTGTGTAGTATATTGGTGTGAAGAAGTTGTGTAGAAGTTGTGATCAAGTTGTGAAGTTGTTGTGGTGTGTAAATTGGTGTGTAAGGTTTTCTCCGCCAAAAGGGAGTTTGTTGACATAGTAAAGAAAACTCTCGAGTAGGTGACTCGGGGAGTGGAGTAGGAACAAGGAAGGTGTCCTTGTAGCCGAACCACTATAAATCCTTGTGTTGTGGTTTGATCTTTCCAACTCTTCTCATTACTTATTCATTTACCTTTACTATATTAGCTTTGTTAGTTAGTTACCATATAATTGTTCATATAGTGCAAGTATTGAGTTCACATAAACTAGAATCAAAGTTTTTAAAACAATCTTGTGTTTATAAATTTAAAAGGACGTAAAACTATTCAACCCCCCCTTCTAGTTTTCCACAATTGGTATCAGGAGCCACGTCTAGCAAGATTTTTAAAATATATTGTATTTTTAAACTGGTAACGATCTATGGAATCTGAAAAATGTTTAGAAGGGCAATCTATGCAAAGACCACCACTATTTGAAAATGATGAATTTTTATATTGGAAAAATCGATTCAAAACTTATGTGAAATCAAAAGATCTAGATCTTTGACATGTTATTACCAAAGGTGATTTTTTACCTATTCAAAATAACCCCGAAACTAAGAAAGATGAAATCGTACCTTTTGAAAAACAAAATGATGATTTAAAAAGAAAACTTGCTAAAAATAATGAAGCAAAAATGGTTATTTACAATGCGCTACCACGTAAAGAGTACGAAAGGAACTTTATGTGTGAAACCGAAAAAGAAATTTGGAACTCTTTGTTAATAACCCACCAAGGTAATAATCAAGTCAAAGATAACAAAATAGATCTACTTGTTCAACAATATGAGCAATTCACGATTCCGGAAGAGGAATCAATTGATAATGCTTTTGCTAGATTTAACACTATAATCACAAGTTTAAAAGCACTTGATGAGAACTTCTCTAGTAAGAATTTTGTTAGGAAGTTTCTTAGAGCTCTTCACCCAAAATGGCGAGCTAAAGTGACGGCTATTGAAGAATCAAAGAATTTGTCAACGCTACAACTTGACGAATTAATTGGTAATTTAAAAGTCTACGAAGCAATAATAAAGAAGGACTCCGAAATGGTTAAAGGGAAACGAGAGCAAAGCAATTCAATCGCCTTGAAAGCTAGAAAGGAATCCAACAACGAAGATAGCTCATCTTCCGAAAGCGAAGACGAAGAATATGCCATGGCCGTAAGAGATTTCAAGAAATTCTTCAAAAGGCGAGGAAGATTCGTTAGACAACCACACGATGAAAGAAGAACATCTCAAAAGAATAATGATGACAAGTATAGCAAGAATGAGAGAAAATGTTTCAAGTGTGGTGATCCGAATCACCTTATTGGAAAATGTCCAATGATGACAAGAGATCAAAATCAAAGAGCGTTTGTTGGAGGCGCTTGGAGTGATAGCGATGAAGATGAGAAAGAAACAACAAAGGAAGAAAAGCGTCTCATGGCTAAAGCATCAAGTGAGGTACGTTCCGAAACCGAATATTTTAGTGATGAAAATCTATCATTAGATGAAAAAGATTTAGATAGTGAATACAATAGATTATGCAAACTAGGACAACAAGTTATGGCTAAAAACAAATCACTAAAATATATAAACAACCAATTAGAAAATGAAGTACTTGAACTAAAAATTAAAATACATCAACTTGAAAAAGGAAAAGAAACTTTTGAAGAATGTAAATCATGTCAAGAGCTTAGAAGTGAAAACAACAAACTTAAGGAAGAAATTTGTAAACTTGATAAATTTGAAAATAGTAGTAACTCACTTAGTAAAATTATAAGTATTCAAAGAATATCCGGAGATAAAACCGGTCTAGGTTTTAACTCAACCGAAACCTCAACAAGTGAAGTTAAAAATGTTAAATTTGAAAGCGAACTTAAGGAACTAAAACCTTCAAAATCTAATCCTAAGTATATACTAATAAATGATAAGAAAATACCTCTAGCTAGTAATGAAGAAATAAAACCGTTTTATAAACCATCTTTAAAAACCGAAGTAGGATCGCCCAAAACTAAAACAAGATCTAAAACTCCACCACCTAGGAAACCGAATAATTCTTACCCTAGACCTAAAACACCTCAACCAAGAGTAAACCAAAATAGACGAAACTTTAACAATAATCAACAAATGTGGAACTTCAATCCATGGGGAATGTTTCCACCATATATGCACCCAAGTCAAATACAAAACATGTTCGAGACAAATAACTTTGGTCAAATGAGACAATGGAGACCAACGTAAAAACTTTCGCCATTCAAACATGGAAATCTTTGATGTCACCCCTTGTTCGGACTTTCTCTTGAAGATTTTGAAGTTAAACGCATTGAAGATGAAAGGTACACATTTCCTTTTATTTCCTTGTCAACAAATGCATGCTTAGTTTAGTATCTAGTTTTTATGTGATTTTGATTGGTTCATTATTCCCTCTAGTTTTTATTTCTATACATATATATACTCATTTACTTATTATATATATATATATATATATATATATATATATATATATATATATATATATATACACACACACACTTAGCTATATCTAGGATCTTATAACCTAGAAAATTCATTTGTTGATTTTCTAGAACTAGAAATTGTTCGTTTACGAACCTTTTCTTTTCCCCATTTGCCTTATTGAACCTTAATGTTCAACAACACTCATGCTGATGAAGAGAGATGAGTCAAAAAATCTATGGATGAAACAAACTCCCGGCTTCCGTTGCATACATCTCCCTCCTTTATTCTCGTCTTATAAGCCCATACTACATACATACATACATATATATATATATATATATATATATATATATATATATATATATATATATACACACACATATACATATACTTATGAACCTTCCACAACTTTCTCGTGTACTTGACAACTTGATAAATTTCATCCGAAATGATCAAGAAAATTTAATTGGCAAAATGTCAAGTAAAAGTGTCAAGTAATTCCTTTCGTGCGAATACCCTCCAACGTATTTTTGATTAAATATAAATCTAATACATACATATAAATATTTTCTTGTTCTTTCCAGAAACCAAAATCACAAAAATCAAATTTTGGAGGGCGGCCCCCTTAATGTTTAAGGGGACCGGCAGCCAAATGTAGGGCGGCCCCCTTAATGTTTAAGGGGGCCGGTCATCTGATAGCTCAAACCCGTTTTTCCCTTTGTTCCTTTTGCCAAACACTCCAATTTTTCATACTCTCCTTCCCCTGGTTCTGCTGTGACGAAAACCAAAACCCAAAAACATCTCAAATCACTTCCAAATCACATAATTCGGGTTAATTCGCAAAGGGCAAATTTATCTAACACAATCACCATTACGTATTGTAATTTTTTCATAACACATTTCATCTAATTTCATCTTAGTTGGTCATATTCATGATTATGCATGTTTTATAAAATTCTTCAATTTCACAATCTCTTTCGAATTAAGTCTTAAAACTCCATAACCAAATGCTTCCCCTAGGATTAGAATGATTAATCAACACTAGAAACTAGTAATTACAAACTATCATGTCGAAAATTTTTGAAAAACTTCATACACTCCTTTTCAAAATTTTTAGTAAACTCATTGTTGAATAATGATTTGAAAACGTGTTAAAACTAATCACATTATACTTTTGTAACTTGTAAAACTTGAAATTACATTTTTCGACCAAGAAAAATTATATTGGTTCACAATATAGGGGTGTTTGGATTATGTCCAAATAATATCGAAACCTAGACATTATAATTTTTATAAAACTTTGTTATAATTATAAACCTAAAAATTGCTAATCGGATTTGTCAAGATATATAATTCATATATATATTGACATACTAGTGGTATAAGTCAATAGTTAAGGAAGCGTTTGATTTATTACTAAAAATGACATTTTTTAAGTAAAAATACAAACCATCTTTTTCAAAAACAAATCACATGCATAAGAAACTCGCAAGAAATAGCTAGTTTTACAATCTAATGTAAATCTAGTAAATTTCATGATATATTAAGATGTTTAAAAGGGCGTTTGGATTTGTCCATAACTACTTATTAAACATCGTAAAGTATATCTAGAACGAGTTAAAAACAATATTAAGGAACATGGTAATCTACTTCTTAGGATTAGTAACGAAGTATGTTTACGTTCCAACATAAGCCTTAACAATATACATATACTTTTATCTTTCTTTATATTTATTTTGGTCTTTTTGTATTGTTGATGTGTTTAGGTGAAAATGCCAAAAGCAACTACCGAAGATCTTTCTCACACTAAAAACTACATTCCTAAAGTTTCCCAACTCCCTACCACATCTCCTTCCATTGGACTTATATATCGTCAAATTGAAGATAGAAATGTTCATGAAGGACGTGTAGTAGATCTTGCTTTTGCTCAATCCGAGTACATAAATCGCTTGTTTTCAAGCATCAACTTCAATTGTCTTTATGAAATAAATGAACCTATCATTCCTCGCTTCATAATGGATTTCTATAGCCAAGTCACCGTCCAAGCCAATGATCTTGGTTTCATCACCATCTCTTTCATGATTCAAAATGAATTTATCACCCTAACTCTCGAACAATTTGGTCATATCCTCCAAATTCCATTTAGAGGTCAAGCCGTTTTCACAAACGAGTGGGACCTCGAATCTCTTAATCGCTATCGACCAACCTTCGGTCCCTATCTCGACGAAATTCCTCATCCCGACGAAATTCGGCAAGTCCTTGGTGTGGAACATGCCACCACAAGCCGAAAAATAAAATCCAAAAACGTTCAAATCTCTCCATACCAACTTCTCCTCAAGGAATTAAGCCCCCACATGAAGCGTTGGGAAGAACTCATTCGTGAGAATGCGTTTGGTACTGGAGGTCACCGGGACCATCTCCCGGCGTGCCTTGCTCACATGTTGTATTGTATAGCTGTCGAAAAGCCGTACAATTTGGCCTACTTCTTTATCAAACGGATTGAGTGTGCTAGAAAAACTCCCAAAGCCAACCTTCCATATGGAATGTTCCTCACTCGTCTCTATCGTCATGTTATCGAGTACTACCCCGATCTTGACAATAGTATCTATGAGTCCATCTACCCCACTCTACGTCCTCTCGCTCTAAAACAAGCTCGACGAACTCGAAGTGACAAGGGTAAATCTCGTCGTCATAGCTTTCATCGATCATCTTCAAGGCAAGACGATGACGATGAGAAGGAAAACATCCATGATGCTAGTACCCCTTCGTTTTCTGAGTTCGTTGACAATTTAGAGGATCTTGACTATCCCGAGTATTCTACCCTATCTCCTAGTGAACAAAACGAAGAAGTGCTTCATGAAAGAACTACCGAGATGCTTAGAAGACAAAAGAGCTTGCACGAAGAAGTTAGAGGTGGCTTCAAATCTATTGGAAAGACTTTGAAGGGTATCTTCGGGAAGAAAAAGAGATGATATGCTTGGATTATGTTTGTTAAACAATATTTAATTTTTATGTCTTGTGTGCTATTTGTCCGAAATACATTCGGAAGTACTTGTTATTTTCTTGGAATAATTGTTTGGATAAATGATTAGTATGTTAACTTGCTTATTATGTTTAATATATGCTTATGAATGCATGCTTTAACTCTTAATTTATATATATACTTGCATGATTAGCTTATATATATATATATATATATATATATATATATATATATATATCATGTATGCTTTATAATAGACCAAAACAAATGTGAAATGTCCAAATGGTGCTTGCTGCAAATACAAAACAGAACACAACATTTTTCCAGAAAATTTTTGAAAATTTTTGGTTTCTGGGTCGTCAGATGGGCGGCCCCCTTAAAATTAAGGGGACCGGCTTCCATTTAAGGGGACTGGCCATCTGAAACAGTTTTTACACTGTTCTCTTTTGCATCTTGTGATCCCTTTTGCTAGTCCCAGCTACCATTTCCCTTAAAAACCAAACTGATTTTGGAATATTACATTACAATTTCAAATTAATTCCACTTCTAAACATGTTTTTCCCACTATATAATCCCCATGCATGTTTAATTCACATTCCATCATCCTCAAACATTCATCAAACATCATCATGTCATCACCAAGAACCACCTATTCAAACAATGCCAAGAAACAAAAACTTGTCATCATTCCACCCAAACAACTCTTCATTGATCTTACAAATGAAGACAACACCACTCCATCTCCACCACCTCAATGTTCATCTCCTAGTGCACCAAATGCACCCTCCAAAACACCTTCAACAAATGGAAACTCTACTTCCTCCATACCATCCACTTCATCCATTAATGACTACATTAACACCCACTTATCTCCTCCACCAATAGTTCAACCATCACAACCTACCAACGAAAACACAACCCTTGCATTAACTCTCTCACTATCACAATTAACACCTCTTGATGCACACTTCTCATCATCCCCTATCAATCCACCAACCTATAACCCCGTCCCATGGAGCTTACTTGAAGCTCATGGTGACACTTGCCTTTGTTGCATCCACAACCGAACAATTATGTTCGGACTAAGAGATGAAATGCAATACATGTTTTCTCACATTGAAAACTTGTTGCATCCACCACCAACAACCAACTCAACTCCTCCACCACCATCAACAAACACTCCTCCTCCATCACCATCTCCATGTTCATCATCCATTCCTCCCAATTAAACATGCTTGGTATCTCACAAATAAAATTATATTAAACCATTTTGGGTGGCAAGCTCTACAGAGGACTTTCATATTTGAGCTTTGGTTTATTATTTCAATGATGATTGTAAGCCTTTAAAGGCTTTTGTTAGTTGCATTACTTATTTCATTTATTGATGTAATGCTTGATGAATTTATTTCACTTAATTAATGATATGGTTATGTTTCGTTTACACTTTTGCATGCTATATACATATATATGTTGCTTGCCACTAAATATTTTTGCAAGATATCCATATCTCGATTCATTTTGGCCTCAAAACGAGGGGGAGTATACTTCAAGGGGGAGCTTCCATTAACATGGGATAACTTTTTTGATGCTAACAAAAAGGGGGAGAAGTGATATAAACTCACAAGAATACTTGAATATATACTAATTTTCGATTAATGAGTTTGAATTTTGTAATCATCAAAAAGGGGGAGATTGTTGACATAAATAATGTGTGAAAACGTTATTTATATCTTTCGATATCTCTATATTTTGACGATCACAAAATGTAAAATCGTCAATCGTATAACTATTACGTAAACAAGTATTAAGCTAGTTTATATCACTATATCCAACTTAATCACTTAAGGTATGGATAAACAAGTGCTTAATACATCTCATGATCAAAGGGGTATTTATTTAACTAACACAAAGTTTATTTAATTATATAAACATATTATATATTTTTGAAAAACACTTTTGGTAATAAAGAAAAATGTTTTATTCATACCAAATATATGAATTCAAATTTTTAACCAAAATCAGTTAGTTTTTCACGAAATAAACTTTCCCCACTAAAAGACAAAGATTCTAGCCGTTTCAGCTGGGCGCCCCCCTTAATTATAAGGGGCGGTCCCCTTAAAATTAAGGGGACCGGCCTTGATTTAAGGGGACCGGCCACGCTCCTCTGTCAGAATCTTTTGCCTATAAATACCACCTTAAACCTGGATTTTTGCCTCACCTTTTGCACGAAATTTTCAGATCTATAACCCTCTAAAGATCCTCTAAAACCCTTTGATCATTTGTATATTAATCCTTGTTTCAAGTGATTCAATCCCTCATCATCCATTCTCATCCAAAGTGCAAAAGAAGAACACTCTTTCTACAACCAAGTTCAAGAAGTGTTGAAGAGTAGTTGTGCATAGTGTATATATACATTCATTTGTGAATATTGTGTTGTGCTTGTTATATATTGTTTAGAAGATATAGAAGTTGTGTAGGAAGTAGAAGTTGATTAGTAGTGAAGTAGGTTAGTTGTGAAGATTGGTGTGAAGTAGAAGATTGGTGTGTAGAAGATAGGTGTGGAGAAGATTGGTGTGTAGTATATTGGTGTGAAGAAGTTGTGTAGAAGTTGTGATCAAGTTGTGAAGTTGTTGTGGTGTGTAAATTGGTGTGTAAGGTTTTCTCCGCCAAAAGGGAGTTTGTTGACATAGTGAAGAAAACTCTCGAGTAGGTGACTCGGGGAGTGGAGTAGGAACAAGGAAGGTGTCCTTGTAGCCGAACCACTATAAATCCTTGTGTTGTGGTTTGATCTTTCCAACTCTTATCATTACTTATTCATTTACCTTTACTATATTAGCTTTGTTAGTTAGTTACCATACAATTGTTCATATAGTGCAAGTATTGAGTTCACATAAACTAGAATCGAAGTTTTTAAAACAAACTTGTGTTTATAAATTTAAAAGGACGTAAAACTATTCAACCCCCCCCCCCCCCTTCTAGTTTTCCACAATAATGAATCGGGAGTTGCCTCCCGTCCCTCTCAGTTAGCAAAACGGCACTGATTGCACATCCGACAGCCGCCAGGTAAACGTACAGAATCTCCTTCACCTTGGGAGTAGTCAACAGTGGGAGTGCCAAGATAACCTGTTTAAGTGACTGAAATGCTTCTTCCACTGCCTCCGTCCACCTGTATTCGTCCTTGTTCTCCTTCGAAATGTTTTTTAAGGTTTCAAAGAATGGAAGAGATTTCTCCGCTGATCTAGCCAAAAAATGGTTCAAAGCTGCCAATTTTCCGCTCAGGCTCTGCATTTCATTCAAAGTGGACGGAGACTTCATCTCTGCGATCGCCGTCGTTTTCTTCGGATTGGCCCTTATTCCTTCGGATGTCACAATGTAACCTAAGAATTTTCCTTCTTCTACGCCGAAAGAGCATTTCTTCGGATTCAATTTCATATTTATTCCCCGAAGGTTGTGGAAGGTTTCGGAAATGTCGGCCAACATTTCTTTTTCATTCTTACTTTTGATTACCATATCGTCTACATAAGCTTCCAAATTTCTTCCTATTTGATTTTGGAAGGCTGAGTCTATTAACCGTTGGTATGTTGCCCCTGCATTCTTAAGTCCGAACGGCATTTTGGTATAGCAGTATGTACCTTGTTCCGTGTAGAATACTGTTTTCTCTTCATCCCCTTCGGCCATCTGAACTTGATGATAGCCTTTGTACGCATCTAAGAAGCACTTGTATTTGAAGCCCACAATCGATTCGATTTTCCAGTCGATCTCTGGTAACGGGTAATAGTCTTTTGGACATGAAGAATTCAGGTTCTTGAAATCTATACACATCCTCCAACTTCCGTCACATTTTTTCACCAGAACGGGGTTGGAGATCCAGGTTGGATATTTGACGGGCCTAACGATCCCCGCCCTTACCCATTCTTCCACTTCCTTCATTACGACTTGGTTCTTTTCCGACGAAAAGCTCCTTTTTTTCTGTGCTACCGGGGTATCGGCCATATTCACGTTTAAACGGTGTTCGATCAAACGTCTGGGGACTCCCGTCATATCCGACGGTTGCCATGCGAACACATCTTCGTTCTTCCTTAACAATTCAATAAGGCTTCTTCGGCCCTCTTTCGAAAAGCATCTTCCGATGAGTACCAATTGTTCAGGGTAAGCTGGGTTTATCAGAACCTCCTCTGTTTCTGGCATCCCTTCTTCTCCGGAAATTACCTCCTGTGGACTCTCTGTTCGGTATTCTTCCGCAATCTGTCTTTCCTCTATCTTCCGGCATTCAGCTACCATCGATGGGCGCGCTTTCAGAGTGGCTATTCCTCTCGAAGTGGGGAACTTGATCATTGAGTGAATGGTGGACGGGATGGCCCTTATTCCCTTTAAACCCGTCCTTCCCAGAATCACATTGTATGGTGACGGGGAAACTACCACGCAGAAACTCATCATTGTCTTTCGGTACATGCCGTGGTCACCGAATCGTACTTCCAGCTCAATTTTTCCTAACGGCCTATTCGATTCTCCGGAGAAACCAATGAGTGATGTACTGGTTTCCCTAAGTCTTTCCCTAATGTCCACACTAAGGTTATTGAAACAGTGCTCGTACATCACGTTTACTGCCGACCCCTCATCCACATAGATTCGGCGAACCAAATACCCGCTGATATCCCCTTCGATAATGAGGGGTTCATCCGACAAATCCTCCGTCATGATCGGTGGAAAAGTAATTGGGGCCTTCATCCAGCTTTCCTCCTAGTCATGATTCCTCTATTTTGTTCCTCCGGACGACCGTATCATGTTGATAACCTTGCCCTTTCCTTTTTCATCTCTTCTCGATGACTCTCTATCCCCGACGGCATCTCTCTGTTTCCAATCTCTTAGGAGATGATCGAGTCTCCCGGATTCCAACGCCGTTTCTAATTGCTTCTTCAATTCTCGGCAATGGTTTGTCAAATGACCGGTTTCTTTATGGTATTCGCAGAACTTCCCCATGTTTTCCCGCGTGGGTTTGCTGCCGGTAGGCCTAGGTACCGGCAAGTTCAGATGACGCTCTGTGGCGAGGATTTCTCTAGCGGGCTTCACGAGTGAGTTGAGACCGAAACGCAGAGGACCTTCCCTAAAAGTCCCTACCGTCCTGCGGTCGTTGTGATGAGAGTCCTGGCGATTGTGGTCTCTTCTTCGGGCCACATAAGGGTGATATGACGGGGGGTGATATGCGTCTTTATGTCGAGGATCACTTCTCTTTTCGGTCCTTGGCCTATCGTCTTTGAAACCTCTTTTTCTATTTGCCTCGAACCCTTCGCCTCGAGGCAACTCTGTGTTCCGATACGCCTCCTCCGCCCTAATATAGTCGTCCACCCGGGTGAACATTTCCGTTACCGAACGAGGAACTCTGTCCGAACACTTCTTCGCTAAGGCGGGGCACTTGTGTGCACCCATGAAGGCCGAGATACGCATGATTTCCGGTAT
Organism: Artemisia argyi; assembly: GCA_030686995.1. Taxonomy (NCBI): domain Eukaryota; kingdom Viridiplantae; phylum Streptophyta; class Magnoliopsida; order Asterales; family Asteraceae; genus Artemisia; species Artemisia argyi. Next base: position 175,212,512 of record CM060694.1, read on the forward strand.
GCCACTAATGTAGCTAGCTTCGTCGGTCCATCTCTCTTTGAAGTCCAACAATGACTCGTGAGCTTTTCTAATAATCTTGGTAATTTCAGTTGGGTCTTTGATGCATTTCTTCCGGAGAGAAAAACGAGCAGAAAATTGCTCTCTTAATTCGCCCCAACTGTTAATGCTGCCGGGTTCCACCCGTTCGAACCATCCTCCGGCCGCCCCATCCAGAGTTTGCTGGAACATAAGACACCATGTAGGCATTGGCCATTGTCCTTGGTTAGCTGCACCTGCGAACCTCGTGAGATGATCGTTCGGGTCAGTTGACCCGTCATAAACTTCATGTTTAAGGGCATTACATAGTTATCTCCGGAAAACTCCACTATTCGGCGGGTGAACGGCGAACGTGATACCTCTTTGAATGGTTTACTCAACTCGTCATCTATTTCAATTGCCTTATCTCTCCTTCCATTCTTATTTCCATCGTCGCCGAAGTCCAAACGTATCGGTTGGAGCTCATTTCCTCCTTTAGCATTGTGTTTCTTGATCAACTCAGTCAGGGACGCCATCTGACCAATGATCAATTCTTGGAGGTTTGGGGAATCACCCTCCGGGTTCCCACGGTTCTCAGTATTATCCTGGTTGGTGTTTACTCTACTCCCCCCGACCTGGTTGAGGGGAGTGTGAAATAGGGGAGGAGGTGGGTCAGTCATTTTTTCTTTCGGTAGAATGGGTTTCGGGTCCCACGGAAGGCGCCAATTTGTTAAGGTAAATTCTTGTGAAGGGATTCTATCTCGTGCGAGGTCCTTCGGAACTGGTCCTGCACACAAGAAACACACGTTAGGCTCGCCCCGGGTGTTATCCCAGGACCCACCTCCGGTGTGAGAGTAAGTATATATGATACGGAGGTTAAAGGATGAGTGTGAGTTAATGCAACAGGTGTGTGTTAGTTGTGTGACATAAATGAGATAAGGGTATTTATACTACCTCATTCTTTACCTGCCCTGCCTCGGGAAGGAGCATACAGTAGTAAGTGTCAGACCACGTGGCTGACACGATCCCTGAAAATCTGGGATGGTGACGTTCGGTCTACCCTTCGGAGGAGCGTTATGATCCGGAGGGTTGTATGCCGAAGATAAGACTAAGATCCGAAGGGTGTGAACCCTTCGGGCACATACGCCGACAGGTAACAACGCAAGCAACAAGCAACATATACATGGAAAATATGAGATGGATGCAATCAAGTACATTAGGAAAAACTGGTGATTCTTATTCTGGTATCAAATTATGCTTCAACTCTTCTTTTGTACCATTTGATCCACAAATCCAAAAAGTGTGCTTACATAAGGTGATATACTGCACAATATAAGCATAATCATTAATGCGAATAATTAACGAAAGCCAGAGTGTACGACCATATCTATGTTGCGATTAAGATACTAATATGTTTCTTAAACATTTCATGAACATTTCCTCTGCTTTTCCTTTCTTGCACCTTCAATGCATATATAATAAACGTTTTATGGCTTTCTGGTACAAGCTGTTGGATCTTTTAGTAAAGGTTGGCAAACAAACATGACTGAGAGACAAATATAACCGAGCACAAGTGGCTAGATCAGCTAAAAGCATTAAACACCCTTTCCAGAAAAGAAAAACATTATTAAACATCATTATAACTTACAAGTTCTTTTCAAGGAATATGCTGGATATTTTCGTTGTAAATTGTGATGACAAAAGACCATGTTCCATGAGAACACGTCTTCTGCATGTCATTCTGTGGACAAATGCTACGAGTAAACATTGTTAGCGTGTAGAAAGGATTCAATACTAAATTCAAATTCATAGAAATAGACCTTAACTTATTGAGTGGTTCAGCTAAACTACATGATAACACGTTTGGTGTCATTGTCTGGACCAATGCTACAATTAAACTTTGTATATAGATAGGAATGGTGGCGCTTGTATCTGAATACTTTTCTACTAGATGTAGTCATGACATGAACATACACATCCATGTTGTGTAATTAAGTAATGGACACCGAGTAATGGACACCAAGTGTTGGGAATTCGATCGCGACATAAGACATGATTCGTTAAGGGGTTAATTTGGAAATTTATTAAACTTAAGGGGATGTTAAAGCCTTAAAGTTGATTAGTTTGAAGCCTAATTTGTTATTAACTGAAGTTAAAACTTAAAAGTGTTTATGCATTTATCAAATGAAATTACTAAGAGCACTGGGTACCGTTGGTGCCATGGCTCCAAGCCGTGGGACTTTTTTGCTGCCACGTCAGCAAAAAGCTTCATGGCACCAGAAAACCCACGACACCACATTTCAGGGATATCCGTTGGCACCAGAATTTCTTATGCCGTCGGCCATTTTTTTTTTTTTTTTTTTTTTTTTTTTTTTACAAAAATTAAAATATACATAATATAAACTTAAATAAACTTCATTAATATTAAAAACACACATTACATATTAAAAAAACACATGATACATTTAAAAAAATTGCATAAAATTAAAAACTTAATACATAAATAAAAGCTTAATTGATATTGGTTTTGTTGTTGTTGTAATTTCCATTGGCTAAACAATGCTAAATCTTCGGGATTCATAAATGAGGTTTGGAAGGTGGGAAAGTAACTAGGATTCGAAGACGATCCCGGCATTTGATTCGTCGGATCGTTTAGCATGTTGTTGATCCATGGTTGATTTGGATTCATTTTGGATGAAAATAGTTATTAGAAGTAGAGATTTAATAGATTGGAAGTGTGTGTGAAGGTTGAAAAAAAATGGGGTATTTATAAGGTTTTTTTTTGGATTAAATTTGGTAATTAAATTGGTTTGATTGGGTATTGGGGACAAAAAAACGGCATTATAGCCGTTACATTCAAACGGCTCGATTGTAACAAACTCAAATCAGCAGGGAAAAAAAAAAAAAAAAAAAAAGTCGATGGCGCTGAGCCGCGAGTACGGCGCGGTCAGTTTTGTTGGACTGATGGTGATGGCGCCACCGTACCCCATGCTCTAATAGTGGATAACATCTGATAATAGATCAAACCATAATTTGATTTATTTTGTTCTTTAATGAGATAAAATAAACTTGGGTTTAAAAAGATGAATCCACCATTGAAGCTTTTACAACAACACAAACCGTTTTCTTGATCTGGAATTTGAACATGCGTCATGATCAAGATTGTTCACTTGGATTATTGTGCTGAATGATTCTCGAAATAGACGGTAATATGATTGCTAGAAAAGTAGCAACTCACAGCATAAATGAGCTTTATTTGGAAAGGATAAGGTTGCTACCAAAAGAAAAGATGGGTCACGTTTCCATTACTACACTTTTCCACCTCTTTCTTTCATTCCTTTCTTTTTTGTTAATAATTACTTTGATGCATGCCCACTGTTTATGTGATGCGTTGGGCCGTCGCTCGCGCCGCCCATAGCCAGCGGCGCCGGCCCTGAACATGGCTTTCTGTTGTCATATAAATATATGCGTGGAGATGACTTGGAGTTAACTGATGAGTCATGACACATGTGGCTTTTCTTTTCTTTGCCATGCATAAAATTTTACCATCCCAATTAATAACATTTTATATACTCCATAGTGACAATACATTATAACAACCTAAAACGAAACAACTAACCGGTCATGAGTCACTCTATAACATTTGAGTATCTGAATAACTCATACTACAGACATTTCATCATTTCATCGCAAACTTACACAACAATTAAAATCACCTTTTTTTAGGAAATTAAAATTTGAAAAGAGCTCACTTTTTTAAGCTTACGAGCTTATTGCATACAGCTTATGGCATCAGCCACAATCTGAATCTAAAAAAGCTTGTAAGCCAAAAAAGGTGAGTTTATCGGCTTTTCCAGATTTTAATAAGCTGATATGCCCATAAAATAAGGTGATTTAAACGCCCCCTTATGATATATATATTGAATATAAAATTGATCAATGAAACTGTCATGAAAGTGAGAATAACTTGAAACTTCAATAACGACACTAGCAATAACCTTAGCCCGGCTCTAGGGTCACTCCTCCTCAGGTATCATTCCTTGAACAACGTCGACCACTGCAAAGCACCTGGCTAAGTCTCTGAAGAATGAAACAAGACGTGAACGTCGAGGTCCACCATTCGGAACATTTGCTGCAGCAACAGGTGGAACATCGTTGCGTCTGTATGAAATGTCAATGGTACCCATAAAGTCTCCGTTTGGTAAACGAACGTTGTGGCTAACCCTGTTGGCATTTGCTTCTCCAGAGAGGTATTGCTGGAGTGGAATTTCCACTTTACCCATCTTCTTTTTGCCGATTTTTGAACTACGCCAAATCTCGATGACAACATCTGCATTTTCAGGGAAAGGAGGTTGAAATCTGGTAACACAATTCCAAACAGGGTTTGGACCGCCGGAGGTAGTGGTTCTGAACCCCATTTGGTGATGGCCAGTAATTGAGATGCGTGCGTCCAGCCTGGTCAAAGGCAGACCAGAGCCGCCGTGAAGAGTTAACTCTTGCTCGTACTGGGCCATTAGCTTGCTTCTTAATTAAGAAAAGAAAAAAAAAATAAAAGAAAAAATATATATATATGAATGAGAGTTGGATTAATAAATAAAATTATATGATTCAAAAAAATTTAAAAAACACGCCCGTGCGCGGGCATTATAGCTAGTTGCTTTGAAACAAAATGAAATCGACTAGATGTAGTATTCGAAGAAAGTTTCAATTGTTAGGATTAGTGTGATGATGGGCCATATAATACAAACGTATTTTCTGAGCTTGATTCTGGTCATAGAGATATATAGTTGGATTACTTATAGAGTGTGTGATATGTTGTAGGGAGAAATATTTGGTGTGATTGCAAAATGGAGTTGAAATTGCAAGATATATATAGAAATCATGCATGTTTCCCGCGTTTTCTCCGTAGGGTGAGTTTTGACCAAACCTAGATGCTGAAGGGGCAAAGGTAGGAATTACTGAATTAGGAAACATCTCAGAAGTTGCTACCCTGGATTTTATATTTTAACACCTCGATATTTCAAGAATCTGCTAGATATATACCCTTGGCTGTAATTATTCGTGGTCATAACTCATCATCTCTAGATCAGTTTAATATGACACCGTCATCAACATCGAAGTACAACTATTATATACGGAGTATTTGAAAAGGCAACGTGTACAAATGATGCTCCATTTTTTATGCTTTGCAATTCGCAATTTATCAAATATTTAATTTTCTACAACTAAGGTACCAGGTACGCATCATCTTAATATGAACTTATTGCAAATAATAATTAATCAAATTTAATGAAATGTATAGTAGTTAATTTAAGTTGATAAAATCTTAGAGTTTCGTTACTTACATTACCTAAAACAACAAGTCTGCGACCGTTGACCAAGTATACTTAGACTATTATTGGCAAGAGTTTTTCTTTAAAAGCAGATTCTGTTTTTGCTTTGCAAACTTGGGTACCGCTTTTCTTCTTCACCAACTTCCTTTTTTAACTTTTTGCTTGCGCCGGTTCCAAACAAATATACATCATAAGTTCTTTGTAAACTATTAGACCACGTAAAATTCATATAGCATCGACCACCATCACCATTCATACAAACAAAAACTCATGTATTGTATAGCACATGTTGTTGATTTATCATATGGTTCGGATGGTCAATTTAAAACATATTGGTCAAACAAAAATTCATATAGCATCGAACCACCATCACCATTCATACAAACAAAAATTCATATAGCATCGACCACCATCACCACACTGCCGAAAAACACCGTCGCCTGATGTGTTTAGAACATTGACGGTCGCGTTTGTGATAAGTTAAATACTCTATGGATTCTGTTGAATACAAATTAAAAAACCTAAAGAACGTACACAAAAAAAATAATGAAGAATCATGTGGGTTTATGTGTTTTGGCTTGTTTGATTTTGTGTTTAAATTGAGCTTTCGTAATTTGTGGAAATTAAATATGAAGATAGTATATACGGAGTACATGATTCTGGTGTTGATAAGAGAGAAGAAGATAATAACTAATTTAATATTTTAATGTCAGCAAGAAGGTTAGCATTAATTGTTTAATTATTGTGCAATCATCTCTAAAATCATTAAAAACAAGGCCCAATTTTCAACCAACCCGACATCCCAAAAGGTTTCTGAATTGACATATGGTTTCTAGACAAGTGGCAAAAAAACATTAGCTAGTTTTTTGCCTTGCCCACACGGGTCAATGAAAGGAAATTGTGATATAGTGTTGCGCATTATGTTAGGTGGTTGCGCATTGTTGTAAACTTTGTAACGGCCGAAACAACGCTCAAATATCGATATAAATTATTTTTTATTTTTTATTTTTCTTAAAAGAGGTGCTAAGAGACCTCGCCTCATAAATAACGTACTACGGAGTATTTCAACATCGATTAAAGAGGGAACTTTTTTCAAGTTAATATAACATAGTGGATATGAGTAGTATGTTTAAAGTTAATATTATGTTTTCACGTCTTCATAATAATACCTTGTTTTTTATGATAATTTGCAAAAATGAACCTCGTAAATCCCAAATGAACATAATTATGATAATTTGTTTTTTATGTGTCGTTATTACACTCATGTGCCTTAATACTTAGGATGAAAGACTTTGGTTTACGAATTGCAGCTAGCTAATATACTGAAGTGTGAATGGATCACAACCTCTATATGACTATCTAATATGAAAGAGAGGTGATAAAAGTGTGGCAATAAGATTTTAGTTTTGATGTTTAAATAATATCGACGTGTTTTAACCAAAAAGTCATGTAAGTAAATTGGAATACTAAAAGCTTTGTTAGATGCAAACAAATTGTAAAGAAACAATCTCAAAATGGATTTTATAACGCCCACTTAGTTGGCAAACAAACAAATTGGTATTTTGGAATATGTGTTTATGTATAATCTTTAGCAACCTAATTTTTATTCGGAGTGAGCTGCACTAGTAATATTCCGAACGATCTTTAGGGGCTGTTTGATTGGTGTTTAATGGGCTGATCCAACACTCAATGCTAAACCGGTCAGCACCAAGAGTGTATTGATTTATACATGAGTAAGTTGGAACTTTCATTTAAATTTTACAATGTTGATTTGTGTTGGTATCCTTGTTCCTTCACTCCTATTGAACTACGCTTCGTAATATTTTAGACTAGTTGTAATAAGGTCGAATGGGTCGGTCGGTGTCGGTGCCCTATTAGAGGTGGTCGGTCGGTTGGGAGAAAAATTGATGAATGGGTCGCTCAAATGACCGAGTTTGATGCATAACAAAAGCTACAGTGCTGCTACAGTAATCCTTTCTGCCTTTTAGTATATATAGGAATTAGCATGTGATAGATTTGGAAGATAATAACGAGCACATACATGAGATGTTGGTTAGAAATAGTACAATTGCATGAGTAACGAGCAAGTACGTTACGAGCATGTATGTTTTGATGAACACCATTAGAACATTCAGTCCCACATTGTGTATGGATTACACATGTTCGGATTAATATCAACTTTCAAGGTGCTAAACTGAGGAACCATGACCAAAGTTATATATATTTTACCAGGATAAATTAACACCTTACCCAAAAAAACTGAGGAACCATGACCAAATATGACCGGGTGTACAAAATTATTTGTAAGTATACTAACTAAATAATACTAGAACCGCATTTAACTGGTTTTAAGGAGTACAAAATTTACGTTTGCAAAATCTAAGGCTTTAATGTGTGGATGAAACTGTAGTGCCTTGTGGTCTTTCTTTTCCCGCTTCTTAAACTACTCGATTCCACAATGTTTGGATCGATGTCCTCATGTCATAGAGTTGTTAGTTATATATATATATATATAGGGTAAGGATCCAGTGAGAAGAAACTTAAAATGAGAAGAATGAGAAATAACTATAACCTCATATTTGAGATGCATCGACTTGAATTATATGCATCTCTATTCATTTAGATGCATCACAATTAGTTTCGAAAGTGATTTTGAAGTGAAACGATGCAAAGTAGTACTAGCAACAAATTTGACCCGCAGAGGACGAAAAATACATAGGATTCGTCTAATTTGATGAAATGCATCTAATATATGTATATGCATCTAATTTTTTGCTAAAAAATATATTATGATGCATCTAAAAGATTAGGGATGCATCTAATTCAAATTGATGCATCTTTAATATGTTGTTATAATTATTTCTCATTCTTCTTATTTTAAGGATTCTTCTCATTTGATCCTTAGTCTATATATATATATATATATATATATATATATATATATATATATATATATATATATATATATATATATATATATATATATATATATGGTTCAAACTTTGTATAAATTAGTTTCTTGAGTAGATTCAACGATACAGAATTGATAAGTAATTCATAGACGGCAGAGATTGGGTAACATATATTTTTTTTAGTATAAACAATTTTAACCTTTAGTCCCACATAGGTTAAGGTAATGAAATGGTGTTAAGTTGTATACATCAGCCGACCCGCTACATTCTTTCTCGCCGCAAACAACTCTGTCCGATCAGTTTTTTCAACCAAATATTGAGTGTTCTTTCTTTTAGACACATTAATCTTGAGGCCCGACGCAAGGAAGAAACACTTCGTAATATTTTAATGGTGAGTTCATAAATCACCATTTTATTTATCTGAGATATAAGGATATACTGTGATACTTGGTCATATTTATGTGTCAACGAACCAATTTAATGACATGAGCTCAATGTTTGTTTTTGCGAATAGTTGTATTGATTTAAAATCTCGCATAGGTCATTGAAAGAAATGTTTGATACTTTATATATAGGGATAAATTCATAAATGCTCAACCTACTTACAATTTTGACTCATTCTACATAATGTACATTTTTTATTGTCAAAATGCTTAATTAAGTTTGTGTTTTTTTTCATTATGAATAACAAATAGGATTTGTTAAGGGTAGTTTCGTCATTTCTACATAATACCCTTTGATAAATAACACTTTTGGTTACCCTCTCCTCTCCAAAGCAGCCCCCCTTCCCCCCCTTAGCATTTCCGGCCACTTTCCGGCCACCGGAACTCACACCGTCGACCACCACCTCTCACCGCCACCACCACCCTACTCCTCTCAACCTCCCTGTCATTTCTACATAAAACACGCGCCTTGTAACTCCTTCTAGAACCACGAATACATCACCACCGCCGCGTATATCACCACCACCATCATCCATCTTTGTCGATCTATTGATTCCCGTGTCCAAGAAGGTAAGACCCACCGTCCGTGACCTCTTACCGACGGTGGGGAATGCTTAACTCGTCTAAACGAGTCTTAAGGTGATGGGTTTTGCATCAAGTCGAGTGGTCATGGTCTTGTGGTGATGGGATTTGGATAGGATTGGATTAGTTTTGGTTTGGGTTTGATTATGAAGGGGTGAGTGTGGATGGGACGAGGTCAATCGGGTTGGCTCAGTCTTTGGATGGGCTGAAAGAGTGGCGTAGGGTTATGTACTCTTTCTGCACCTTGGTTCCTTGAAATACATTTCGATTTTGCATGTGTGCATATGCCATGTGGAGAATTCAAGTGTTACCTGTCATTATTTATTAATAGGCATCAGGTATTAGTCCAATAAATAAGGATACAAACCAATGATTTTAAGACCCTAAAGATAAGAATGATCAAGCCTTCACAATTCTACAAAATCAGAGCCTCGAGGATGAGCCAATATTGAAGCAAGGTGAAGAAAATGGATGTTGGGATGATGGACTGGTTTTCGTCTTTAAACTTTATACTTTGCTTTTTTGGTTTTGGTTTGTAAATCTCTTATACTTGTTTGTAAGGGTATTTAAGTCATTTTGCATAATAAAGAACCATTTGTTAAGCATTATGACAACTAATACGAACTTAATTAAGCATTTTGACAATAAAAAAAGTATATTATGTAGAATGAGTCAAAATTGTAAGTATGTTAAGCATTTATGAATTTATCCCTTATATATATCATTGTAAATCTCATCTTGTGATATGAGGGTGTTATTATGTTATTGGGCATGATTGTGAAGATATGAGAATTAGAATCTTATATTCCTTGCAATTTTACATCCAATAACTAATATAAATGCTCCATTTTTTTTACTTTCTTGGTAATTGTGTTTTGATGCTAGAATATCAAAATTTTCACACACTTACCATTATTTTGGTGGTACAATTCTTTAGAAATCTTGAAATTTAGTAATTCAACTAAAGTATTCACACAAAATTCATAACAAACTTGAATCAACTAATAATCCTTACAACTTAACACTATAGAAACTACACAAAGGTCAACATCAACGAAATATAGATTTGACAATCGATTAAGAGCCAAAAATACCACTTTAACTAGTCATGATAAGAATTTAGCCTCAAACCAAAACCTTTCTCAACTAAACGAATTTTTCTAAATGTTCAAATTGAATAATAGGTCATATAAGATGATCAAGATCCCAAAATTTTGTTTTGTGTCTCACATTCGTCTTACCGTTAGTATATGGATTTTTCTTTCCACCAACCAATAAATTCCTTGAAACGTTGTCGTGGTTCACATTAGGCTCCACGTTTGTTTGTGCTAATGGTTGTATTGATTTATAATCCTACATTGATTGCTAAGAGAAACTTTTGATACTTTATATATTTGTTGTATACGGAAATATGTAATTTGAAATTTAGTATTATGTTCGTGGACCTAGTTGCAAAGAGATGAAAACACTTCTCTTCATCTTTAGGCTGCCCACAACAATAAGGGTCAATCCTTCTTATTTTCTATGTCACGTCAGTTTTCTCTCTCTAACGACCTGCAGGCGATTGGGTTCCCCAGTAAAGGCGACTAAGTTTAATTTTTTTTAACACAAATTCAAATTTCACTAATAATATATAAAAAAATTACAAAACTAATTAAAAAAAAAATAATAACTTACTTATTATCACTTGCCACAGGCCCACAGCTCACTTTACCAAACTGGAACAATAAGTTTCATCTTCCTCAAAACACACACTAAACACACACACAAAACCGGTCAAAACAAAAAAAAGGGCAAATCAAATAGATCAAAAAGCACTAAAATGTGGGAGTTAAACTCGGTCGGCTTCACGACCTAGATCGCCTCACTTTTTGCCTCAACTCGGTCGCGACCGAGTAGCCACACAAGGGCCGACCGATGACGACCTCGACGACCGAGTCGGTCTCGGTCATTACTGCATGCAGCGTTAGCAAGTATGATCAAAAACTAATATAAACTCTCATATTCTTTTTTAGAAACTGTTTTAAATGGTGTGATACTTTGGCTATGTTTGGTGCAAAGCTTTTTGAAGCTTTTTTGGGCTATGACCGGTGAGAATGAGCTTTTTTATTTTTATTTTTTTAGTGTTCGTTTGGCATGAGAGCTGTGAGCTTTGCTATTGTTTTTAAGAAAACTCATTTTTCTAATGTTTATTTATGAAGCTGTGAGCGGTAAGCAGGAGCTGCGACTACTGCTCACAGCTCACAACTACTTTTGCCAAACATAGCTTTTATGTGCAAATTGTTTCTCGATGCTTAAATATCATGTTGAAGAACGTATGTAAGTTCTTGACAAATTGTGCTAGATTCTTTGTATTTTAGTCAAAGAAATATCTTTCTTTAATGCATCAACATTCATAACGTACTTGAATCAATCTCTAATCCTACGCTATAAAAACTAAACTAAAATTCATGACACGTTATATCCATAACTTAATCTATACTACTATATAATGCATCTAATTTCAAATCTAATTCTTAACCAAAAATTAAGATGAGGAGCTCCAATTATAAAGTAACATGTATCCCTTTTCAACTAATTTCAAGCCTAACTCTTAACCAAAAATTAAAATAAGGAGCTCCAATCATTAGATGACATATGTCGCTTTCCAACTTAAAATTCACCTTTATTTTAAAATTAAAATATCTTTTTATCTATTTATTTTTTTTATAATCTACTTTCACTATATTTTTTAAAATTTTGTGTTTTTTAATTCAACATCTATTTTGATATATCTTTATGAGTTTTTAGTTTTTACATATTTAGTAGGTTTATTTTTATTAATTCAAATTTTTACTACTTTAACTTTTATTTCAATCAATACAATTTTGATTTGACAAAATCATATACTTTTGGAGGGAGTGTTTGACGGGTAAGAGATTGCGATGGTCTTTTCATATGCGGGAATAATAATGTCATGGGAAAACAACGGAAAACCCAAGCAAATAAATATAACTAACATATACATTCGGAGTGTTGTGAAACGAATTCATTAAGCGGGTTGGGAATTGCGAAAAAAGTTGGCCTATCAATTCGTTTAATATATTATAATATAACTATATTTATCGCCATCGTTATGCGCAGGTATCTAACTAGTTAGACATAATATGTGCCGACCGCACTACGTTTTACAAATTTAAAACAAGTCACCAAAAAAAATGAAAAAAAAAATGACAAAAGACTGACAGGCCGAAAACACTATTTTAAGGTCAGTATAAGAATTCAACTTTAAAACTTTCTCAATTAACTAATTTTACAGAACGCTCAAATTTAATAAAAGATCAAAAAGATGTTCACGATCCAAAACTTCGTTTTATGGCTCACATTTTGCCTTGACTGAGCACTGGGTGTAGTCTTCTTCATCCTTCGCCAGTCCACCTTGGCATCTTTGCCATAGCTAGCCACCACACAGCCCCCTCCTCATCCTTCGCCACTTTCACCTTCCTCGTCGGCGAAGGTAATTATGTACTTTTTGTCATTTTTTTTTTACTTGTAATGTTTTGTAATTTTAGGAAATAGTGGACCCCAAATGAGTAAGTTAAAGTTAGTTGTTAGTGAGAGGGTTAGTTGTTGAGGTTTGTTAAATTGATGTGACACCCCATGGGCCCCAAATGAGGAGGTAAGCCTCCTCACTGCACCCGGTGCTCTTAGCCATGTGGAATTTCCTTTACACCACCATCACAAAACACGTTTTAAATAGGCTTATATTTAGACAATCCAGTTGCCGTCAAGACCATTAATAAAGTTCATCCTGAAACTAGTGGATGTTAAATTCATAAGCTTGAAACGACGTCGCAGTGTTGTAGGTAATTAGAGTTTTGTGTACTTTAAAATATTTTTTTTACCAATTATATAGCTCAACTACAAAATTTTGGAGTATACCTTTCTTGTTCAACTAGTTGACAATTGAGCATTTTCTTGCCATGAACCTATACAAGTTCTTTCACATGATATTCGAGCATTAAAAATGAGATCGGCAAAGAAATATTACTAAAAGTCAAGGTTTTATAGAAAGTCGTACAAGATGGTTATGAAGATGTTAAATTGTACATCTTACATCTACATTATATTGTATCAAAAATTTCTTTCGGTGGCCTATGTGGGATTGTTAATCAAAGCAACTAAACAACAACAATCATTATATATGTTTGATGAAGATAATTGTATTTATTATTTCAGTCTTAAAAACATTAAACAAAGGCAACTGTAAAACTACTATGAAAAATTCCAACTTGCTAACGTTTTTTTTAAGTTTTAATATTTATTTCGTCTCAAAATCATGTTCACCTTTAAACTTTAAGCAAAGGGCTGAGTATAAATTTATGAAAAACTTGCCTCATCTTTTTGTCATGTATTTGAAACTGAACACCCCAAAAAAGCTTATCGAATACTAGTTCAAATGGCTACACCACCAGTGAAGGTGTTCGGACCACCGTTATCGACTGTTGTTTCAAGAGTATTAGTATGTCTAGTAGAAAAAAATGTCCCATTTCAGCTTGTTCCCATTAGCATGGCTAAAGGTGAACACAAGCAATATGGAGCTTCAGGAACTAGCTTCTTCTCGTCCGAGGTTCCTTTGAAGGCGTCTTTATTTGATTTTATTGTTCACCACTCCTTTATATGGTGTAATGCTAGAGCTAGGAGAAATCTTAATTGGGTTAGTTGGCTTAGAAGAACATGTAGTGAATGATCGTATTATTAAGCCACATAAAAAGATATTAGTGGATACAGTGCTGGTTTTTGATGAGCCATGGGTGTTAAGCATTGAAGAGACACGTGTGACCGGTTAGAGTGGTATTTTCGGTCATTTATCGATTTGTTACGTCATTTTAGGGTTGCTTTTGGGTGGTATCTGATTTGAGAAATAAGTAGAGACCGGCACATATCAATTATCATTTCTATTAATTCAGATTTACGTAGTTAAAGTGATACTAAGAGTTAAGTGTAGTCTCTAGAGTGTAAAAGTTCAAAGTCTATGTAGACTGATTCAAGTAATTACGTTATGAATTGCAACATTTCAAGATTGGAGAGAACGGTGCAATCGAAATAAACGTATCCGAAAGTTGTATTTCTATACACACTACTACACACTATGGTGAATGCAAGTAAGCTTGTTTATATTTGCGCACATGAAAACGCTAAAAGAAAATAATTGTTAAGAACTCATGCAAGTTCTTCAACGTGATATTTAAAAAAAATAATAATAATAAATAAATAAAATAAAACAAAAAAATCTACCATCGGCAGGTGATATGCACAACTTCAATCCACAAGATTAACTTGGTTAAAGAAGAACTTAAATACTTGGTCCAAGAAGCACTTTAAACCACTAGTCATAACTTCAATGGTATGTATTTTACCTTCGAAAAGTTATGAAATGTGAATCAGCTAGCGTGTGAAAGATACCGACATTAACCAAACCACATTGTATATTTACTAAGAAAAATTCCAAGTTACTAATATAGGTGAATGTCAATTGTTTAATTATATCAAGTTTCAGCATTTCAAGATAATGATATCACCTTGATATGTGTTTTCGAGTTAGTTTAAACTCGTATAATTGGCAATGCTTGTGTGTGTGTGTGTGTTTAGGACTTTATAGTGTGTTTAAGAATGGTTCCTTAATTATTTATTTAGTTTTGGTGTTTTATCACCTTGATATATGTTTGTGTGTTCGAAAACTCATATAATTGGCATTGCACTTGTATGTGTACGTGTGTGTTGTGTCTTTACGAAAGGTTACTTCAATCATTTATTTAGTTTTGGTGTTTTAGCACAGGTAGTAAGCAGATATTGAGTCTTTGGATGGAGCAAAACACCTTATGTAGTTATGTTTATCAACATATTTAAGCTCCATCAATAGCCTTTTTTTTTTACAAGTTTATTAATGTTTACCGCACAAAATCCATATCGGCCACAACTCAAAATATACCCAGAAAATATGATCATTCTTTACACGACTTTTCTCTCGTATAGTAAGAGAGTTTGATTAAAAAATATAAAATAAAATAAAATAAAATAATTAATATACAAGTGCATGAAACATTTCCACTTCTACTAATACTTTTGTGGTTTATACACGACTTACTACTCAAGGATTGTGTCCGTCACTTTCAAAAGGTAGGTGATATGCACATCACCAAAATTGATGTGAGTACCATAAAATCACATTTGTAATACAATGATACAAAATCAAATATTCACGTTTATGGTATCCACATGACTTATTTTGGTTTGCATATCAGATATCGTTTCAAAAGGGGTAAGAATCCACTCGCAGACTTGCACAACTTTAGACATAAAAAACTTAACATACATATTATACTAGCTAACATTATTATATATAACATTCATTGGGCTTCTTATGAATAGTAGCTTTTAGCTACAGTACTGTAGCATGAACAGTGCTACAGTACATGCTACATTTTTTTTTTCTTTTTTTTTTACGCGTCGCTACAGTACTCGGTAATTTTTTTTTTTTTACACATAAATTTCCGTACAACCGACAAAATACAAAACGCAAAACGCACCCGCCGCAACGCGCGGGCAACCCCGCTAGTACGTAACTAAATGAGAAACAAGACAAAAGCCATTTTAAGCAACTTTGCAATCCAACGACCATTCTACCTAATTCCAAGTGGATACATCTTTTCATATTAACCCTTGACTAGCTTTTCCTTTTCTTTATATTTCCCTCGACCTTTTCAATATATTTACTACCCTATTTAATCTAGGAATGTTGGGTAGAACATGGGTTGCGGGAGCACCACAAATTCAATATCCACACACCTCTCTAAATGTTTGTTTTTATTACATGTAAGAATTCATAATTGAATTGCTAACCTTTTATTTCTTGTGTTTTCAAATTATTGTCCAAGGCAAAATATGAACAGTTTAATAAAATTAAGACTACTACACTCTCTAATCGATTAATATCATCCACACTCACTAATCTTTAATTTAATTAGTTTTCAGAAGAAGATTAGTATTAGTTTAGGACAACCGAAAATCGAAAGGAAGATAATGATTTTGAAACGGAAAAAGTAATTATTTGCTTATGGTTTGTAATAAGTTTGTTGCCTTTCTAATTCCACTAATATATATCTTTGTAATATTTATTAATGTAGCTATTACATCAAATAGTTGCGTATATTTCTTATAGAGTTGAGATCATTATAAACCATATATTTTCTATAATACCAATGAACCAACGCTATTCATTTATGTTTTCATCAAAATTAAAAAACTCACTTTCCATATTTAAAAAAAAAATAAAAAATATATTTTACCAACGATAATTCATTAAACAACAAAAAATACATTATCACGACGACATTTCTTTTTTTTCTTTTTTTTTTTTTAATTTTTCAATAGACGGGCAATGCGATATATTTTTGATGAATTTTTTTCGAGTTTTGTTTAGTGTTAAATTTTAATTTACGTATGAAAAATGACATGTGATTCTTATGTTAGGAATCACGTGTGATTTCACAAATCACATGTGATTTATATCTTAGGAATCACTTGTCCCATCTTGTAACTCGAGTAGCATACTCGAATACAAGAGGTAAATTTAGCTAATAAAGTAATCAAATCAAGACATGTACTTAGTTCCAATTCTGGTATAGTAGCTAACAATATTTCTTATCTTTTACCTATGTGGGATACATCATACGTACGTGTATAACTGATCAATTTTATCCAGGAAATTAAAGGCGCATACATGTTCTAATGACTGTCTTAGTAACGACGCTATTGGATTCGAAGATATTTCATCTAGTACTCTGCATATCTATCACCTGAAACCCTACGGCATCTTTTCATCCATGGAGGGTGGGTTTCATTCACTGAGCTTGGTAGGCCGGGGCTTAATAAACTTTAATATAGTTTATAGTAATGTTAAATTTACATTATTAACCTTATTATTGCAGATTTGCCGCAGGTATATATCATTGCTTTTATAAACTTTAATGTAGATGCCTTCATGAGTCCATTTATGATTATAACGTGGTTAAATCCAAGTCATGTGTCCATGGTTCAATGACCGTGCCAACGAATGTGCGCAAATCTCATTATGAAATACAAGAAGTTCGAAATTCAAGTATTAATAGCTGATTTCTTGTATGACCTTTTCTTTTTATTTTTTTCCTGTTCGGTCGTGGTCAAGGGGGGATTCGAAGTTAAAGCAACTCGGATTTTAGAGAATTGCATGTATACCCCTCTTCCAAGAGGCGAATAATTGCAATATATATATATATATATATATATATATATATATATATATATATATATATATATATATATATATATATATATATATATATATATATATATATATATATATACTAGCTTATAGACCCGTGAAATTCACGGGTTTTTAAAGAAATGATTAATTAAAAATTTGAGTGTGTGAATAAAGTAATAAACGACAACGAACAATATAAGTTCCATTTTTTTTAAAAGAATAATAAATAATAAGTCAACGATCCTATAAACAATTGTGTTTGTAACTATTAATATAATAAACGTTAATGCATTGTTGTCTTCAAATTTGATGATCTTCACAAGCAAATGTATGTATTAAGCGTTAATGAAGTGATAAACCAATGTCCATTACGTGAGCGCCTAATAGATTATCATCCGCATCACAAACAACAACTTTCAAACTTTCTTTACTTTTGACGCATGAAACAACCACGTATAGTTGTCCATGTGTGAAATCAGGACATGGCACATAGAAACCAACCTTTAAAAGTGATTGCTCTTGACTCTTGTTTATTTTCATAGCAAATGACAATTTGGTTTGTAACTATTAAAAAATAAACGTGCATGTATCGTCTTCTTCAACTGGTAGATAATCTTAAAAAGCAACTTTATGTAGTCAACATCTAAAACTTGAGTACTCCATGCTTATTCCGTTAACACCTAAACATGAAGAAAAAAAAATAATAAGGTCAAAGTAAAAAGATGTTGACAAAAGTATTTGTAAAATTTAAAAATGATATAAAGCCAATTTAGGTGTTCAATTGCATCAGTTTCATCCTTATCCTTTTTGTATTTGAAACGTGTCTACAATTAAATGAACTATATAAAACATATATAAAAGTTATTGCAGTTGGGAAAAAAACTAATAAACTACACATAAAATTTGATCTTAATGCTAACACTTGATTTAATTTGTAATAACAGAGCTCATTCACACTTTGGGCATCATATTGCAATGTAAAAAAAGAAATTAGCTACTCAAATGTATCAATAACCATCTAATGGAATGCCGGTTGACATGACTAAGATGTAAAATAAAAAGTCTAAGAAATACTTAGACAACTGTATTGTGCACCCAAAGATGTGTAAATGGCTGCACACACCATTTGAGGAGTTATTTTAGTGTCTTCAATCAGTCAAAAGTTTATTTCATTTATAGAAAGTACACATATGCAACAAAGCACAACCTTCTAATCACACCCCACATACTATTTCCACAAGGTTTGGCAATAAGATCTGGAACTATGCGTGTATAGTGGGTAGTTAAACCATCCAGGCTTAGCATTTCTAACAATTATATTGCTACTGATGCATCTTAAAGTTTGATACAACTCATACGCCCACACTTTTGCCTCAGCTGCAACTTCCTTAATCTGACCTATTGTAAAAACACCAAAGCAATCATCATCTTTTACTGGATTTATTGCAGCTAATGCAACATCGTCGACACTAAAAGGGGCCAAAATTAGATCGGGTGATGGTAATGAACTCAAGGGTTTGGTGAAACTTGCTGTTGCATTTACAAGTCTTTCGATGGGTTCACCTATTAAATGAAGCGGGATCTCATATTCACCCACTTTTCTTTTCCCATATATAAATCCAGGCCTTAGCACCACACCTGCACAAGTAAAGTTACATATATGACCATTAACATCATTGTTTAGAATTTCGGGACTTTTAATGTTCTTCCCCTTAACATTCAAGTCATAAGTAGCCATTTGGACCTGATTAAATACCATTTGTTCAACAAAGAATATTGAGACCAAATATGCAAAAGATGGGATACATTAGTATGTGACGTTAATGAATGAAGAAGATTTCTACAGTCCTACAAACCACATAATTTATTGTGTCTACATCGCTCACTCTTTTTGACATACATAATCATTTCCATGACCGTCATTGATCTCATACGAAACATTCTTAGTAATATACTAAGTGCTTACTTAAGTTTGTCTACCTGTGAGCTTGTTTTTGTCATAGCTTGAAGTGTCTTATCTCTTTATTTTAAAGTAAAGAAACACTTCACTGTTTGTAGATTGATACGCACTTATTTTCAAAGCGGATAAAAACTTTAAGATAAGCTCTAAATACACCTATAGACTAAGAAACCTATATTAATTACCGTCTACAGGGTGTTTGTATGCACATTTTCCAGTTGATCATTAATAATTGAATAATAAGACATGAAGTGATTAAACTTATTATAAGTAGTTAAATAATATTTGTTTATATCAGTGATAGCGTTTTTTCACAACAATCCATTGTTCTCAAAAAATATATATAAAAAACCTTACATCCTGTAAAATCAAGATTAATGAGAAAACATCCACTTTGGTATCGTAGTCTTCATTTCTAAAGAAACATAACCAAGTCAAAAGACTTCATAAAATCAACATCTCTCAGTTTTATACAGTCAACACTCTATCTATGATACTTTAACTTCGCAACATTGTAAAAGTGATTTGTTGTGTGTACAGAGAACATTCAGTAATTTTCAAAAGAAAAAAGACTCACATTTTGTGTCATGATATGACATGTTTGTTCCATGTTTTACCGTCTTCGTCACTTTCATTAATGGGCTAATTCCAAAGTCTGCGAGCTTGAGATACCCAGAATCAGCCCGCAAAACATTTATGTTTTCTAAGGAGCAGTAGATGACCATGTGATTTTGACCAAGGCTAAGAAAACAGTCTAATACAATGAAATGAAAAGTGAGTTGTGGATATTAACCTATATATTCTCCTTTATGGAGGGATATCAACGTACAAAAAGAAGCGCGAACAATGTGAAGTCGTGGAGCCAATTTGAGGGATCGGCACAAAGTCTGATACCCTTGTAGCTTGAGAGAAACACTGCAACAATGAAAAGTTAGCATCTTTTGATCAGAACACAATGTAAAAGTAATTTGATGGATTAATTTGCGCACCAGTTTCAATTTTAAGACTGGGTTTAAAGTAATAATTACCTGATTTGTGGAAGAGCATCTAAAAGCTGTGAAATTAAGTCTAGAAAGAGCCCACGTAAATCAACCAATGTCGGATATTCAAATTGACTTACAACCCTGCAATTAACAAAATTTCAGTGTGGACATGTAATAGTATCAATTAAGCATAAGAAGACCTAGATAAGTGCGATTACATCATTTGGAGTTCATCAGAGATGTACTCTAGCCAAATCGGGCATATATATCATGTTCATAATTATTTCAGCAATTTATTAACTACTGTACTTTTGAGTCATTTTTAAGCTTATATAAGCTGCCTGTTTCGGGCCAGCTTCTGGTTATTGCAATACAACCAAACTAAAACACTACTGCCTATTCATTTTCAGTCTTTCAATAAGAACTCCCAAACAACCTCTTATTTTAGAAATAACTAATGAGTGGAAGTATCCCTAATTTCCAACAGCAAGTATTCGTAGCATATACTTCATAAGCATCCAAATACTATTCTTGCATTGCGTTTTGTTATAGCTTATTATCGTTCATAATAGCCCACGTAGTCCATATAAGCAATACTAAGCACCCCTGATGTTACGACCAAGACCAAGCAATCCCAAACATCCTAGATGTTAAGACCAATACATACAGCTTATTATCTTTCATAACACTAATTATCTTTCATAACAGATGCAAGACCAAGTGAAATTTGAAAGTTACCTGGTCTCTTTGAAGCTTGGAGACGTGTGGACATATTAAGTTTCCCAAGCTCATACATCCCATAGCAGCCACCTTTTCCCTCTCGAGTCATGACTCATGCTAGTTTCTTGAGAATAATAAAGAAAAGAAACTGTGTTAGTATTATCAAAAGTGTAATGAAACCCACTATGGTCACAGTACGTCAGAATCGCTTGAAAGTGCTGAATAAACTAATTTAGACGAATAAAATACTTCTAACCAGAATAAGCAGTTCTAATTAGTAATATATTATTGAGGAACATAAAGAATCCTTAATTTAGCATCTTTATTAGCATGGCCAGCCACTCATTGTTTACTCCAGCAATCACAGTTAGGATTTATTTATTATACCAAGTTCATTGGGTACATGAATCAATGGCATTATTGTTTTAAGTACCCGTGGATTAGCAGGCCAAAAGGTCGCAAACCATGGTTACAAAAAAAAAAAAAAAAAAAAAAAAAAAAAAAAAAAAAAAAAAAGTACAATATGCACCTTGTGTTCCTTCGAAACAGTTACAATACTCATATCATTAAAAGAGACACTCAAATGATGTACCAGATAATATATATTTGAGAAAAATGTTCAGTTTTTAAGTGCACTTGTAAAACCAAAATGTTTACAAAAACAGTTGTATCTTTTATAAACATATTAATCATCTTACACAACTAAAACAAAATATATACTTTTACAGTAATTACATAAGATCATCCAAATTATACTCACATAATGCTTTCATCATTCCATATAGGACACTCGACTTTCATGTTCGCTGCAAAATAGGAAACTCGCCTTTCATTCATGACAACATTCAAAGGATTAAGGTCCCTGCAATGGGTCATATATTTAAGTCACTCATATGACACCTGGTAACATTATAAATGTAGATCAAAACTCTAATAAACAGCCATCAATTCAAAAGAGCATTACCTGCATACCGTCATTTGATTTACTAAAAAGGCTCCAAAGTAGCCTAATCATAGAAGCTTGAAAGAAGCACATATTAAGCTCTGTCTTCCCATCCAATGCTTTCAAATTGCTAAACTCTTGAAGATACTAAAGAACCAACTTTTAACATTTAAAACCTTTTCAAATAAAGGTCACACTTCAATTGAATAACTCCTTGCCCTACATTAAAAAAGCGACAAAACTCAATTAGCCAATACAATCAATTCATTGAGGACATACAATCAAGACTAAAAAACCAAGATGTTGACACCTACGTTTGTAAAAAAATTTGAAATCCCAAAAAAGGAGGCCTAATAATGATCAGGAACATACATGGATACAAAATTAAAAGGCGAATGCCTAATCCCGCAACTTTGCCCATTCAACATCTAATATGAGCATGAACATATCAGGACAATAAGTAACTCAACAAATTAAAAACAAAAAGAAATGTAATTGATAATGAACTTAGCCTCTCACACATGTCATCAAACACATAGTGTGCATAAAAAAAACAATAATGAATTCGTTACAAAATAACTCAGATTTTCCTCTCACACATTTCATCAAACACATGGTGTACATAAAAAAAATAATCAATTCGTAAATAAAATTACCAATCCTGTATTTGTATTCAACTAACCTTTAATTGAGAATCAGAAGCTGATGGAGTTCTTGAAGGATGGCTATTACGGGTTGCTGAAACAAATATAATAAACAATTAAAATAAACGAATCCAAAGAGCATCATAAAAACAAACAAAATTGATATCATCAAGATCAAAATGTTTTGTGCCTAATAACACATATTAAAGATTCTGGCTTGTATCTTATGAGATCCCAGATTTTAGGGTTGTTACACCAAAGATGATAATTTTGATATGCTCCGTTGCCTTTTTTTGCAGTGGTTTTGAATTGGTCAATTAATCATTCGGTTACAAAGGGTTGAAGCAAACTGATTGCTTACCCTATTACAATTTTCTTTTGAATGGAATATCGGATCTTCGGTTACATACACAACTGAATTAATCAAATTGATTACTTACCCTATTATAACTTGCGAATTCATTACTTACAAAATTAATCAAATTGATTACTTACCAAATCAGGGCTTGCGAATTCATTACTTACCAAAGGAAGATCCGTGGAAGAGTGCTGCAGAAGAGGTGTTGTACGCAATTAACACATAGCCAATAGGAATCCAGACACGTCAGGGAATTGAATGAAGGGCGTGCTTCATAGTGCTTGTAAACTATTCTCGTTTATTAGAGTTTATATATATATATATATATATATATATATATATATATATATATATATATATATATATATATATATATATATATATATATATATACAGGGTAATGTTAAAATAAAAAGACAAATATCCGTAAAAACAATAAAAATAATTTTTTTTAAAAGTTCTCGAAAAATTCAAAAAAAATTCTACAAGATCGGGTATGTTGGTAAATGAAAAAGTTGTGAAGGAAGCTTTTATAATTTTGATTTTTTATACGTTTTTTTTAATGCACAAAAAACGAATTTTAATGTGCAAAAAAAATTTAATGCACAAAATTTTCAACTTGTTTTAGTTAGATGCGCAATGTTATTTTGATGAAAAAAGTCAAAAGATGTTGGGTCCAAAAACGAATTTTTGATGCACAAAAAAGCGATTTAGTGCACAAACGTATTTTTTAATAATTTTTTTTTCCGAATAAAGTATCCACTTTTAGATAAACTTCCTTTACAACTTTTTCATGCACCAACATACCCGATCTTGTGGAATTTTTTTGAAATTTTTCGAGAACTTTTTTTAAAAAAAAAATTTCCTTTTTATAATTTTTGCGGAAATTTGTCTTTTTATTTGATCTTTACCATTAGGAATGGCAATGGGGCGGGTTTGGGGCGGGGCGGCCATCCCCATCCCCAAACCCGATTACAAAAATCATCCCCAAACCCGCCCCAATCCCCATTGGGGATCTTATCGGGGTGCCCCATTGGGGCGAGATGCTCCCCCAAACCCGCCCCATTCCTCATTGGGGTCTTATCGGGTTGTCTTTTTTGACCGCGATGCTCCATCATACTCGTGCCGTTCCCCGTTTATTCTTATTTTTAAACTATTAACAATATGATTTTATGGAATAATTTAAAGAATCGAGAACGTATTAATAATATATTAAGCATTGGAATAAATCACAATTTTTTTTGTAATATTATGATACAAAACAAGCTTTTACGATCATAGTTTGAAATATTACAAAGATAAAAATTAACAAAAATTAGAGAATTATATTTAATACGTAAATACTAGCACAATATTTTAGGTATATAGATATATGTATATGTATATGTATATGTTTCGGGGTGGGGTGGGGCGGGGCGGGATAGTGTGCCCCATCCCCGCCCCAAACCCAATAAGAATCCCCGTTAAGGCCCCAAAACCCGCCCCGAAACCCGATAAGCATGCCCCGCCCCGCCCCAATAAGTTCGGGTTTCGGGTTTCCCCGTCGGGTTCGGGTTTTTTTGCCATCCCTATTTCCCATATATATATATATATATATATATATATATATATATATATATATATATATATATATATATATATATATATATATATATATAAAAATATATGTATATAAATATACATATACATATATATAGGATCTGGTTCCATTGAGAAGGTTTTTATTTTAAGAAGATTGAGAAATCTTCGTTTCAACAAACTGATTTATGTTTTTGATTTGATTCACAAGTAAACATCATTTTATGGTGAATCAAATCTATGAATTACAAATTTGATTCACAAATCATCGTTAAAATCGAATTATGATGATGATTCATTAAATTTGTACAGATGATTCAGTATTCTACATATATGGCAAAATCGAGAGATTTTTAACATTGATTCAAAAATTTTTTTTTACCTATTTTGAATTTTAATCACATTAATATGTGTTTTATGCTTGAAAAACATGAATCAAAGTTAAAAATCTATCGTTTTTGAAAACCTTCTCAATCTTCTCAAAATAAAAACCTTCTCAATCGATCTAGATTCCATATATATATATATATATATATATATATATATATATATATATATATATATATATATATATATATATTGATGAGGAGAAAAATGATCCGTTTTTAGGGGGTCATTTAAGCCCGAATCCGAATTTATTTGATCAAATATTGCCCTAAATCGTTCCTTTTGTGATTTAGGTGTTTGGAGAGTGAATTCTGGAAAAGAAGCCATTTTGGACGTTTTTGAAGCATAAAAGTGAAGAAAACGACAAAGTACCAAATTTCCATGCTGAAGATACAAGGTGACGGCGTCAAGAGTTACATCTTGACGGCGTCAGCCATGAAGAATAAAATACCGAAGGTGGTGACGGCGTCAAACGTCATCATGACGGCGTCAAAGTGGCAAGAATAAAATACCGTGGTTGGTGACGGCGTCACATAGGCCGTCATAAGTAGATCAAGGCCGTCCGAGGAAGTATTTGGTGGCGAGGTGACGGCGTCACATGGTGGTCTTGACGCCGTCAGCCTACTTTTCCTATATATAGTTTTCTAGTTTTTTCATTAAAAAAGAAGGGAAGTTTTGGTGAAACCCTAAAGACGAATTTGGTGTATCTTTTACAGGTTTTTCAAGGGTTCCAAACCCTTGAGACCTTGCATTGTAATTGAGATAAGTGTTCTTCCAATTCAATCAATATGTCTATGTGTTGGTTGTTTATATCTTGTTCTTGTCTCAATTCCATTATGCTAGGCTAGATCTCTTTTGTGTTTGCTTAGATCTAATGAAACCTAGATGTTGATTATATGTTGATTACTTGTCTATTCTTGTCTTGGATGAATGATTTTATATGTTAGGCTTAAGAAAACTGGCAGATCTCCAAATGGTAACATGCTTGAACGTCTTAAGAAACATGAACCGAGGCGTACTAGGTCTTTATTGGTTGTATTTAATGCATGAGCCACTGTTTACAATCCCTATAGTTGTGCTGGGTCATGGTGTAGGAGGAGATAAGAGCTCATAGAGTTGGGGAGTTATGTATGCCACCCCACGAATGGTATTAAGGAATACAATCCGTCATCCATACAAGTATAACAAGTAATTAACGTGTAAAAGATATCTAGGGAGTAGTGAAGTCTAAGTAAACACAATTTCTCCAATTACTGCTCACAACCTTAGTGTAATTTAGTTTAATTTCATTTTCAGTATTTTATTTTAATTATATATTAGCTTTGGGTTAGTTGAATAGCAACTAATTCCGCCCACTCTTCCAAAACCCGAGATTTTACTTGCTTTCATAAAAATATAAAAATACAAAAATAATCATCCTTCATCTTTAGAACTATTAATTAGGTTTTCTAATCCTAGCGACACTATTCCTAAGCTGAACTATCAATCCCCCGGTACTTGTCACTATACTATACTACAACGATCAGGTACACTGCCTGGTGGGGGTTGTAAGCTTCTCGAGATCCCTCGAGAGGTAAAGCCTGTTGCGATTCCCACGCATCAAGTTTTTGGCGCCGCAGCCCGGGGAATAGTTATTGTCTAGGTTAGAATTTCTTTTTATTAGGTCTACTTGCTAGATTCCTTTCTAGTAAGATTTTTTTATTTTTAGGTCTTCTTTAGTCTATCTTATTTCTTCGTGCCTTTGTTCGCAACTCTTTACCATCCGACATCATGGAAGGTGGTAACATCTTTGAACCCATCATCCCACCACAACAAAACCCACCATTAGAACCCCTTAGGCCCCGAACCTTAGGAGAGTATTCCCGACCTAGCCACCAAGGCTACCGAAACACCATTGAGCTCACCGGAGACAATGTGACCCCCTTGCGATCCGACACCATCCGGTTGGTGCAAAGCGGATGTGCATTCCATGGACTTCGTTCCGAAGATCCAAACCAACACCTTAAGGACTTCCTCAAAATTGTAGATTCCATAGACCTAGGTGTTGAAACTAGAGAGACCACCCGTTTACGCCTATTCCAATTCTCTCTACGGGATCAAGCTAGTCAATGGCTTGTGCGTTTACCCGCGGGATCCATCACCACATGGGATGATCTCACCACTCGTTTCCTTGCTCAATTTTTCCCACCGGGGAGAACTACTAAGCTTAGGAATGACATCTTGATGTTCCAACAACGTCAAAATGAATCTCTTTATGAAGCATGGACTCGTTTCAAGGACTTACTCAAAAAAGTCCCTCATCATGGCATAGATCTTTGGCTCCAAGTCCAAATCTTCTATGACCATATCGACATCTCCACGAGGCGAACCATTGACCAATCGGCCGGTGGTAAGCTACGTGATCTTAGTGCGGAACAATCATGAGAACTCATAGAAGATCTTGCTCTCTATGACAATGAAAGTTGGAATGATCCCCGTGATTTGAACAAAACGGTCAAGGCAATATCTTTGCCTTCGAACAATTCAAGCACTCCCGACCGTAGGATCATGGAACTTGAGGACCAAGTCAAGTTTCTCATGAAATCTTACGAAGCTCCAAAGCATTCAAGCCAAGTGAACAAAATCACTTCTTCATGCGAATTATGTAGTGGTCCCCATGACACTCGTGATTGTGTGGAACTCCCCGAAACAGCTTTTGCGGACTACGCATCCACGCGTACCGACGAAGCGGGAGATAAGTGGTACACTTTCAAGCCCGAGCCAAACACATACGGTGATTCATACAACCCCTCATAGAAAAATCACCCAAACCTTAGGTGGAAACAAAATCAATCCAATTCTTCCAATCCGCCTAATCGTTACCAATCAAACGGTCCACCATCCAACCGTACCTTCAACAACAATCCTTCTAACAACTATGGTAGTACCAACAATATTGAAGGATTGATGTCAAAGTTCATGGCATCTCAAGAAGCCCGCATAGCTAGGTTCGAAACCGAATTCAACCAACAACAAACGGAGATGGCCAACAAGATCGAAAACTTGTTGAAGGCCCTCAACAACCAAACATTAATCACACCTAGGAAGGACACCAGGGACACCAATAGTGGAGTCCAAATTAAGGACCCCTCATCATCCAAACATGTCCACTTTGTCAATGTTGTCACCATTAAGCCGATAGATAGGGAGATAGAGGAGAGTGACAAGGATGAAGTTAGAGTAGAAGCCAATAGTGAGGATGAGAGTAGGGAAGTTGAGGTTAATAAGGATGAGGAATTGGAGGAGATAGAACCTATAGAGGAATACTTTGATAAGTTGCCAACCGAGGAAGAACGGGAATACCATAAGGATCTATTCGATAGTCCCGAGAAAACGTATATCTTTGGCGACCCCCTGATCAAAATGGGAGACCCCTCCAACATTAACATCCCATGTAATATAGGGCACATGCATATATGGAAAGCTTACATCGACCTTAGATCCCCCGTGAACATCATGACTAGGACCTATTACAATTAGGTGATGAAGAAGCAACTCAATTTTAGGATGATGCCCGGTAAAAATTGGATAAGTAATTTTACAGGAAGGGTTAAGGGAGTACATGTGATTATAGGGAATCTCACCTATGAGATTGATTTTATGATAATGGAAGACACTCGTCCGGTGATAGATGCTTGCCTAAGCCAAATTATATTCGGGAAGCCATTTGTTGAGGCCACTAGGATGAGTTATGATCCGACTTTAGGGATAGTTAGGTTCAAGAAAGATAATGATGAGGTTGCTTATCAAATGCCCTACAAGATCGAACAATACCGCCTTCTCTCTAATTTCGAAAAGGAACATAAGCAAGCGGCTTATTATAGGAATGAGGAGGATAGACGTAGATGAGTAGAGTATGTTAGAAATAGGATGCTTGGTTTCTACAAAGAATGCTTGCAACTAGGTCCGGAATACAAAACTGGTTTAGAAGACGACCTAGAGAGTGGAACCAATGATGAGATCACGTAGTAACCCATGACTTTGAGTCTAGCTACAAGACTCGTAAATAAAGAAAAACGCTTCTTGGGAGGCAACCCATGTTTTGTGTGATTTTATTTGTTTGATTGTTATTTGCTTCCGTATGCATGTTTTATTTTTATTGTTGGTTGATCATGCTTCTCAATTAAAATGTGGAAATACTTTATTATGTTGTTTGGCCTAGACTTAACTTCAACCTAAAGGTATTTGTGCAAAAGATAAGTGTAAGGGGAAACCCCAAATATGTTTTTAAGAAACAAACTGATCATGATTCTCCACAATATTAAATGAACATGTATATTCGTATTTGTTAGAGTCAAATGCTTGTATTGAGTCATAATGAAGTTTTGCAGGATTTTCCAGGAAGTAGGACAAAGTTTTTCCAGAAATTTTCCGGAAACTTAACATAAGAATTTCTGCAGGTCCATTCTGACGGCGTCAGGAGTTAAAAATCTGGAAATTTTACCGGTTTTGTTTTTCTAACGGAGTCTTATGGTTTTTGTGAATTATTAAGTTTTATAATCTCCAGGAAATCTGCAAACTTCATTCCACAAGCATTATATCTTATCTTGTTTTCTAGGATTTAGTAACTTATATAGGATGCCGCCGATTTTACGCGAGATTGCCTTGTCTATTGTTGTCAGGATTTACAGGTTATTTATGACAAGAAGATGATTTATATTCTGGAAGGGATGCCGCCGATTTTACGCGAGATTGCCTTGTCTATTGTTGTCAGGATTTACAGGTTATTTATGACAAGAAGATGATTTATATTCTGGAAGGGAAGCTTTGATTGTTCATTTTCTTGGAGGAAGATTTAACCTGGCCAACCTATAATCCATACCGAGCGAATCAGGGGAGTATTTGATTTCATTCTCTTTACTTCTTAACTTTTACATTCTTTACTTGAACATTGGGGACAATGTTCATCCTAAGTGTAAGGGGAGGGTAAAAAGATGATACCTTACATATGCACTTTCGCTTGAGTTTGTTTTGTTTGATAGTAGATGTGTAATAAAACTATTAGAAATACTTGTTAGTGTAATTTTAGCGCCAAATTTAAAATTTTTTACAACATTTAAGAGTGAAACTTTAGCCATAGCAAGCGTCTTATGGATAGGAGGTTGTATGACTAGCACATAACCGTATATTCAGAAAAATTTTCCACCCAAAAATGTGAGGTTCACCTTTAGATTTGATAGGAAAAGCATTTATTATTGGTGCTTATTAGTGTACCGGTAGCATTTAGATTCTAGAACTTGCGTTAGTGATGCATCCCGAGACCGCTAGTGAGACTACATTCGTGTGGTAGGATTTACTACATGATAAGAGGCATTAGGATAACCCTTGTGTTAAACCCGTATCATAATTACTTGACCATTTAAGTCATATTACTTGGCTAGTTAAGTCAACTAATTTTTCCCACACCCTTAGCGTTGTACTCATTTTTAGTACACGATACCCCTAGTACACCCCTCCGAGTCTATCTTTTCGTTTCTAACTTTAAGCATCTTACTTAAAGGAAGAATTTGTTACACCCCACTTAAATGTACAACCAAATCGCCTTAGCCTTCCGTGTATGCGCTCATTTTTAGTGCATTATTGTTATTTGTTAAACCCTAAGTTAACTTTCTAATTGATTACATGGTTGCTAAGTCGAGTCATATCCTTGTACATATTGTTTTGGGACGATTGAGACTCATGGGTAAGTACTTAATTATGGAGTAATGGGGAAGAACATAATATTATTACCCCCATATGTACGTTAATCTTAAAAGTGCTCCAAGTGTTTTAATTTTCTTAATTCGAGTCATTAGAATAGTTTAATGTAAAGTATGTAAAGATTCAAGTGTAAGGGGAATGTTCATCTCCTATGATGTATTATTTTGGATGGTAGGGTAAGAGTGTATGCAAAAAAAAAAAAAAAAAAAAAAAAAAAAAAAAAAAAAATAGAGAGAAAAAAACATACGGACTACCATCCCATTTTCATTCTATGTTCATTTTATGTTTTTGTTATTTTTCATTTATTAGCTTAAGTCGAGTCTAGTATTGGCTTAGCAATGCCATCTTGTACATGTAATTAACCAAGATTGTTAACTCGCCACCAGTAAAATTTCCTTTATCCAGCAAAACCGTGTAATTCATATCCCTATACCTAACGTTACAACCCTTTAAAAGACCTCTTTGATAGTTTATCCTAGGTGCTTACGCCATGTGGTGGAGGTTTGATCCTTTCCCAAGCCTATGGTAATCTATTTTGCTATGACAGGTAGTGAGAGATATCTTCTATTTCCATAATGTTATATTACTTTATTACACCTGAGAGATGTGAGTATCTAAACACTATTTGTGAGGTGCTTGTGTATGACCTCCGTGCTTGTTTATTGGTCTTTAGTGGAACGATTATTTGTTGTAATTACTTTTATATTAGTGTTAAATGACCCCTAACTTGTTTTTTGAGTAGAATAAAAGCTCATTTGCTTGAGGACAAGCAAATCTCAAGTGTAAGGGTATATGATGAGGCGAAAAATGATCCGTTTTTAGGGGGTCATTTTAGCCCCGAATCCGAATTTATTTGATCAAATATTGCCCTAAATCGTTCCTTTTATGATTTTAGGTGTTTAGAGAGTGAATTCTGGAAAAGAAGCCATTTTGGACGTTTTTGGAGCATAAAAGTGAAGAAAACTGCAAAATACCAAATTTCCATGCTGAAGACACAAGGTGACGGCGTCAAGAGTTACATCTTGACGACGTCAGCCATGAAGAATAAAATACCGAAGGTGGTGACGGCGTCAAAGTAGCAAGAATAAAATACCGTGGTTGGTGACGGCGTCACATAGGCCGTCATAAGTAGATCAAGGCCGTCCGAGGAAGTATTTGGCGGCGAGGTGACGGCGTCACATGGTGGTCTTGACGCCGTCAGCCTACTTTTCCTATATATAATTTTCTAGTTTTTTCATTAAAAAAGAAGGGAAATTTTGGTGAAACCCTAAAGACGAATTTGGTGTATCTTTTACAGGTTTTTCAAGGGTTCCAAACCCTTGAGACCTTGCATTGTAATTGAGATAAGTGTTCTTCCAATTCAATCAATATGTCTATGTGTTGGTTGTTTATATCTTGTTCTTGTCTCAATTCCATTATGCTAGGCTAGATCTCTTTTGTGTTTGCTTATATCTAATGAAACCTAGATGTTGATTATATGTTGATTACTTGTCTATTCTTGTTTTGGATGAATGATTTTATATGTTAGGCTTAAGAAAACTGGCAGATCTCCAAATGGTAACATGCTTGAACGTCTTAAGAAACATGAACCGAGGCGTACTAGGTCTTTATTGGTTGTATTTAATGCATGAGCCACTGTTTACAATCCCTATAGTTGTGCTGGGTCATGGTGTAGGAGGAGATAAGAGCTCATAGAGTTGAGGAGTTATGTATGCCACCCCACGAATGGTATTAAGGAATACAATCCGTCATCCATACAAGTATAACTAGTAATTAACGTGTAAAAGATATCTAGGGAGTAGTGAAATCTAAGTAAACACAATTTCTCCAATTACTGCTCACAACCTTAGTGTAATTTAGTTTAATTTCATTTTCAGTATTTTATTTTAATTATATATTAGCTTTGGGTTAGTTGAATAGCAACTAATTCCGCCCACTCTTCCAAAACCCGAGATTTTACTTGCTTTTATAAAAATATAAAAATACAAAAATAATCATCCTTCACCTTTAGAACTATTAATTAGGTTTTCTAATCCTAGCGACACTATTCCTAAGCTGAACGATCAATCCCCCGGTACTTGTCACTATACTATACTACAACGATCAGGTACACTGCCTGGTGGGGGTTGTAAGCTTCTCGAGATCCCTCGAGAGGTAAAGCCTGTTGCGATTCCCACGTATCATATATATATATATATATATATATATATATATATATATATATATATATATATATATATATATATATATATACTAGCAGGGTCCCCGCGCGTTGCAGCGGCGGGTACCATGTGATTAAAGTTTAGACGCCAACAAAATAACAATGGCGAACTCATTAACCGGTGAAAAACATGATCCCAATCCGACCCAATTCACCCATTTTTACCGATTCTGACGGGTCATATTCCGTTTCGTTTTTGAACGGATTTTATTAGCTAGCCGAACCAATGGCGACTTCGGGTTCCGGTTGAACTCGTTTGTCCGGTCCGGTTGAGCCTGTTGGTCTGGTTCGGTTGAACCAGTTGGTCCGGTCCGGTTGAACCCGTTAGTCCGATCCAGTTTTTAAAATCATATGTACCATCAATGTAAATTGTATAAAACTCTGTGTGTTTTATTTGTCTGTACAATGTGTATTATAACATGCATTTTTTATTATAGGGGTGCTTTAAAAATAATATTAATTAGTGTTTAATGTTTTATTCTTAATTTTAGGTTTTTTATATGTGTGTTTAATTGATTTGTACCAAGTGCTTTATATGTTCTATGTTTTAACTTTAAGACTTTTGATTATTAATTTGTTTAATGTTATGAAATTAAGTTAATTAAGAGATATTTAATGTTTCAAAATTGTGTTTAATTTACTTGTATATATTGCTTTGTTAGTTGTATTACTTCATTTTAAGATATTTAATGTAATTAGTGTGTTTAAATTACTATTTTAAGTTTAATGCCATTAGTGTGTTTAAATTACTTGCACATGCAGCTTTGATGATTGTAATGATTAATTTTAAGTATTCTAATATTAGAATGCTTTCCTTCATTATAATATAGTATGATATATATCATTAATACAAGTTTTTAATGCAAATGATACATTGGTTTAAAGAATTGCGCCTTTAAGTTTGGCGAAAAGCAATCATAGTTTTATTGCAGTTTTTGTATAAATCCCTTTGATTTAGTTGTACATAAATCATAATTCTTTGGTTTGAGCAAAAAACACTAGAAGTTATATAAGTTTTCGACTAGAACCATAACCCATGAAGTTGTTATTGTTTACATATAACACTGCCACGGATTAGACTACAAGACGAAAACATGATACTAATCTAATCACACTTGATGCCCATACACTGTGGTATATTAACCAGCACCGTTTCTTTTCTCTCATCAATGTGGGATTGAGTGTTGAAACTCGAAATGATTATCATAAATTGTGCCGGTAATATACCACATTGTATTAACGATCTCTTGTCGGGAACTCTATCACTTACAATATCACTACATCGTTTCAAACAATTTTATATAGACAAGTTTTAGGTTTTGTTTAAATTATTGGGCGTTGTGGGCTTCCTATTGACGAGCCTAATAATAACTTGTTTTTATGGTTGGTGTATAAAATGTGTATTGTAAGCTTCATGCCTTCATTCTTTGAATGATTTTAGTCATTTTACATTGTTTGCTCGTATCTGCTCTTTTTTGAAGCCAAATTTTTACCATGGCCGGTTGAACCGGTACATTTAATTGTTAGTTGTCTCGTTATGTCTTTTTCAAGGTGGCTTTTAATGTTTCTCATTTGAGAAATGAATTGAGACTTGTTTGTGTGTACCATGTCTAATTAGCTTATATCGATATCATAAGTTAACGAGGAAAGTCCAAAATACATCCCTGAGGTATCTCAAATGATACGTTTACATCCTTTTTCTTTTTTCGTCTCAAATATCATCCCTCCGTTAGTAACTTTGGAACAAATACATCCCTAGGGACTAACGATGCAAAATTTTGCCCGTTAAGTACCCCACGTGTTAGTCACGTGAGGGGTATTTTTGTCTTTTTCACACCACCCCCACCTTATTTCTTTTTGTTTATATACTCCTTTCAACTAATAATAAAAACACACACCTCACTCTTTCTCTCTCCCTCCGCCGCCTCCCTCGCCGTGCACCAGCAGAATCCGGCGACCACCTCGCCGGAATATTTTCCGGCCACCCCTTTTCTTTACACCATCTTGTAGATCGGGTTTCCCCCGACACCACCGTACAAACCCCACACCCCCAATCACTCCCTACGTGCCACCACGCGCCACCACAGCTGACACCGCCACCACCGAGTGTCACCACCACCACCGTCAACCTTCCTACCACCGGTAAAACACACCCCGACGCCCCTTTTCTTTATTTTCTTTTTATTTTTAAAAACCCTAGTTTTGTTTTTAATTTAAATCCGATTTTTGTATTGTGGTTGTTTGATGTTTCGTAACTTGGTGAGGGTTGCGATATATTGTGGTTGTTTGATGTTTGAATGACGAAGGGGAGTATGTTTTTCTTGTTGTTATTCGATATCGAGGGTCCGTTTGGTTGTTTGTGGCTCGGCAGCCGAGAACCACCACCACCGAGGCATGGGTGGTGGTGGGGGAGAATCATATCATTGATTTTGTTGTTGTTTTTGGATTGGGATTAGTTTAGGTCATGTTTGGATTGGATTTGGATAGGGATTTGGTGAGCCGAGACGGGTATGGCTCGTTTTGGTTTTGGTTTGGTTTCAGATGGTGGTGGTCGTGTTGTGTGGTGACCGGCGGTGGAGCTGTGGTGGCTGGATATAGGGGCGGCTAGGGTTTAGAGGTGATGAAGATGAAGATGAGAGAGATAGATAAGGTTGTGTTTGTTTGTTTTGTGTTCCAGGCTATCCACCACAAGGACCATTTGTAATTACTCTTATATAAAAAAAAGACAAAAATACCCCTCACGTGACTAACACGTGGGGTATTTAACGGGCAAAATTTTGCATCGTTAGTCCATAGGGATGTATTTGTTCCAAAGTTACTAACGGAGGGATGATATTTGAGACAAAAAAAGAAAAAGGATGTAAACGTATCATTTGAGATACCTCAGGGATGTATTTTGGACTTTTCTCTAAGTTAACGTTTATGATGTTTAATGTAGTTTTTATTGTGTAATGTTTAAAGTTCTTCTTTCTTTATGTAAAATTCAAGGAAGTTACGAGTTTTTATGTAATAAAGGGCGAGTATATAGCGAAATGATGGCATCTCAATATTTCTAGACAATGTATCACCAGAATAAGTATATCATTTTTTTAATTTTACTTTTTTTTTTCTTTTCTGAAAATTGACAAAATTTGATCGCACGAAAGTAAAATAACGTTTAACGCACCAAAAGTAGCCACAAGTCTAGCATAAAAACACAACCAACCACTTGTACGTTTATCATTAACATGTCAATTTTTTATAATAGTCGGTTTAACTTGACCATTTTAAAAAGATATTTTATATTTAACTTTGTTGTAGATTAACCGAGGGTATGTTGACTTTTTCGGTATTTTTTGCATGTTTGTTAACAAGATTTTTTTATTTTTATTTTATTTTATTATTTTTATTTTTTTTAACTAATCGCTAAAATCACTTATAGAGAGATTTGTTTGAACGCATGAACTAAAACCATTTTATTTTTGTATTTGAAAAAAAAAAAAAAAAAAAAAAAAAAAAAAAAAAAAAAAGTTTGCAAAAAATAATATGTAAGGCCCTCAATATAGTAATTCCAAGGGTGAGCAAATGACCCGAACGGACCGGACCGACCGACGAACCCACCGAGACCGGACTGGACCGACTACATTCGGTCCGGTCCTCGGTATAGGCTTTTTGGCTAATTCGGTCGTCGGTCCGGTCCGGACCGACAAAAAACCGAAAATATTGTCAAAATATTGCTTTTTTGGACCGGACCGACCATATTCGGTCTCGGTCTCGGTCCCGGTTTTTACCTTAATTCGGTCTCGGTTTTTGGCGGTCCGGTCCGGTCTCGGACTGATGCTCAGCCTTAAGTAATTCTGTCGTTTTTATTTAAAATTATAACGATTGCTATATACTAGTAACATTTTATTTTATTTTTTTTTATTTTTTTTTTAAGAAATACATAGCATGCACACGATCACACGTATATTGTGACAATAAAAAAGAAACTAAATTGTTAAAAATAAGGTTGTTGCGCAAATATGTAAATAAGCTTGTTACGCCAATATATGCACATGTTTGATGATTTATTACTCGCATATTAAGTCATTTAATCATTTTTAGCTTACTTGTGTAATTTTATGTCATTTTACATATTGTAGTTTTATATACATGTACTTTGCCAAACATTTTTGGTAAACAAAATGTCGCAATTTGTATTTATCGCTAACGGATACCAACTTACAGTTAACAGCAATCCAAACATACTCTTTCTCTTTAAAAAAAAAATATAGAAAAAATGTCATGAACCTATACAAGTTCTTCACATGATATTCGAGCGTTAAAAAAAATTAGCAAATAAAGTATCACACCATTAAAAATGATATCAAGTTCTTTCACATGATATTCGAGCATTAAAAAGAAATTAGCAAATAAAATATCACACCATTCAATTTCACTAAAAGTAAAAGCAATAATCCAAGAATGTTGTACAACAAGTTATAAAGATGTCTAATTATATTTTTATAACATCTACAACCACATTGAACAACATTCAATAGACTATGACTACAAGTGTCGATACACAGTTAATATATATTGTATAAAAAATTTCTTTTAGTGACCTATGTGGGATGGTTAATCAAATTAAGGCAGCGAAACAAAAACAATCATCCATATTGTATCAAAAATTTCTTTTATTGCATTTTTGGAATTATCCCTTATTTTACCTTCAAAAAGTTATGAAATCTGACATTTTTGAAATAATTTTCAGCTACTTGCAAAACCCACTGTCTATCAGCTCAAGTCATAACAGCTTAAAAGCGAAAACAGGTTCACACATATGATTTGCCAGTTATGAAAACAACGTTAATCCACAAGATTAACTTGGTTAAAGAAGAACTTAAATACTTGGTCGAAGAAGCACTTTAATCCACAAGTCATAATTACTTCAATATATGGTATTTATTTTACCCTCGAAAAGTTATGAAATCTGAATCAGCGTGTGAAAGATACCGAAATAACTTCAAATTCGGTTTGGTTCAGTTCGGTTTTCGGTTTTTGTTGGTGAAACCCGAATTCTGCACACCCCTATATATTGGTGACCTCTTATTGGGCTTCACGAGCTAAGTTAGACTGAGTGTTTATGGACTCTAGCTTAAGTCTTTACGGATACTGGCCCAAACCTAGACGTTTAAAACTATTAAATGCAAAATTTTACCTTGTTTCAAGAATTAAATGGTGGGAAAATTTATGAAAAATCTTACATGAACTTACAAAATTGTGTTTTCGTAACAATTATTCACTTGAGAACCCACTATATCTGGAAAGTTTATATGAATTCTTGACTATCTCATTATTAAAACTATTCTTAACAACCATGAGAACCCACTAATCCCAGCAATGAACAATTGAAACTGAATCTCGTCGAAATTTCATATTGTTTGACACTTTAGAGTTTGGAACAGCAGAGTATTCAATCTCGATATTTCGTACAATACCAAAAATGCAATTATGCATGTGTCGTTATAACATTAGAGATATCCTATACTAAATGTGACAAAACTACATGATTTAATATGAGTACAAAATATTTGTTAGTTGTAAGAAAATGTAAAGAGACAGTCTCATTTAACATTTTAAAAACAAAAAGAGGCTTTCATATTGTGCAAAAAGAGACTATTATCGTCAGTCATGTGTTCTAAAAAAACAACACTACCACCCCGTAAAAGTGAGTCGAGCATGTGTTTATGTAGTCGTATAATATGTTTTGATCAGTAAAATATCAACTGAAATGGAACATCTTTTTCAAGAAGACATACTTAAGACTCTCAAAACAAGGCTCTTGAGTCTTGACTTTATAGTAAAATAAAAGTAATATTTGGCAATCGCGTAGATGTGAGTAAGTTTAAATTGAGATATCTGGATATATGATGCTTGTTCATATTTAATCGCTTCAACCAAGTTAATGACATGAGCTCCACGTTCGTTTTTGCAAATAGTTATATTGATTTATAATCCCACATTGGTGAATTAGAAACACTTTTGATACTTTATATATTTGTTGTATACGGAGAGTTGTAATTTGAGATTAGTATTGTTGTTGGGATTTAGGCGTAAGAATATGAAAACACGTCACTTCAAATTCCTATGTCAAACCCAACAACTAATATAAATTCCCATATTTTTTTAGAAACTTTTTTAAATGTTGTTTAACAAATCAATTGAGTTTGGGCTTAAGCCAACATCGAATGCAAATATGTTTGTTGAGAAGTTGAGAGGAAATAATAAGGTGGTAAAAGTTGTTGTATTTCTCTTAAAATGAAAATGGGTACAAAGTGAGTATTTATACTATTTATACAAAGAAAGTCAAAAGTCAAACTAGCAAAAACTACAACTACACTATAGCTAACTACTGATTAACAATCTAGCTACTGTGAATTACAACATTTACATCCCTTTACAATCTCTATGAACATAAATAATGCTGATCACAATAGCAGAATTGCATGTGCCGTGCATTTTGCCTCAATACTTTGGGATGAAAAATATGTCCAATTTCTCTAGTATTAGTTAAAGGGTTGTTTAATAAAGCTTGTTTTTACAATTTATAGGGTGTTAAAGATTGATCATTTTGAGTGTTTATATAAAGTGCATATTTACTTATTTTACTCTATAAAATAATTAAGAACAATTTATAAAGTGCATCATACTGGGTAACCACACAAACAATTGATGATAATTCGGTGTAATCAAGTTTCTTTGCATTGCTCTTTAGCGAATAATAAGCGGGCTCTCTTTTTCAAGGAGATAGAACGAGACTCTGGACATGCTGATCGACAAGAATGGTTTGCCTACTATTTGAATCATTTGGCCGAGAATAAGGTCCTGATAACACATTTGTCTTAACATGCTCATTATCGGATATCCCACCGATCCCAACAAGTGAAACTGAATCTCCTTGAACTATAGTCGATTCGATATTATTTGAAATGACGTGGTTGTGTTGGGGATGATAGAGTACGTACTAAGAGAAAGAATTATCTCAAATCCAAAAATATTGGTTCTCAAACTCGATATAATCTATCTAGTAAATCTAAAAAGTAAAATAAGAACTTATATACGAGCATAAATAATACATATTACAATAGCAAAGACGCATGTTTCATTATTACACAGTGGCGGTCCTATGAAGAGGCAGGGGAGGGTCCCAAAATTTACGGCACCTAATATAAATATTATACGTTTTAGAAGTAATTTAGTTGAGGTTACAAACAAATCTTCGATTCGGCCTCATTAAAATAAATTCGGCCCCCTAAAAAAAAATGTTCTAGTTCCGCCACTGTTGTTACACCTATGTGTAAATGGATCACAACCTATATATCTGATGTCTTAACCTACTTAATCTTCTATATCTTGAACAAAATTCTTCCAAATCGTTAAATTTGCCACACCGTTAGCCTCGTTAGAGCAATCAAGTTCTAACGACGTATAATAAACACATTACTGGTAGCTAGGAATTGGAATACTAAAAGTGCATTTTTCAACATTTAGGTCCTTGCTTATTCTTTTTTGATATAAAACCATACGTCCCACATAGGTTAAAGACATAAAAGGTTCCTAGCTTATATAACAAATTGTATGTTGAACATATATGTTGAGAAGTGGTATATACTTTGGGCATGCCGTAGTTGTTGTCGTTCAAAAGTAAAATAAAAGTTGAACGAGAACAACATTATCTTGTTCAACTTATATACAAGTAGGGGTGTCAAATGGGTTGACCCGACCCGACCCGAACCCGACCCGAACCCGATAAGACCTTATAGGGTCGGGTTAATTCGGGTCCAACCTAGCTTATCGGGTTTATCGGGTCAACCCGATAGACCCGATAGCCTAATAGGGTCGGGTTAGGGTCATAGTTAGTTTCTTATCGGGTTATCGGGTCAACCCGATAAACCCGATAAGATATAATGACATACTAATAAATCTTTGATTGTTGAACAAAAGCTCATTATAATGAATATAAAATATCATACCTAGATTCGAACATTTGTTTGAAGTCTATCTACGAATCTATTTCTTAAGTTAGAGATCACTGTTATAACATTTATCAATATGACAAAGTAGATAATTAAGCAACATTATTGATAGCCAAAAGTAACTTTAGAAAAAGCATCAATACAATAAAATGAGCAAAAACACGATATCAAGACATCAAAAAAATGCACAACAATTAAAGGGCACTTGTGCACTTTTGTCACTAGTCGTAATGTATGCACCTTTTTTTCTAGTTAACAAAAGGATGACAAGGTATTGTGGTAAAAAGATACATGATGAACAAGGCTATCAAACAAACTTGGTGATGTGTCAATATTTACTTTAACTTCTTTCAAGAATTACATTTTGTGCATGAAAACTTGCTAAATTTTCACTAAAATATGTTCACAATTGTGTACGTTTCAATAGATTTTGAGAACGACATCGGTATAGTACCTAGTGAAATATTACTCTATTACTATATGTGTTTAATCATGAACAAGATTCTATGTGTTTAATCATAAACAAGATTCTGAATAATTAGAACTCTTAAAAGTCACACACTGCACTAAATCCACTAATAGTACTAATTATCTCGATCTTTTGCTGCTTTACTTTAATTGATTGTTTTTAAAAACGCTTAGACATCTTTAACTCAATTTAATTTCGATACTTAAGGTTAACGCAATCTAGCAAGACACGGAAACGAATTTTGTTTCAGTTAAAAGTCTAAATCGTTTTAAGGCCGGTTACATTTCTCAAAACGAGTTCAAACATATGCCAACCCGAATCGACCCGATAACATAACCCGATATAACCCGAACCCGATAAGACCCGAACCCGATAACCCGAACCCTTATAGGGTCGGGTTGCGGGTCATATTTTTTTAGTCCAAAACCCGATACAACCCGACCCGATACACCCGATAACCCGACAACCCGACCCGATAACACCCCTATATACAAGTTCATAATTTTTTTCAGGTTATATTTTAACTTAATGACCGGTCATTATCTCTCACAAACAAAACAGTAGGAT
Source organism: Artemisia argyi (assembly GCA_030686995.1). Classification (NCBI taxonomy): domain Eukaryota; kingdom Viridiplantae; phylum Streptophyta; class Magnoliopsida; order Asterales; family Asteraceae; genus Artemisia; species Artemisia argyi. The sequence goes on from CM060694.1 coordinate 175,254,647, forward strand.
TCACAGAGCGAACCGGTTTTCATTTCAAATAAAGGACCATTGTCTTGTTAATTTGTGAAATAACATGACCGGTTATGTTCATCCCGACTTTTGAGAGGATCTCAATCTTAGTATGTACAATGATAAATATCAAATAATCTTTGAAGCAATCGAGTTTTCTTGTATCAGGCTTAAGTCAACGTCAAATGCAAATATGTTTTCCAGTTATATGATGATATGATCTATGAGTAATTAGCACACAAATGGTAGGGATTAGAAATAGCACAAATGTATGTGTAAAAAGTAAATTTAGATTTCTTATTTTCCTAGAGATTAAAGTAAAGATATGGTGCTATTGTACTAGCTTATCTTTACTACCTTATAATGTATTTAGGACATCTAAATTTAAAAGTCTTAAAAAAATAAGACCAAAAACATTTCCACAAAAAGAAAGTTACATATGAAGAGGTTTCAACCCAAACTTAAATATATTAATTTTGCTATCAAAAATTCAAACTTGTAACATCCTGGAAATTAATTGTATTTAAGTATCGACTTGTAACTGCCTTCGAATATTTATAATGTTTTTAAATGTATTTTGAATTATGTAATGGTTGAAAAAAAAAAAGTGTTTTTCGGCATAAAATTGTCACAGGGTACCCGCCGCCGCATTGCGCGGGTACCCTTCTAGTAAATCACAATGTATCTATAATTCTTCTCTTTTTTTATTGTTAACAAAACTGTATAAACTATATTATTGTGTGTATTTTGTGATTTTACGTGGCTGAATAGTCACATGTTAATGTACGCTTATAAGTAAAGACAATACAAGTAACATTTTTTACCCAATTATTGTGTGCATTTCACAACCATTTTACCTTTACTTTTTTCAAATTTTGAAGGTTAAAATAGTTATTTTATATGGCTGAATAGTCACAAAATACACACAATAATCGAAATTTAAAAGTTCAGTTCACACAGTAAAAAAATAAAGTTCAATACTCAAAATAACAAAAAATGACAAGTATAATACATTTTCAAGTAAGTAACCACATCAATTATTCAAAAGATAAACTGCGTATATAGAATACTAAAAATGTACTAGTTAATAATATTTGGATATTTATATTATTTTTCCAACAAAAATCATATTAGCATTACATCTCACGTAGGTTAAAGAAATGAAAGGTGACTTGGTTATATACAAGAGTGCACATAGATAAATGTTCCTAGAATAGTATTACATTCCGGACACATTATTATAAGAAAAACTCATTATACAAAATAAAATTTGAGCTCCTATAAAAATGGTGTTCTTGAATTTATATAAGTTCTTAGATTAGTATTAGCCCACGAACCATTATACGAGATCCAAACATACATGGTTCATAATAGATTAGTATTAGCCCACGAAGCTCAGCGACCGAAATCCATCCTTGAGTGATTCCACATTGTTTCATGTTGGTTAGTTGTATGAGATCTTAAGTTATTTGTATTAAAAAATAATTAAAAAAATCCTTATATTTGATTTTGTTTAATTATTCGATTGAAGATATCTCTGTAGTTTAAACTTTTAACACGAATAATTAAACAAAATCAAATATAAGGGAGACAATATCATCCCCAAATGTTAGTTATAACTACAGAGATATCTTCAATCGAATACTGTCATAAATACACAACTTAAATCGTTGTTAGTTATATGAAAACATATAGAGACAATATCATCCCCAAATGTTAAAACAAAGGGATGCCATCATTGACTGAAACTGATATTTGACAAGCTGATATGTACTACCAGTTATTCGAGTAGCTTTGAAAGAGATGATGACCGTGTATATGCTATAGGTTGAATTAGTACAACATCACGGTTCACTAAATTTAGCGACCTTTAGTTCTTTTTTCGGTAAAAACCATATCCAGGCCATTTGGCTATGGGCCACATGGGCGACGGCCCGGGGGCAGCCCAAGATAGGGGGCATCATTTTATAAGTCCATGTGTAGTTATACTAGATTCGTTTAAGCCCAAGTTAATATAAAGCCCACTACACTAATATATGAGTAGCTCAAAATTGGTTCAGTATAGAAAACGAGATAGGATCAATATATGACTAATTCAAAGCCTATTTTGAATTGATATTTAAACCTACGTACGTATACAGTATATGACTTATATTCAAATTAGGATCACTCAAAAGGAACGACGCAAAAGAACAAGTACATGACAGTTTTACAAGGGTACCATTTACAACTATCAGACCATCGCATCCAGAGAAACAATTTATGAATTATGGTTACAGTTTTAAGAGTCAAATTCAAAACAATTAGGGCATCAAACGATTTAAGCGATCATATGTTCTTCTCTTCATCAAATTGATCAGGTGATATTGTTTCATACTTATTATTGTTTCTTTAGTAGAATATTATATAATTTACACTCGAGTTAATCATGTTGCGTCGTTCACAACCGTGAGGTGCCAAAATAGAAAACGAAAGAAAATTCAACAAGAATCTAGGCGACCTCAACACGGATCTATGGATGAGTTTGTAATTAGAACAATAAAGAATAATAATAGTGTTTCTGAAAATAATGATAAGGTTAACATTAATATAAATAATGAAAATCCTATGAACAATGAAAACTTAGAAAATGATGAGGTTAACGTCAATGATGATAATGAAAATCTCAAAATCCTATAAATAATGAAATCTAGACAATGATGAGGTTAATGTTAGCGAATATAATGAAAATCCTATTGAAGAAAATAAAGAAATTTCTCAAAATTGTTATGTTAACGGAGTTAATCATAATATTTTTGAAGAATGTCGATACTTTAAAGTTCCATGATACTATTTCTAAACATATGATTAATTTCAAAATGTTGATTGAGTCACGGGTGAGGTTAAATACAAATCAAACAATTGATAAATGTCAATTATGATAAGATAATTAATGTTTTTGCTTCAAGAAACGCATGAAGACATCATTTTAGGTGATCAATGTTGAACTTGTTATTCAAAGTTTATCTCCTCATATTGTAACATTTTATTTAATGAATAAAAGTCAAGGTGGGAATAAGCCGTCTGGCGTGACTAGGTTCAAACCCCTAAACGAAAATGTGTTGTTTGTTTACAAGGGGCATATTTCATTCAGTTCGCCCAAGGCATCCGAAATCTCAGGACCGGCCCTGACCATATCAACAGTTAGTCCCACATTGGTTCAAGAAAGAAAATGTTGGTAGTTAATATACCAAAGTGTATATAGCTTATATGTGTGTGAACTAGTATAATGTTTACAAGTGGTGTTTATCGGGGGGCTTAATATAAGATTAATTCACCCTATAACCACTATTTGTAAATTCATATAACTTCAAAACTTTTTTTAATCTATGTGAACTCGTGATAATTTATTTACAAAGACTGATAATCTATTTCTTCATGAGGTACGCAATTAGTACAAGTTAGAGATAATTGCGTTCGGTTTGTTAACTATTAAATGGGCATGAAACTTATTTGCCTTTCGAACTTTTGCCTTTCAAAACAAAAGTTAGACGGGCATGAAGATTTTGTTGCAACTTTTATATATTTATTTACACTTTTGATTAGGGCAAATACCATAAAAAATCATTATACTTGTCCTAAAATACACTTTTAGGCATCGAACAAAATTTTTTCCTCTTTGAGGTACTGAATTTTCATTTTTTGGCCTCTTTGAGGCACTTTGTGACTTTTTTGCCCTTTGAATTATTAAAAATCTAGGGGCAAAAATGTCATAAAGTGCCTCAAAGAGGCCAATAAATGAAAGTTTAGTACCTCAAAGAGGAAAAAATTTTGTTCGATACCTAAAAGTGACTTTCTTGACCAGTATAGTGCTTTAATATGGTATTTGCCCTTTTGATTATTTAAAATAAGTATTTTACATTTCTAAGTGAGTTGCAGTGAACTAGCCTATTATTTTGGGGAAACAAGAACAAAATTTGATCTATCGCCCTTACACCTATTCATCAAAAACCCGAATGAATAAGATTTGAACTATACAATTCTTGCACCTAATAGTTAGACTTAGTTCCGTTAAGAAAAAGTTAGACTTAGTTAAAAATTAATTATGGTTAATAAGTATAACATGCTTCTAAAACCTAAACTTACGAAGAAAAATGTAAATTACAAATGACGAGCCTGCTAACAATTGCAATTACGAAACTGCCAAAATGACAATTACAAGAACAATTGCATATAATTTAAGAAACTATTGATTGAAAATCTACCTTGAAAATTAATTTGATCTATCGTATTTCACTCCATTTATTTATGTAACTTGGTAAATTTATGTTTCACTTAAATTTATCTTATAAGCAAGAAAAAAAATTGCATAATCAAGAGATAAGATATAGTTTTTATAGTACTGATACAACAATCTTAGAAATTAATATAAGTGTTTTTATAGTACTGCATTTTTTAAACAAGTATGTATATATATACATGACTGCTCGATATGATCATAGAGGGTTCCGATCTTAGAAAATAAGTGTTTTATAGTACTGATACAACAATCTTAATTAACGTTTTCTTAGTACATAGAAAGCATTTGTTGTAGTTAATGATAATTCGAAAAGTGTACTCAACTCACTCCATTTTTAAGTTGTCATCATCTAGCATGGGCAAACAACACATACCTATATTAAAGCTACGCAAAACTTGGAATATGTATAACGAGTAATACCTTATGATTTATGAAATGTGGAATATGTGTATATGGCTTATATGTGATTGAACTAGAATAATGTTTATGAAATGTGATTATAGTCGGTCTAAAAATAAGATTTAGTCACGCTATAATCACAATTTGTAAATTCATGTAACTTCAAAACTTCTTTTAATTTAAGTGAACTCTAGATATTTCAAAGATAAATAATCTATATCGCTTTTTTGTGCTTTTAGGATGTATGAATTGAGCTTGATGCTTTGATTAATAATCCCACATCGCTTACTGAAAGGAAATTTTGATACTATATAATTCATGGTGTGTAACTTGTCTTCGTTGGTGTTTATGTTAGATATTTGTGCTTGGTTGTAAAAGGAGGTAGAGAAAATCTTACCTTTGCTTAGAATCAAGCGTAAGAGCTAACATATACGTAGTATCTTTCTTTTTGTTCTAAATATTTTTTACGTGCACTTACCTTAAACGGCCCAACAACTTAAATCCTTACTCCCTCTGGTTGATATTTACATTGTTGGAACGATGTCGTGACAGATGTCGTTTTGTTGCTTACTGCTCGGGACGATGTCGTTTTGTTGCAGATGGTATGAATATCACTGTATCAACCCATTAGATTTGTGGAAATGCATGAGTCGATACTCGTTCTTGGTGCGTTACTATTTTCTAGTAAAAACGTATTGTTTCAACATTTTATCCCACATCGGCTAATAAAAGAGTGAACTTTTTTCTAGCTAATATAACATAGTGGGTATGAGAAATATGTCATAAAGGTAATATTATGTTTTCACATCAACATAATTTGTGTCAATATAATACGATTGGACATAGAATATAATGTTGATTTGAAAAACTTATATGCACTCTTAAATTTTTGCAAAAAGACTTCGCACGTCGGTCACCTGTCATTTACAAAGAGAGAAAATTTGGCCAGCTTATACCCTAGGAGATGACTCAAAGAAAGACCTCAGATAAAAAAAACATCGGTGTTCAAACAGATGTATTGGAACTTAGTAATAATTAGCATGATAGATTTAGAAGATAATAACGAGCACATGCATGAGATGTTGGTTAGAAATAGTACAATTGCATGAGTAACGAGCATGTATGTTTTGATGAACACCGTTAGAACATTCAGTCGCACATTGTGTATGGATTACACATGTTCGGATTAATATCAACTTTTTAAGGTGCTAACTGAGGAACCGGGCCCAAATATGACCGCGTGTACAAAATTAATTGTAAGTATACTAACTAAATAAATTATAACCGCATTTCGATAGATCGGGTACATTTAGATAAATTTACAAAAAAAATCAATGTTTTTTTAAAAAAATTAACACCATATCGAAAAAATTCATTGGGTTCAAGGGAACCCGCGAAAACCCCTGGTTTCGTCCCAGCTGAGGTTGTTACACTTAACTGCAGCCTCAGGGGCGTCGTCCCATGAATTTTAGAATTTTTTAGGGCCCTAAATGAAATTATATAATAAGGTATTTCGAGAATGATTGTCATATATAAAGTGTCATAGTTTATTAGTTATATAAAAGTTCTGACATATCACTCATTTAAAATTAATTTAAGATATATTATCATCTAAATACTTTTTTCTTCGTGAAAAACATGTGTACACAATGCATATAATTATTAACGAGACAAATTTTGAGTCTTCTAAAAATTTTGACGCCTTGTGCGATCGTCCACCTTACACACCCTCAAAGACGGCTCTGCAGCCTAAATATAGCATTTGGAAAGTTCAAATTTTACCTTAACAAAATCTGATAGTCCCTATCTGTATGTAGCTAAATGTTACTAATAAGTTTGCATGTTAGACGATATGATTAAAACAGAGATAATAAATTTTACACTTTCATTTTTGTAATGTCGAAAGAATATAGCTATAAATCTTAAATATGCCTTGTGGTCTTTCTTTTCCCGCTTCTTAAACTACTCGAGTCCACAATGTTTGGATCGAAGTCCTCATGTCATAGAGTTGTTGGTTATCCAAATCCATATAAAATTGTTCAAACTTATAGTTAACAACTAGCCAAACACAGCCTTTCTCTTTATAAAATTATAGAAAAAAATGCAATGAACCTATACAAGTTCTTTCACATGATATTCGAGTATTAAAAATGAGATCGGCAAAGAAATATTACTAAAAGTCAACGTTTTATAGATAGTCGTACAAGAGGGTTATGAAGATGTCAAATTGTATGTTTATAGAAACATCTTACATAACCTACTTGAACAACCTCAATATACCTTGACCACAAGTGTGTATACATAATTAATATATATTGTATCAAAAATTTCTTGAGAAAATACCACCAAAATATACTAAACTTGTCACCATTTCTAATTCTGTGTAGTAAACTTTTTTTTTTTCTTAAAAAAGTAACAAACTTTCATCGTTAGGCAATTCTGTGCATCGATGACGTCATACATTTGCATCGTCAGTCCATTTGACTAACGAGCATTAATAAGTAACTTAAAATTTGGTTATCGCATCATATACTTGCATCGTTAGTCCTTTTTGAAAAAAAAAATTTTTAAAAAATTATTTGACGAAAAAAATTTCCAAAAAGAATAATTTGAAAAAAAAAAATTCTAATAAAAATTTTTGTTAAAAAAATTATTTAAGTTACTTATTAACGCCCGTTAGTCAAATGGACTGACGATGCAAATGTATGACGTCATCAATGCACAGAATTACCTAACGATGAAAGTTTGTTACTTTTTTAGGGAAAAAAAAAGTTCACTACACAGAATTGAAAATGGTGACAAGTTTAGTACATTTTGGTGGTATTTTCCCAAATTTCTTTCGGTGGCCTATGTGGGATTGTTAATCAAAGCAACTAAACAACAACAATCATTATAAAAGTTTTATGAATATAATTGTATTTATTATTTCAGTGCTAAAAAACATTAACCAAAGGCAACTGGAAAACTACTATGAAAAATTCCAACTTACAAATACACACGATTTGCTTTTCTTTAAGTTTTAATATTTATTTCGTGTAAAAATATTGTTCACCTTTTAACTGTAAGCAAAGGGCCGAGTTTAAATTTTTGAAAGCCTTGCCCCATCCTTTTATTTGTATTTAAAATTGAACACACCCAAAAAGCTTATCCAATATACTAGTTCAAATAGCTACAACACCAGTGAAGTTGTTCGGACCACTGTTATCGACTGCTGTTTTAAGAGTCTTAGTATGTCTAATAGAAAAAGATGTCCCATTTCAGCTTGTTCCGATTAGCATGGCTAAAGGTGAACACAAGAAACCTGACTACCTCAAATTGCAGGTATACATATCTCATTCTTTTTATAAAGTTCAATGTTCTTTATACCTATGTGTGGGATTATTATTCAAAGCAACAAGTGGTAAGTTAGTACTTAGTAGAGGCCCTTGAACAAAACTCAAGTCAACTAAGGATAAATATGAGCCCCGTAACAAAAGCTAAACAATCTTTGACCTTTAGTTTAAACCATTTTAACCTTTAGTCCCACATAGGTTACTAAGAGAAACTTTTTGATACTTTATATATTCGTTGTATACGGAAATATGTAATTTGAGATTTAGTATTATGTTCTTGGACTTAGTTGCAAAGAGATGAAAACATGTCTCTTCATCTTTAGCAAGTATGATCAAAAACTAATATAAACTCCCATATACTTTTTTAAATGGTGTGATACTTTATGTGCAAATTGTTTCTCGATGCTTAAATATCATGTTGAAGATCGTATATAAGTTCTTGACAAGTTGTGCTAGATTCTTTATATGTGTGTAAATGTTTTTACATAATAACCAGAGATATAACTTCCATATCATTATGTCAAAATCTTAGAATTTTGTACTTTAGTCAAAGAAATATCTTTCTTTGATGCATCAACATTCATAACGTACTTGAATCAATCTCAAATCCTAAGCTATAAAAACTACACTAAACTTCATGACACGTTATATCAATAACTTAATTAGGCATAATATGTGCTCGCCGCACTACTTTATACAAATCTAAAACAAGTCAAAAAAATAAAATAAAATAAAATAAAAATTGACAAAAGACTAATAGGCCGAAAACACTATATTAAGGTAACTATAAGAATTTAACTTCAAAACTTTCTCAATTAACTAATTTTCCAGAACGCTCAAATTTAATAAAAGATCAAAAAGATGTTCATGATCCAAAACTTCGTTTTAGGGCTCACATTTGCCTTGATTGAGCACTGGGTGTAGTCTTCTTCATCCTTCACCAGTCCACCTTGGCATCCTTGCCATAGCTAGCCACCACACTGCCCCCTCCTCATCTTTCGCCACTGTCACCTTCCTCGTTTGCACGACGAAGGTAATTATGTACTATTTGTCATTTTTTTTAATTTCTTTTTTGTTTTTAATACTTGTAATGTTTTTTAATTTCAGGAAGTGGTGGACCTCAAATGAGTAAGTTAAGGTTATTTGTTATTGAGAGGGGTTAGTTGTGGAGGTTTATTAAAGTGATGTGGTACCCCGTAAGCCCCAAATGAGGAGGTAAGCCTCCTCAGTACACCCAGTGCTCTTAGCCATGTGGAATTTATTTTACACCACTGTCACAAACACGTTTTAAATAGGCTTATTTAGACAATCCAGTAGCCCATCAAGACCATTAATAAAGTTCATCCTGAAACTTGTGGATGTTAAATTCATAAGCTTGAAACGATGTCGCAGTTTTGTAGGTAATTAGAGTTTTTGTGTACTTTGAAATATTTTTTTTTACCAATTATATAGCTCAACAACAAACTGCTTTGAGCCGTTTTACACGGTTTGCAAGAACAAAACTTTGGAGTGTACCTTTCTTGTTCAACTAGTTGACAATTGAGCATTTTCTTGAGTTGTTAAATCTCGCAACTATGAACTTTTACACGAGGATGTTGCACCCATTCTTATCAACCAAAATCATTTCTTAGTTTTTGGGTAGTACATTGGCAAAAGCTTACGTAGATGATGAAAGCTTGGATGATACCGGAAATAATAGTCGTAACTATGATTTTTGTCTTCACATAACTAACTACCATAAACTAAAAAATAACCGTGCTTAACTCAAGGACAAATTAAACAAACATTTTTGTAAACCATAACCCGCAATCCACTTAAAAGAACATAGTGAGTTACTCGAATCATGTTTAGATGAAAAATACTTTACGGTACCAATTATTGACACTAAACTTCATGACATGCAATTCAATAAACGAAAGACGTGTTGCATCTACGTCGATTTTCCCCGCGGCCACAACCAAACACAGAAGAACGAAAATTTAGAGTGAACCCACATGAAACCAATAGTTAAATAAGCTTGTTACGTCAATATATGTACTTTGCCAAATTTTATAAACAAAATATCGCAGCTCATAGCCATCGCCAAAAGTTATCGGCTTACAGTTAACAATTATCTAACTTATAGTTAACAACTAGCCATACACATCCTTTTATAAAATTATAGAAAAAATGCCATGAACCTATACAAGTTCTTTCACATGATATTCGAGCATTAAAAATGAGATCGGCAAAGAAATATTACTAAAAGTCAAGGTTTTATAGAAAGTCGTACAAGATGGTTATGAAGATGTTAAATTGTATGTTTATAGAAACATCTTACATCTACATAACCCACCTGAACAACATCAATATACCTTTACTACAAGTGTGTATACATAATTAATATATATTGTATCAAAAATTTCTTTCGGTGGCCTATGTGGGGATTGTTAATCAAAGCAAAACTAAACAACAACAATCATTATGTAAGTTTTATGAATATAATCGTATTTATTATTTCAGTGCTAAAAAACTAGTATGAAAAATTCGAACTTACTAATACAGACGATTTTACGCTTTTCTTCAAGATTTAGTATTTATTTCGTGAAAAAATTATTGTTCGCCTTTTAACTGTAAGCAAAGGGCCGAGTTTAAATTTTTGAAAGCCTTGCCTCGTCCTTTTATTTGTATTTAAAACTGAACACACCCAAAAAGCTTATCCAATACTAGTTCAAATGGCTACAGCACCAGTGAAGGTGTTCGGACCACCATTATCGACTGCTGTTTCAAGAGTATTAGTAGGTCTAATAGAAAAAGATGTCCCATTTCAGCTTGTTCCCATTAGCATGGCTAAAGGTGAACACAAGACTACCTCAAATCGCATGTATACATATCTCATTCTTTTTATTAAAGTTCAATGTTCTTTATACTTTATAACTAATGCGTCATCAATAAAGAAGATTCAATGACGAAAGAGACTACCGAATATGAAGAAAGATCAAATGACACACCAAATTCCTCCAATCATCTCATGAAAAAGACTAGGAATTGACCCATGTTTGACATCTAGAAGGTTTCGAAGCTTATTTTTATCGTTGTTATCGTGACCGGTTAGAGTGGTATTTTTGGTCATTTATCAATTTGTTACGTTATTTTAGGGTGGCTTTTGGGTGATATCTGATTTGAGAAATAAGTAGAGACCGGCACATATCATATCATTTCTATTAATTCAGATTTACGTAATTAAAGTGATACTAAGAGTTAAGTGTAGTCTCTATGGTGTAAAAGTTCAAAGTCTATGTAGACTGATTCAAGTAATTAAGTTATGAATTGCAACATTTCAAGATTGGAGAGAATGGTGCAATCGAAATAAACGTATCCGAAAGTTGTATTTCTATGCACACTAATACACTATGGTGAATGCAAGTAAGCTTATTCATATTTGCGCACATGAAAACGCTAAAAGAAATAAATGTTAAGAACTCATGCAAGTTCTTCAACGTGATATTTTAAAAAATTCTAGCGTCAGAAAAAAAAAAAAAAAAAAAAAAAAAAAAAAATCACACAAAATTAGCACATCATGTATCAAACCAATTAAATAACAAAAAATAATTTATATTTTGTTTTGAGCATCGTTGTAGAGGCCCTCGAAGCATATCCCGTGGGAATCTACAAGAATGTTCAACAATTTTACATAATTCTTAACATCACCTATGTTTACACTATATTTTATAAACTGTCACAATTTCCTTTCATTGACCTATGTGGGATTATTATTCAAAGCAACAAGTAATAAGTTAGTAGAGGCCCTTGAACAAAACTCAAGTCAATTAACTAAGAATAAATACGAGCCCCGTAACAAAAGCTAAACAATCTTCAACCAAGTAATAAGCTCCTGCTCTCGTAAGCTCCAACGCTAGCTTTCGCTCCAGTTAATTTCGCCAAACAAACCCCAAGTTTAGCTTAGTTTGTACAAAGTAAAGTTTAAGGTTATTAGGCAAAACCGGTTCAAATAAGTATCAAACTTATGTGTATTAAAGAAAGAGTATCTTTTAGCCAAATTGCAAATTGTTGGAGAGAATGGTACCACCAAAATGAACATGTCTGAAAGTTTTATCTATGTACACTATAGTACATCGGGGAAAAAGAAATCGGACATCAAGTATCAAACCATTTAAAAAACCTTTCAGAATATAAAATAGAGTTTACATTAATTTTTTTTGAACGATTTTTCATATGCAGTGGACTCTTATTGGGCTTCACGAGCTAAGTTAGACTGAGTGTTTATGGACTCTTAAGTCTTAACGGATACTGGCCCAAACGTAGACGTTTAAAACTTTAATTGCAAAATTTTACATTGTTCAAAGAATTAAATGGTGGGAAATTTATGAAAAATCTTACACGAACTTACAAAATTGTGTTTTCGTAACACTCATTCACATTAAGGGAATTAGGCTCGCTTCATACTCCGAAAACTACTGAATTGATGTGCGTGTATCATGAGAACCCACTATATCTGGACAGCTTATATGAATTCTTGACTATTTCATTATTAAAAGTTAAAACTATTCTTAACAAGCCATGATAACCCACTAATCTCAATATTTCGTACAAATATAAATGAGGTGTTACATTTGAGGAATTTATTTCGTCATTTTGAGTCTTTTCTAAAGCGATTCATATGACATGCACCCGTTTGGCCCGTGCCTGTTTAGCCCGTGCCCATTTATCCCGTGACTGTTTAGCCCGTAGCCCGTGCCCGCCCGACCCGCCCATTTTTCCACCTCTACGCAAAACTGTAATGGGTAAACAAACTGGTGCCATGCTATTATCGTCAGTATTGTGTTCTAAAAAAACAACACTACCACCCCGTAAAAGTGAGTTGAGCATGTGTTTGTGTAGTTGTATAACATGTTTTTATCAGTAAAATATCAACTGAAATGGAACATCTTTTTCAAGAAGAAATACTTAAGACTCTCAAAACAAGGCTCTTGAGTCGTGACTTTATAGTAAAATAAAAGTAATATTTGGCAATCGCGTAGATGTGAGTAAGTTTAAATTGAGATATCTGGATATATGATGCTTGTTCATATTTAATCGCTTCAACCAAGTTAATGACATGAGCTCCACGTTCATTTTTGTAAATAGTTGCGGAGTATATTGATTTAAAATCCCACATTGTTGAAATAGAGAAACTTTTGATACTTTATATATTTGTTGTATACGGAGAGTTACAATTTGAGATTAGTATTTATGTTGTTGGGACTTAGGCGTAAGAAGATGAAAACACGTTCCTTCACTTTCCCACGTCTAACCCAACCACTAATATAAATTCCCAAAATTTTTTAGAAACTTTTTTAAACGGTGTTTAACGAATCAATTGAGTTTGGGCTTAAGCCAACCTCGAATGCAAATATATTTGTTGAGAAGTTGAGAGGAAATAATACGGTAGGAAAAGTTGTATTTCTCTTAAAATGAAAATGGGTACAAAATGAGTATTTATTCAAAGAAAGTCAAAAGTCAAACTAGCTAAAACTACACTATAACTAACTACTTATTAGCAATCTATCTACTGTGAATTACAACATTTACATAAATAGTGCTGATCACAATAGCAGCATGTGCCGTGAATTTGCCTCAATACTTTGGGATGAAAAATATGTCCACACATATTCTTAATAAGGATTAAGAGTTGTTTAATAAAGCTTATTTTTACAATTTATAGGGTGTTAGAGATTGATCATTTTGAGTTTATATAAAGTGCATATTTACTTATTTTACTCTATAAAATAAGAACAATTTATAAAGTGCATCATACTGGGTAACCTAACAAACAATTGATGATAATTCGGTGTAATCAAGTTTCTTTGTGTTGGTCTTTAGCGAATAAGAAGCGAGCTCTCATTTTCAAGGAGATAGAATGAGACTCTTGACATGCTGATCGACAAGAATGGTTTGCCTACTATTTGAATCATTTGGCCGAGAATAAGGTCCTGATAACACATTTGTCTTAACATGCTCATTATCGGATATCCCACCGATCCCAACAAGTGAAACTGAATCTCCTTGAACTATAGTCGATTCGATATTATTTGAAATGACATGGTTGTGTTAGGGATGATAGAGTACGTACTAAGAGAAAGAATTATCTCAAATCCAAAAACATTGGTTCTCAAACTCGATATAATCTATCTAGTAAAGCTAAAAAGTAAAATAAGAACTTATATACGAGCATAAATAATACATATTACAATAGCAAAGACGCATGTTTCATTATTACACCTATGTGTAAATGGATCACAGCCTATATCTGATGTCTTAATCTTCTATACCTTGAACAATCAAGTTCTAACGACGTATAATAAACACCGTTAGCCTAGTTAGAGCAATCAAGTTCTAACGACTTGTAATAAACACATTACTGGTAGGAATTAGAATACTAAAAGTGCATTTTTCAACATTTAGGTCCCTTGCTTGTTCTTTTTTGATATAAAACCATACATCCCACATAGGTTAAAGACATAAAAGGTTCCTAGCTTATATAACAAATTGTATGTTGAACATATATGTTGAGAAGTGGTATATACTTTGGGCATGCCATAGTTGTTGTCGTTCAAAACACTATCATGTTCAACTTATATACATGTTCATAATTTTTTTCAAGTTTTATTTTAACTTAATGACCGGTTATTATCTCTCACAAACAAAACAGGAGGGTTCCGATTTTTATTTAAAAAAATGATCATTGTCTTGTTAATTTGTGAAATAACATGACCGGTAATGTTCATCCCGACTTTTGAGAGGATCTAAATCTTAGTATAATGAATGATAAATATCAAATAATCTTTGAAGCAATTGAGTTTTCTTGTATTGGGCTTAAGTCAACGTCAAACGCAAATATGTTTTCCAGTTATATGATGATATGATCTATGAGTAATTAGCACACAGATGGTAGGGATAAGAAATAGCACAAATGCATGAGTAAAAAGTAAATTTAGATTTCTTATTTTCCTAGAGATTAAAGTAAAGATATGGTGCTACCGTACTAGCTTATAAGGGTGGTGGGAGTACATCACTCACACCCCTTCCCTTCACTCACTCTCAACCAATCCCCTTGCGCCACATCATTCCTTACTTTTTCCATCACTCACCCTTCATTTTTGGAGGCGCCACTTCACTCACCCTTCACTCACTTTTTTTTTTTTTTTTTTTTTTTTTTTTAATATAAAAGAGGGTAGTCACATGGCAAAACTATTTTTTTTTTGTAAGAAATTACCATATGTTAGTTTGGTCTTTCCCAACAAAGAAATTTGAAGTTTCAACTACGCAATTATTTAACCTTTGTTGAGCTAAAAAAAACAAAGTTAAAGGATCAAAACGGGACTTTCAATAACTATAAGGATGTAAAGAAAATAACTAACAAATTTTGGGGCCAATAAGACAACAAAAACAAAATTTCAATTGAGTCTTCTTCTCCACCCTATCCCAGTCGCTGCTCCACGCCATTAAAATCAAGCCTTCAACTACGCAATTATTTACCCTCCAACGTTAAAAAAATCAAGTCTTCCCGTGCGGTTTGTGGTCACCCAAAACACCTCCCCGTGCGGGGTACACCGAGAGGCGGCGGTGTTCCCGTGCGGGGTTCCACCCCTCACCGTGCTTCCCCGTAGGTACTCCCACCACCCTAAATCACAATGTATCTATAATTCTTGTCTTTTTTATTGTTAACAAAACGGTATAAACTATTCTTAACTGGATCTCAAACTGTAAAATGTAGTAGTAATTAGTACAAATACTATCTAAATAGTAGTAAAAAAAACATTGTTTTTATGTTATACAATGGAATTCCTAAATTCGATAATGACTTAAAGCTATTTCATTGGTTTTTTTACAGCCCAATATCCGTGTTATTTGACCCCAAATTAAGCACCGGAAACACATTCGTCATACCGCCGCCTATGCCAACTATTGAAACTGAGTTTCCTCAAGGACTCAAACTAGTTGATTTCATATTGTCGAAACATATACGTGTGTTGGGAGTGATAGAGTACTAAATGAAGAATCTTAGTTACTTCAAAACACAAAAAACTTTTATAAGTGAGACTATAAAATGCGTAATATTACGATAGGGAAAACACATGTATCCTTATTGCATTTTTCCTTAATACATTGGAAGGTTTTATGTTCAGCACTTGTCATCAATAATCAATGTCACTAGCTAGGCTATGTTTGGCACACAAGATTGTTGGAAGATTGTGCTTATTTTTTTAAAAAATAAGTTAATTAAAAAATAATCTTTGTTTGGCAGACATAGCTTATAAGAGATTATAAAAAAAATAATCTTTCATAATCTCTAAAACCAAAGGTTACTTCATGTAGCTTATAAAAATAATCTATTTTTATAATCTCTAGCACCAACACTATCTCCAGCACCAGCACCAGTTCCAGCAACAGTTACTTTCGCCAAACACACCCCTAATACACTATAGAGTGTAAAATAGATCACATTTATTATTTAACATGAAAGTAAGATAAAGAACAAAGCGTGGCATTCTGATTCATTTTAATGTCAAAAGAATAGATTCTTATCTACAATATATTGAAACAGATAAATGCCTTCATATTTCTTACTCAATGGGCAAATTGAACAAGCATGGACTGCGACCGTGCGTCATGTAAAAACACCAATACCATTTACCACTGTTAACGTATGTACCCTCCGGATACATGCCGTACAAGAGAAAACCCTCCGGATCCGTATCAAGTAAAACGTACTTAGATATGCCCAGACTATACGGACTAATATCCGATGGGTTACAAGTATCCGCACGATCTCAACCGTCCGGATATCACCAACCCTTCGGATAAGCTAACAAGTACCTAAGCCAAAGTACAAACAAGTATGCCAAAGTATACGATAATGGAGTTTAAACTAGCGAACATTATGGGCTAAGTACGAAACAGCCTGGCACCCCATGTGGAAAGTCTATAAATAGAGAGGAAATCTTCACTTAAGGTTAACTAATTCTCTTTTACTTTCTTGTTTACTCCACACTTTCTCTCACTAAGACTATATACTTACTCTCACGCCGGAGGTTGGTCCTGGGATACATTCCCGGGGCGAGTCTAACGGACGTATTTGTTTTGCAGATATCCGAAGGAACACACCGTGATCGAGGTCACCTTGAATCCGAAGGACCTACTCTAGTCCGAAGGATTCTTCTAGCTTGTTCGAAGTGAAAGCAAACTTTTACTTCAACAAATTGGCGCCATCCGTGGGACCCGTCATTCACTCTACCGAAGCTCAGAAATGGCAGGTCCTTCTCCAACAACACCCGAAGGGTCCGGAAATCGTCCGGATAACAATACCAATCCTGTCAACCTTGAACAAATCCAAAGCCACTTTGCTGCTCTAAAATCCCTCATCCAACAATACAATGTCTCAGGAGAAACACCGATTGATCCCATCCAACTCGACTTTGAGGTTGCCGGATCTCATGATGTCGAAGCTCAAAAAGCCGAAGAAGATAGGACAGACGACTTATCCAAACCTTTCAAGGCAGCATCCAAAAGTCCTTTTACCCGGAGGATCATTGATTTTTCTGGACCGAAGGGTTCAAAGTACCTGATGCCTTCTCATTTAAAACTCTACAGCGGATCTACAGATCCTGACGACCATATTACCAGATTCGAAGGAGCGGCCAATCAGGGTGCGTGGCCTATGCCAATTTGGTGCATGATGTTCCAACAAACCTTAGATGATGCTGCTAGGGCATGGTTTGACCATCTCCCGCGAGGTAGCATTGATAATTGGGATGAGTTAAGTGAGCAATTCATTCAGAGATTCGCCCTTCGTAGAAAGTGCATCAGGGATCCGATGGAAATTACCAAGATCATCCGTAGAGCTAACGAGGCCCTCTCGGAGTTCAAGGAACGATGGACAGATGAGGCCAGTCGCATCTCAGGAGTACCAGAGCTAATGCAGATATCCTCTTTTATTGATGGTTGTAAAAGTCCGGAGTTAGCAAAGAGATTCTCCGAGAAGGTTCCCCAGAGTGTAACCGAAATGATGCTACGAGTTGATGATTTCATCCGTTCAGAAAGAGCGTATCGGCTGACAGAAGTGCCGAAGGGAGAAAGGATGGATAATTCTCGTAAGGATTATCAGCCTAATCTATACGGCCGAAATGACCAAAACGCACAACGGTCATCCTTTAGGGGAAGCCACAGGAGGGATATTCAAGATTTTAAGCCCAGGCGAAATGATAATTTCGCGCCATACGTGCCCAAACGAAATGACAATAATACCTACCGGACAGATTACCGGAGGGATTACCGGCGTGATGATGGGAATAGAAGAGACACCAGACCGCTGGACCTGAATATGCTCACGAAGGCCCCTAAGGAGATCCTATCCACAGAACATCAGCTCAGGCTACCGGCACCCCCGCCACTCCGAGGAAGGCCCTCGAGAGAAAACATGGATAAATACTGTGATTATCATGGGGAAAAAGGCCATCTCACCAATGACTGTCATAACTTGAAGGAACAACTCAAGATAGCCCTGGATACCGGTAAGCTGGACCACTTGATCAGAGACGTCCGGCAAAGAGACAGGGCACCACCCAGAAATAATCACCAAAACAACCAAGGTCGTATCATTAATATGGTCCGATGCCAAGAAAGAAATCCGAAGCGAAAAATGATGGATCAAGAAGAAGCATGGATGAGGGCCCCCATAAGCTTTCCTCCAATCCTTCCGGGAGACGCTTCCGATGAGCCACTTATAGTGGAAGCTGAGATTGAGGGATATACTGTACGGAGGATATATGTCGATCAAGGTGCATCGGTGGAAGTAATGTACGAGCACTGTTTCCTAAATCTAGACTCTTCCATCCGGTCACGTCTATCCAAGACAAACACACCATTAGTGGGATTCTCAGGAGAAAGCATAAATCCACTGGGGAAAATAGAACTTGAAGTCTGCTTCGGAAACGAAGGGTTATACCGCCGAACTATTATGAAGTTCGCAGTAGTTCGATCTCCCTCTCCGTACAATGTGATACTCGGAAGGTCCGGAATCAAAAAGTTAAGAGCCATCCCATCAACTATACACTCTATGATGAAATTCCCAACGCCGAGAGGCATTGCAACTCTAGTAACCCGATCGGTAATAATCTCTGAATGCCGAAAGCTGGAAGAAAAATTCTTAATGGAAAAAGAGGCCCAGACGGAGACCTCCTCGGAAGCACCCGCCGAAGAAACTATGGGAACCGAAGAAGTGCTAGTTCATCCTGCATATCCGGAGCAGCTAGTAACAATAGGAAGGAATTTCTCAAAAGAAGGGCGAAGGCAATTGATAACCTTACTAAAGAATAATCGAAACGTTTTCGCATGGAAACCCTCGGATATGACTGGCATCCCCCGATGGGTAGCTGAACATAAGCTCAACGTAAACGCCCAGGACAAACCGGTAGCACAGAAAAAGAGATTCTTCTCGGAAGAAAAGAACCGAGCCATAAATCAAGACGTAGAAGAATGGCTAAAGGCCGGAATAATCAGGCCTGTCCGATACCCGACCTGGATTGCCAATCCAGTACTGGTGAAAAAGCCGGACGACACCTGGAGAATGTGCATTGACTTCAAAAACCTAAACTCATCATGTCGTAAGGACTACTATCTGTTGCCGGAGATAGACTGGAAGATTGAGTCAGTGATAGGATTTCGATATAAGTGTTTCTTGGACGCTTACAAGGGATATCATCAAGTACAAATGGCAAAGGAGGATGAAGAGAAAACAGCCTTCTATACGGATCGTGGAACGTACTGCTACATAAAAATGCCGTTTGGTTTAAAGAATGCCGGAGCAACCTATCAGAAATTGGTAGATTCTGCCTTCCGGAAGCAAATTGGCCGGAACTTGGAGGTATATGTAGATGATATGGTGATAAAAAGTCAAACGGAAAAAGAACTGTTGGCCGATATTGCCGAAACATTCGATAATCTCCGAGAAATAAATATGAAATTAAACCCTAAAAAATGTTCATTCGGAGTGGAAGAAGGAAAGTTCCTCGGATACATGGTGACATCCGAAGGGATTAGGGCTAACCCCAAGAAAACCAGAGCAATCGCCGATATGCAATCGCCGAAGTCTCTTAAGGAGATGCAAAGCTTGAGTGGCAAACTCGCAGCACTCAATCGTTTCTTATCAAAATCGGCCGAAAGATCTCTCCCCTTCTTTGAAACGTTAAAAAATATCACTAAAGACAACAAGGAAAGATATCAATGGACGGAGGCGGCTGAGAAAGCCTTTCAAGATATGAAGAAGATGATTCTGGAGCTCCCCTGCCTAACGACTCCGAAGTCTAAAGAAGATTTGTATCTGTACTTGTCAGCCGCAGCAGAAGCAATAAGTGGAGTACTGATGGTCGAAAGAAACGGACGACAGATCCCAATCCATTATGTAAGTCGAACCTTACACGAGGCCGAAAAGAGATACGCTCCGGTTGAAAAGTTGGCTCTGGCCCTCCTGCACTTATCAAGAAGACTCAGGCGATATTTCGAAGCCCACCCCATCAAGGTCATAACGGACCATCCCATCAAACAGGTACTGAACCGGGCAGAATCGTCCGGACGTTTAGCCAAATGCACCGTAGAACTGGGGGCCTACAACATTTCCTATGTACCCAAAAATGCTGTCAAAGGGCAAGTGCTTGCTGATTTTATTAATGAAATACCCATCGGAGCAACCTCCCCGGATCATAAGAAAAGCAAAGAGATATGCAACATTTCTCAACCGGGAGAATGGATCCTATATACAGATGGAGCCTCAAGCAAGAAAGGTGCCGGAGCGGGATTAGTGTTAATTAGTCCGGAGAAAGAAGAATATACATATGCTCTCCGGTTAAATTTCGAAACTACCAATAACGGAGCAGAATACGAAGCACTCCTAGCCGGATTAAGAATTGCAAAGGAGATGCATATAGAAACGTTGGACGTACGAGTGGACTCTAACTTAGTGGCAAGCCAAATCAATGGAGAGTTTACTGCGTACAAGGAGAGCATGGCGAAATACCTCGCAAAGGCCAAAGAATATATCACTTGTTTCAAACGCTTCAGAATAAAAAACATCCCGAGAGCTCAGAATCAAAAAGCGGATGTGCTCAGCAAGTTGGCATCCGTAGCATTTGACCACTTAACAAAAGAGGTCCTGGTGGAAGTGTTGGAGAAACCGTCCACCGAAGAAGAAATAGTCAACGCAATAGTAGAAGAAGAGGAGGAAAATTGGATGTCCCCCATATTCCGATGCCTAAACGAAGGTATATGGCCGGAAGACCAGAATGAAGCTCGAAACCTCCGTATGAAAATAAGCCACTACACAATAATTGACAACGTACTATTCAAAAAATCCTATCTAGGACCAATGTTACGATGTGTCGGACCTCTCCAAGCCAATTACATAATTCGAGAGGTGCACGAAGGAGCCTGTGGTATGCACTCCGGACCCCGGACGGTGGTAGCTAAACTCATGCGACAAGGCTACTATTGGCCAACCATGCACCAGGACGCTAGGGAAGTCATCCGGAAATGCGATGCCTGTCAGATACATGCTCCGGTCCCAAAGCTACCAAAAACAGTACTAACCTCCGTCATGGCACCATGGCCCTTCTTCCAATGGGCAATGGACATTTTGGGCCCTTTGCCCGAAGCTCCCGGAAAGGTCAAGTATGTTATTGTGGCAATAGACTATTTCACAAAATGGATGGAAGCAAAACCGTTGGCCAAGACAACCGGAAAAGAGGTTAAAAAGTTTGTATGGGACAACATCGTCTGCAGGTTTGGACTACCCAAGATAATTGTTACGGATAACGGAAGTAATTTTGTGGGAGATCCGTTCAAAAGTTGGTGTGAAAGGCTAAATATTACACAAATCAACACGGCCGTAGCTCACCCTCAAGCCAATGGGTTGGTCGAAAGAGCCAACAAAAGCCTAATGAAGGGATTTAAGTCCCGGCTAGGAAGAGAAAGAGCAGGATGGGTAGACGAATTACCTAACGTACTATGGGCTTTCCGGACCACTCTGAAAACTAGCAACGGAGAAACCCCTTTCAGTCTAACTTATGGAAGTGAGGCAGTCATTCCGGCAGAAATTGGTATGCCTACCTTCCGGACTATGATGGCAAACCTTGAAAACAATGACGATGAGCTAAATCTAAATTTAAACTTACTAGAAGAACGGAGGGAAATGGCAGCCATAAGAGAAGCAAAATACAAAAAGAAGGTAGAGCAATATTACAACCGGAGGGTTAGACCCGAAGCCTTCAAAGTGGGAGATTTCGTGTACCGAAAAAACGAAGCGAGCAGAGTGGAAGATCAGGGAAAGTTGGGACCTAATTGGGAAGGCCCATATCGGATAACGGAGGCCTATCAGCACGGCACATACAAGCTCCAAACCATGGACGACGTGGAAGTACCCCGAACGTGGCATGCAATTAACTTGAAGAAATGTTTTATGTAACCTATTATGTACTTTGATTTTTCAGGACCTATTGTAAGGCATGAGCCATGTTCACATCAATAAAAAGTCCGATGCATTTTCACCATATAAAGTTATTTTCCGTAAAGCACAGGTTGTCCAATGAATAAAACCCCAAGTGGGTATTAATAAGGCCAAGAGCCGAAGGGTACAGGTTACCCCGTCAAAGAAAACCCCAAGTGGGTATTAATAAGGCCAAGAGCCGAAGGGTACAGGTTACCCCGTCAAAGAAAACCCCAAGTGGGTATTAATAAGGCCAAGAGCCGAAGGGTACAGGTTACCCCGTCAAAGAAAACCCCAAGTGGGTATTACTAAGGCCAAGAGCCGAAGGGTACAGATTACCCCGTCAAAGAAAACCCCAAGTGGGTATTACTAAAACTAAGAGCCGAAGGATACAGGTTACCCCGTCAAAGAAAACCCCAAGAGGGTATTACTAAGGCCAAGAGCCGAAGGGTACAGGTTACCCCGTCAAATAAAGATAAGAGGAATAAGCCATGGTCTAGATCCGTAAGGCGTATGTTGTCCGGTAAAACGGAACCCCACGAGTACATAATTAAAAAGCCAAGTTACATAAATTGCATACTACTCAGAAATACACATGTAAGTTAAAAACAATACGGATAACAAAAAAGTGATATATTCATATGATCCAAATTCGGTTACATCAAATATTCCGAAATAACGGAATAA
Organism: Artemisia argyi; assembly: GCA_030686995.1. Classification (NCBI taxonomy): domain Eukaryota; kingdom Viridiplantae; phylum Streptophyta; class Magnoliopsida; order Asterales; family Asteraceae; genus Artemisia; species Artemisia argyi. The sequence continues at coordinate 175,277,862 of CM060694.1, forward strand.
CAAAAATTGAACTTTAAACCCTATTCTATTACATCAATTGGTAAGCTTCACAGGAAATCCGAGATACCTAAATCCATAGTCAAAATGGAGGTATCCGGACTCCAACATACATCAAACACATGAGCCGCTTCAAGCGAAGACAGAGGCATTCTGAGTGTCGGAGGGATTCTCGATGTGAGATTCAACCGCCGGACCCTCAGTAGTTGATTCTTCGGCTGGGGCAGGATCAGGAACCAAGGAATTTAGCTCATCAAATTTCCGGAAGATAGTTTCCCGGATCTTCTGAATGTACGGATAATCCTGAGACAAAGCCTTGTCGTACAACGGACCATATTTGGCCCCGGCCTCCATATCCATTCCCTCGACCTCTCCTAACAACTTAGCCGCTTTCTCCGGCTCCTCAAACAAACCTGCCCCATCGATTAGCCCCGAAAGATAAAACAAGTTGAAGGGTTCTGCCAAGGCTGATCGGAACTCATGACTCCCGAGAAAGCGGTGGATAGCTTCCGGGATAAATTCATTCACAATACGGTTCCTATCCACCTCGGCATTACCAGCGGCCACAGCAAGATCAACCTTCTCCTGACAAAGCTCGCTGTAAGCCTTTTCCTCATCATTCAGCTTCTGCTTGGCCTCGGCCAACTGCCCCTCCAACAACCTAATCTTTTCGGCTTGTTCGCCGGAAACTTTCCTCCACTCATTCTTCTCCAACTCGAGATTACAAGCCCTCTCCTCCAGACCCGCATTTTCCGCACGAAGCTTCCTCAGACCCTCCGGGTTCACCTCAGAACACTCTGCATGAGCTTTCTTCAACTCATGAAACTCTGCGGACATCTTCTGAAACATCTTCCAGTTGTCATCAAGGGTTTTGTCACAGATTTTATGAGTATCGGACAGCTTCTGGTGCTCATTTGAAAGGGATTCAAAATGGAAGATCATGTCCGCTTGGGCCGTGACACATTTGCCCAGCAGTAACCACGACCTGCGAACAGCCTCCGCATCATCCTGTCCATCCAGATATTTCTCCTCCTTGGGAGTGGCCAAGTTTATCAGCATGTCCCGGCAAGCAGTAGCAGTGTTCATACGGGTGCCCTTCGTCACCGTCCATGCCGGCACATAAATCTCATCATCCTCCCCATTCCCCTCAATATCAACCTCAACATCCTCCTCATCCACCAGAGTTTCCTTCCCCGGACGCCGAGACGCACCTTCCGAACCACCTGGCAACAAAAGAGTCTCCGTCAAAAAATAATAATAATAAATAATAAAAAAAATGTACATATGGAAGGAGAAACCATGAAAAATCATCCGAACATACCCGACGCCAAATCCTCCGGACGAACAGAACGGATAGGTTCTGGCCTCTCCAAGGCCTCTCCGGTATCCAAGTCAATCACGGTATCACCAGCAGCAATCTTACTTCTCTTTTGAAGACGGGAAGAAACACTCCCCGCTCCGGTTCTTTTCAACGGAGGCTTCTTTGAACCCGCCTTCCCGGCCTGCTCCTTCTTTCTATCCTTAGCAGCAACCACCTTATCATCAGCAACCTCCACACCCTTCAGCTCCTCCGTTTTTTCCGGTACTTGAGTATTGGAGGCCAACGGCGGAGTAACGTGCACTTCACGAACATGCCCTTCCGGAAACGGGGCACCTTGGACAATCTGTGCAGTCTTTCGGATGGAAGGCTTCTTTAGATAACTCGACATGGTTATACCTGCGGACAAGTAAAACTCAGCGTTAAAAAATAAAAGAGGCGAGCAATATAAAAACACACATTATAACAAAGGCTATACCCCTCCCCTGCTCATCCCTGAATGCCGGACGATAACCCGGAAACTCCCAATGATCCGATAGACCCAGGGCATACAAGAACGCTTGCGGAATTTGACAAGGTTCAATGATCGTCTCAGAAAGCCTTTCGGCATGAGTGACATCATACTCGCTTGCCTTTGGAAACGGATCCGACACGTCTGAATCCGAATGTCTCCATGGCATGGCAAACGGAATGGCTCGCCTATCGATCAAGAAAAAATTATACTTCCAACCCTTCAGACAAGAAGGAAATTCCCCAAAACAAACCTTCCTATTCCTATGAATACGTTTCTCGAAAGAAAACCAATCACCCTGCTTACTAAGCTTATAGAAAACACGGAATAGAGGAGTGGTAGGAGGAATGTGCATGCTACGGCAATACACCTCAAAAAGAGTAGCACGGTGCATACCCAACGGAACCAGCTGAGAAATATGAACTTTGAAATATCTTATGACCTCTAAAAGAAAGGTAGAAAAAGGGACAACGAGGCCACCCTCAAAAAAGTACTCCGCATATAAACCAATGGCATCCTCCGGAAGTCGGTTCATCGTCATACCCGACGGAGGTATCCTTGGGTGTAAATTCTCCGGTATTCCGAATGCTTTTACTACTGCGATTACATCAGAATCGTCCATCGCGGACATTCTTAAATGCATATCTTTCTTCACATGAGAACCGTCCGGATTAGACACATCTTCGTACTCAAACGATGCTGTGGATTCCGACATAATGGACGAAGAGGAGAGGAGAATAAGCCAAACAACAAAAAAAACTAAACGGGCTGACACGTACCTCAAAGACGACGCGAATAAATCGTTCGGAATACGGAGAAGATGAGATGAGTCAGAGATGTGTGTGTGAAATAAAATTACGGTGCAGTAAATAAAAGAAATGGGACTATTTATAGGCAGTCAAAATGGGCGGGAAAGGGACACGTCACCCGTAGGGCTAACGTGTCAACCATCCACACCGTGTCTCTCAGAAGGTGCATACGTGTTCCAATCCAAACGACGCGGTAAAAAACGACGGCGCACCTTAAACGACACCTTAATTACTTTTGGCATTTTGCGTGACTAGCAAAAAGACAAAGCCATGACCTACCCTCCGGAAAATCGCAAAAAATAAACTTAGTATCACACCATTGGCATAACCAATACTATGATACTGGGGGGGACATGTTAACGTATGTACCCTCCGGATACATGCCGTACAAGAGAAAACCCTCCGGATCCGTATCAAGTAAAACGTACTTAGATATGCCCAGACTATACGGACTAATATCCGATGGGTTACAAGTATCCGCACGATCTCAACCGTCCGGATATCACCAACCCTTCGGATAAGCTAACAAGTACCTAAGCCAAAGTACAAACAAGTACGCCAAAGTATACGATAATGGAGTTTAAACTAGCGAACATTATAGGCTAAGTACGAAACAGCCTGGCACCCCATGTGGAAAGTCTATAAATAGAGAGGAAATCTTCACTTAAGGTTAACTAATTCTCTTTTACTTTCTTATTTACTCCACACTTTCTCTCACTAAGACTATATACTTACTCTCACGCCGGAGGTTGGTCCTGGGATACATTCCCGGGGCGAGTCTAACGGACGTATTTGTTTTGCAGATATCCGAAGGAACACACCGTGATCGAGGTCACCTTGAATCCGAAGGACCTACTCTAGTCCGAAGGATTCTTCTAGCTTGTTCGAAGTGAAAGCAAACTTTTACTTCAACAACCACCAGAAAAAAGAGTCGAACACATGTTTGTCTATGTGTAGTAAAGCAAGGCCAGTCGCTGAATAACAGGATTGAAACTCGGTATCATTCATTTACCGGTTGATTTGGTTTCAGACCAAACACTGAACACCTTTATCCGAGCACTCAAATGGTATATATTAGATTAGTACAACATTACTAGTATGATATAGTTGGAATATATATTAAGACCTTTAGTTGGTGCAAATTGATTTACTCTGTTATTAGCTTCAAATGGATTAATAGAATAGTAGTACTCTGTTATTAACTTGGCATCATTTATCCCAGTAGCATCAATTATTCAAAAGATAAACCGTATATAATTAAAATGCACGAGTTAAAAATATTTGGATACTTATATTTTTTGTCACTTATATTATTTTTCCAACAAAAATCATCTTAGCACTACATCCCACATAGGTTAAAGAAATGAAAGGTGACTTGGTTTTATACAAGAGCGCACATAGACTAAACGTTTTTAGAATAGTATTACACACCGGACACATTATTATTAGAGCTCATTATACAAAATAAAATTTGAGCTCCTGTGAAAAATAAAATTTGAGCTCATGTAAAAATAACGTCACCACAAACCGCAAAAAGCACGCAAAAACCAAAACCGCAACAAAAACCGCAATGGGGTTCCTAAAGAAAAAGAAAGAAAAGAAAAACCGCGGTTCCTAAAAAAATTAGAAAAAAAAAGTGTATTTGGCTATGCGGTTTCAGTTTCCACCAAAAGGGATGCCATCATTGACTCATATTTAACATGCTGCATAAGCACCCAAACATGTATCGGTTAGTAGCTTTGAAAGATATGATGACCATGTATATGGCATAGGTTGAATTAGTACAACCGCACATTTCACTAAATTTAGCTACCTTTAGTTCTTTTTTCGGTAAAAACCATATCAACAGTTAGTTCCACATTGGTTCAAGAAAGAAAATGTTGGTAGCTAATATACCAAAGTGTATAGGGCTTATATGTGGGTGAACTAGTATAATGTTTACAATTAGTGTGTATTTGGGGACTGAATATAAAATTTAGTCACCCTATAACCACTATTTGTAAATTCATATAACTTCAAAACATTTTTTAATTATTACACAATTAGTACAAGTTAGAGATAATTGCGTTCGGTTTGTTAATTATTAAATGGGCATGAAACTTGCTTTTCAAAACAAAAGTTAGATGGGCATGAAGATTTTGTTGCAACTTTTATATATTTATTTACACTTTTGATTATTTGAAATAGATATTTTACATTTCTAAATAAGTTGTAGTGAAGAAGCCTATTATTTTGGGAAAACAAGAACAAAATTTGATCTATCGTCCTTACATCTATTCATCAAAAACCCGAATGAATAAGATTTGAACATATACAATTCTTGCACCTAATACTTATGATTTATGAACAAGAGTAAAAACCAAACCTTGTAAGATCTTAAGTTCATGTTGGTTAAGTTGTATAAGATCTTAAGTTACTTTTATAAAAACATAGAGAATAAATCCGCAAATTTGATTTTGTTTCATTATTAATATTAATAGAGACATCTAAAATCCGAAATTGTCATAACTACACAACTAATATGCATACGCTATAGTTGGATGTAGGAAAATGTATATTGGCTATGTTTGGAAAAAGTAGCTGTGAGCAGTAACAGTAAACAGTAGCTGTGAGCAGTAGCCATAGTTCACTGCTCACTTCTCACAGCTTCATAAAGAAGCATTAGAAAAATGAGTTTTTCTAAAAAAATAAGAAAGCTCACAGCTCTCATGGCAAACGAACACTAAAATTCAAAAAGCTCATTGCTCACCGCTAATTGCCCCAAAAAGCTTTGCGCCAAACATAGCCAATATCATCTACAAATTTCAAAACAAAGGGAGGATGTCATGTTCTAAAGTTGATGTTTAACATACACTTCAAATGCACACAAACAAATACAGTATCAGTTATTCAAGTAGCTTTGAAAAATAAATGGTCTATGATGGCCATGCATATTATTATACACGTTGAATTAGTAAAACTGCATGGGTCACTAAATTTAGCTACCTTTAGCTCTTTTTCGATAAAAACCATGTCAACATTTAGTCCCACATTGATGAAGAAAATGTTGGCAGCTAATATACCAAAGTGTATATGGCTTATATTTGATTGAACTAGTATAAATTGTATAATGTTTATGAAATGTGATTATAGTCAGGTCTAAAAATAAGATTTAGTCACACTATAATCACAATTTGTAAATAGCGTTTAGGATACTATGAATTGAGCTTTTTGATGCTTTGATTAATGATCCCACATCACTCACTGTAAGAAAATTTTGATACTATATAATTAATGGTGTGTAACTTGTCATTGTTGGGATTTGTGCTTGGTTGTAAAAGGAGGTAGGGAAAATCTTACCTTTTGCTTAAAATCAAGCGTAAGAGCTAACATATATCTCTTTTTTTTTTTTTTTTTTTTTTTTTTTTTTTTTCTTTTTTTCTAAATATTTTTTACGTGCACTTACCTTAAACCGCCCAACAACTTAAATCCTTACTCCCTAGTTGATATTACATTGTTGGAACGATGTCGTGACAGATGTCTTTTTGTTGCTTACTGCTCGGGACGATGTCGTTTTGTTGCAGATGGTATAAATATCACTGTATCAACCCATTAGATTTGTGGAAATGCATGAGTCGATACTCGTTCTTGGTGCGTTACTATTTTCCAGTAAAAACGTATTGTTTCAACATTTTATCCCACATCGGTTAAAGAGTGAACTTTTTTCTAGCTAATATAACATAGTGGGCATGAGAAATATGTCATAAAGGTAATATTATGTTTTCACATCAACATAATTTGTGTCAATATAATACAATTGGACATAGAATATTGATTTGAAAAACTTATATGTACTCTTAAATTTTTGCAAAGAGACATCATTTCGATCACCCTCATTTACAAAGACAGAAAATTTTGCTAGCTTATACACTAGGGGATTTCAAACATCACTTATCATTAATTAGAGATAACTTTTTTTTTTTTTTTTTTTTTTTTTTTTTTTTTTTCATTCGATATGTTTTGGAAATATGCACAAGTGAAGATGCAATGTAATCTACAAAAGCTAAATACATGTACACTAAAGATTGCATCATTAGAGAGCGGCATTATTGCCCATATATATGAGTTTTCTACAAGAATTTTGCTAGAACCACTCAAAAAACCCCACTCATAAAACCCACTCGCTGACATGGCACTCGATGATTGGTTTAGTAAGAGAGAGGAGAGAGAAGTTGACAAAAAATGCACAAATCAGTGCGCGCCATGTCATTGTGTGGTTTATTTTTTGTAGATTGTAAGTGAGTGTAGCAATACTCTTTCTACAAACATACAAAAACAAGTCGATTTAATATTGTTCGAAATGATGTGGCTGTGTTATGTTGATAGACTACTCAAAGAAAGAACTCGGATAAAAAAACATCGGTGTTCAAACTTGTCACACCCCCAAAATCGGGTCCAGCGGAAGCATACGTGTAGCTGGGGTGTAACTCAATCGGTAACACAACACAAGTACAAAAATGGTTTTCACTTTAATTATTTAGAATAAAATCGTTTAATCAAAAATGATAAATTTACATTGTTAAAAGTAGTGCGGAAGTAGGCCCTTAAAATAGTTTAAAACGGTCCCCCCTATAAATAATCAGAGTCTTCTATGAACATGCCATGCCCTGCCAAAACCTCCTGTAGCGTGCCATAGGTTAAAACCTGAAAATACATGCTAAAGTGTCAACACGAGGTTGGTGAGTTCATAGAGTTTGTTTAACAAATAAAGTTTATAGAAAAATGATCACTCAGCAAAGGCATCGTAAATCCACTCAGTTACAAGTCCCGCCATAAGAGACTTGCAACTTGTGTGTTTACAACCCACTGCTAAAATAGTTTATGTCTGGTAGTCAAGCACCTGTGGTCAATATAGTTCACAAATATAAGTACCGCATATATAATAAATCAAGGCCGTTCCGAACAGGGGAGACTTGAAGTCACTCCGCCACCTAGGCAAAGAATTATTAGTCACTCCACCGACTTGGTGGAGAATTATTAGTCACTCCACCATGGCGAGAATTATTAAGGATGCTCTGAACAGGAGAGACTTTATAGTGTTGCTCCGAACAAAGGAGACTTAGCACGCTCCACCAATAAGGTGAGACTTTAAGTCATAGTACATACGGTACATTAAGTTCAAAAATCCAAGTCGAGTTCAAGAGTTCAAAACAAGTTATAAGGTCAAATGAGTTCAAAGAGTCAAGTAATAATTTATGTAAAAACGAGCATGTATTCTCCCCCAAAAAGTTCACAAAACCATTTAAAAGAGTAGGGGATATGACTCACCTGGTGCGATAGCTACGATGACAAAAGTGAACACACAGAAATGAGGTACGATCTCTAACCGCAACTTAGAAAGATCATAGAGCTTGGATGAGTAAAACCTAAGAAACCTTGAGTTTTTATTTCAAAACTCAAACAAGGACAACAAAAGGAACTAGATTAACACTTGATCTTAGAAAAATTATGGTTTCTACTTGTTGTTCTCTTCTTGGCCGATCACCACACCAAAGGAAAGAAATGAGAGAAAGTCTTGTTTGATTTTTGGTGAAAAATGAGAAATAATGATCAAGTATAAGCTATATATATTAATGAAATGGGACAAGATCCACAAAATGGGGAAGGGTGCATGGGTCTTGGAAAGAAAATGGGGAAAACAAGATTTAGTTGGTAGATTTTATAAGAGTGTGTAAGTGTTAGTTAGTTTATGGTATACATTAGGTGTTATCGGGTAATGAGTTAACTAAAAATAATTTGTAACGAGATAAAATAAAATATAATGAAGTTGTAAAAATTGTAAAATAATATTCCTGATGAGAATCGGAAGTTAAAATAATGATCGGGTTAAAATATCGCAAACCGACGGAGTTATAAGCTTTGACCGGAAAACGTAAAAGTTGAGTTGAAAACACCGGGTAAATTAATAATATAATTTTTATATTATTATTATGAGTATAAAAATATGTTAGGACCATAGTTGGGATTATCGGATCAATTATTCAAAATAATAGCTCATAAGATAACGTTTATTAGGTAGATAACCGTACGTATATAGAAATGACGCAACTCACGTATAAATGACAAATTTTCTCCGAAGGTGAATAGTGTTTTATGAATAGTAAAATTTTAAAACGCTTATCAGAATATCAAACTGACTCCGAAAAAGATGAATAGTAAAATGATGAATAGTGATCGATGAATAGTAACCGATGAATAGTAAATGTCAAAGTTCGGGAAAAGACCAGAATTTACGAGTTGTGACAGTCTCTACCCCTTAAGGGAACTTCGTCCCGAAGTTCAGTTAACGTTGGTCTCCGAAGTGTTATAAAGGTGAAGATTCATGAGATGAAATGACCAGTTGACGTGCTTCCAGACGGCGGTTCACGAGGTGAGGAAAAGTATAAGCGTTCTGACAACGAGGGTATACACACACATAGATGAAACATTTGGAAATTGAGTTGAGGATTCAATCCAGACAGAATTTTATTATAACCATTCTCAGTGTTGCAAAATTCATTTCTGAGTCAGATATAGGTAGTCAGCCTATGTCCCACTATCCCGGGTTGAATATAGGTGACTAGTCTATATTCCACCGAGGTTCCATGAATTTTGAAATACTCAGCTCAGTTATACTAATACTATGTCCTTCACAAATACCAAGACGTTCAGAAAGACTAAGGCAGGTGACCAAACTCGAGGTCAAATGGTGAAACTATGCAAGGAAAAACATAACGCGATGACATATATGATACGTAAACATGCTTATATGAAAGGCAATGATAGAAATCAACTAGAATAAATGGATATAATAAACCAAATAATGAGACACAATTCTCATCACCTAAGTCAGCAACAAACCACAAGTGAGGCTTCAGCTTGGCAGGCAGGCACGTGACGGTAATAGGGTTAAGTTTTTCATAAAAGTAGCTATAGTCTAGGTTTTAAAAACACTTAGTTCGCTATAGCCAAAGCTCTGATACCAATCTGTCACACCCCTAAAATCGGGTCCAGCGGAAGCATACGTGTAGCTGGGGTGTAACTCAATCGGTAACACAACACAAGTACAAAAATGGTTTTCACTTTAATTATTTAGAATAAAATCGTTTAATCAAAAATGATAAATTTACATTGTTAAAAGTAGTGCGGAAGTAGGCCCTTAAAATAGTTTAAAACGGTCCCCCTATAAATAATCAGAGTCTTCTATGACCATGCCATGCCCTGCCAAAACCTCCTGTAGCGTGGCATAGGTTAAAACCTGAAAATACATGCTAAAGTGTCAACACGAGGTTGGTGAGTTCATAGAGTTTGTTTAACAAATAAAGTTTATAGAAAAATGATCACACAGCAAAGGCATCGTAAATCCACTCAGTTACAAGTCCCGCCATAAGAGACTTGCAACCTGTGTGTTTACAACCCACTGCTAAAATAGTTTATGTCTGGTAGTCAAGCACCTGTGGTCAATATAGTTCACAAATATAAGTACCGCATATACAATAAATCAAGGCCGCTCCGAACAGGGGAGACTTGAAGTCACTCCGCCACCTAGGCAAAGAATTATTAGTCACTCCACCGACTTGGTGAAGAATTATTAGTCACTCCACCATGGCGAGAATTATTAAGGATGCTCTGAACAGGAGAGACTTTATAGTGTTGCTCCGAACAAAGGAGACTTAGCACGCTCCACCAATAAGGTGAGACTTTAAGTCATAGTACATACGGTACATTAAGTTCAAAAATCCAAGTCGAGTTCAAGAGTTCAAAACAAGTTATAAGGTCAAATGAGTTCAAAGAGTCAAGTAATAATTTATGTAAAAACGAGCATGTATTCTCCCCCAAAAAGTTCACAAAACCATTTAAAAGAGTAGGGGATATGACAAACCTGGTGCGATAGCTACGATGACAAAAGTGAACACACAGAAATGAGGTACGATCTCTAACCGCAACTTAGAAAGATCATAGAGCTTGGATGAGTAAAACCTAAGAAACCTTGAGTTTTTATTTCAAAACTCAAACAAGGACAACAAAAGGAACTAGATTAACACTTGATCTTGGAAAAATTATGGTTTCTACTTGTTGTTCTCTTCTTGGCCGATCACCACACCAAAGGAAAGAAAGGAGAGAAAGTCTTGTTTGATTTTTGGTGAAAAATGAGAAATAATGATCAAGTATAAGCTATATATATTAATGAAATGGAACAAGATCCACAAAATGGGGAAGGGTGCATGGGTCTTGGAAAGAAAATGGGGAAAGCAAGATTTAGTTGGTAGATTTTATAAGAGTGTGTAAGTGTTAGTTAGTTTATGGTATACATTAGGTGTTATCGGGTACCGAGTTAACTAAAAATAATTTGTAACGAGATAAAATAAAATATAATGAAGTTGTAAAAATTGTAAAATAATATTCCTGATGAGAATCGGAAGTTAAAATAATGATCGGGTTAAAATATCGCAAACCGACGGAGTTATAAGCTTTGACCGGAAAACGTAAAAGTTGAGTTGAAAACACCGGGTAAATTAATAATATAATTTTTATATTATTATTATGAGTATAAAAATATGTTAGGACCATAGTTGGGATTATCGGATCAATTATTCAAAATAATAGCTCATAAGATAACGTTTATTAGGTAGATAACCGTACGTATATAGAAATGACGCAACTCACGTATAAATGACAAATTTTCTCCGAAGGTGAATAGTGTTTTATGAATAGTAAAATTTTAAAACGCTTCTCAGAATATCAAACTGACTCCGAAAAAGATGAATAGTAAAATGATGAATAGTGATCGATGAATAGTAACCGATGAATAGTAAATGTCAAAGTTCGGGAAAAGACCAGAATTTACGAGTTGTGACAAAACTCAATAACTTCTAGTATTGTTTGATGATGCTGGTAATGGAGCCATGGAGGATCAATCTCCAAAGCCAATTGCATCAAAACATAACATATGTATTGGAACTTAGTAATAATTAGCATGTGATAGATTTGGAAGATAATAACGAGCACATACATGAGATGTTGGTTAGAAATAGTACAATTGCATGAGTAACGAGCAAGTACGTTACGAGCATGTATGTTTTGATGAACACCATTAGAACATTCAGTCCCACATTGTGTATGGATTACACATGTTAGGATTAATATCAACTTTCAAGGTGCTAACTGATGAACCATGACCAAAGTTATATATATTTTACCAGGATAAATTAACACTTTACCCAAAAATTATTTGTAAGTATACTAACTAAATAATACTAGAACCGCATTTAACTGGTTTTAAGGAGTACAAAATTTACGTTTGCAAATTCTAAGGCTTTAATGTCTGGATGAAACTGTAGTACCTTGTGGTCTTTCTTTTCCCACTTCTTAAACTACTCGAGTTCACAATGTTTGGATCGATGTCCTCATGTCATAGAGTTGTTGGTTATCGAAATCCATATATATAATGGTTCAAACTTTGTATTAATTAGTTACTTGAGTAGATTCAACGATACAGAATTGATAAATAATTCATAGATGGTAGAGATTAGGATAACATACATTTTTGTTAGTATAAACCATTTTAACCTTTAGTCCCACATAGGTTAAGGGAATGAAATGGTGGCAAGTTGTATACATCAGCTGACCCACTACATTCTTTCTCGGCGCAAACAGCTCTGCCCGATCTGTTTTCTCAACCAAATATTGAGTGTTCTTTTTCTTAGATACATTAATCTTGAGGCCCGATGCAAGGAAGAAACACTTCGTAATATTTTAATGGTGAGTTCATAAATCACCATTATATTTATCTAAGATGTAAGGATATACGGTGATACTTGGTCATATTTAATTGTGTCAAGGAACCAAGTTAATGACATGAGCTCAATGTTTGTTTTTGCGAATAGTTGTATTGATTTAAAATCCCGCATAGGTCATTGAAAGAAATGTTTGATACTTTATCATTGTACATCTCATCTTGTGAGCTGAGGTTGTTATTATTTTACTGGGCATGGTTGTGAAGATATGAGAATTAGAATCTTATATTCTTTGCAAGTGTCCAATAACTAATATAAATACTCCATTTTTATTTTTATTTTTTTTACTTTCTTGGCTAATTGTGTTTTGATGCTAGAATATCAAAATTTTTACACACTTACCATTATTTTGGCGGTACCATTCTCTATGAATCTTGAAATTTGGTAATTCAACTAAAGTATTCACACAAAATTCATAACAGACTTGAATCAACTTATAATTCTTACAACTTAACACTAAATAAACTACAATAAGGTCAATATCAACGAAATATAGACTTGACAATCAATTAACAGCCAAAAATACTACTTTAACTAGTCACAAAAAGAGTTTAGACTCGAAACCAAAACCTTTCTCAATTAAACGATTTTTTCTAAATGTTCAAATTGAATAAAAGGTCATATAAGATGATAAAGATCCAAAATTTTGTTTTGTGTCTCACATTCGTCTTACCGTTAGTATATGGATTTTTCTTTCCACCAACCAATAAATTCCTTGAAACGTTGTCGTGGTTCATATTAGGCTCCACGTTTGTTTATGCTAATGGTTGTTTTGATTTATAATCCTACATTGATTACTAAGAGAAACTTTTTGATACTTTATATATTTGTTGTATACGGAAATATGTAATTTGAGATTTAGTATTATGTTCGTGGACCTAGTTGCAAAGAGATGAAAACACGTCTCTTCATCTTTAGGCTGCCCACAACAATAAGGGTCGATCCCTCTTATTTTTTATGTCACATCAGCTTTCTCTCTCCAACGACCTGCAGGCGATTGGGTTCCCCATTAAGGGCGACCAAGTTTAATTTTTATTTATTTATTTATTTATTTTTAACACAAACTCAAATTTCACTAATAATATATAAAAAAAAAATTACAAAACTAATTAAAAAAATAAAATAAAAATAACTTACTTATTATCACTTGCCACAGGCCCACAGCTCACTTTACCAAACTGGAACAATAAGTTTCATCTTCCTCAAAACACACACTAAACACACACATAAAAACTGGTAAAAAAAAAGGCAAATCAAATATATCAAAAAGCAATAAAATGTGGGAGTTAAACTCGGTCGGCTTCACGACCTAGATCGCCTCACTTTTTGCCTCAACTCGGTCCATACAAGGGCCGACCGATGACGACCGAGTCGGTCTCGGTCATTACTGCATGCAGCGTTAGCAAGTATGATCAAAAACTAATATAAACTCCTATATTCTTTTTTAGAAATTGTTTTAACTGGTGTGATACTTTGGCTATGTTTGGTGCAAAGCTTTTTTGGGCTATAACCGGTGAGAATGAGCTTTTTGATTTTTATTTTTTTAGTGTTCGTTTGGCATGAGAGCTTTGCTATTTTTTTAGGAAAGCTCATTTTTTTCAATGTTTGTTTATGAAGCTGTGAGCGATAAGCAGAAGCTGCGGCTACTGCTCATAGCTCACAGCTACTTTTGCCAAACATAGCCTTTATGTGCAAATTGTTTTTCGATGCTTAAATATCATGTTAAAGAACGTATGTAAGTTCTTGCCAAATTGTGCTAGATTCTTTGTATTTTAGTCAAAGAAATATCTTTCTTTGATGCATCAACATTCTTAACGTACTTGAATCAATCTCTAATCCTACGCTATAAAAACTAAACTAAAATTCATGACACGTTATATCCATAACTTAATCTATACTACTATATAATGCATCTAATTCCAAACCTAATTCCTAACCAAAAATTAAGATAAGAAGTTATAATTATGAGGTAACATGTATCCATTTTCAAATAATTCCAAGCCTAACTCTTAACCGAAAATTAAAATAAGGAGCTCCAATCATTAGATGACATATGTCACTTTCCAACTTAAAATTCACCTTTATTTTAAAATTAAAATATCTTTTTATCTATTTATTTTTTTTATAATCTAATTTCACTATATTTTTTTAAAATTTTGTGTTTTTAATTCAACATCCATTTTGATATATCTTTATGAGTTTTAAGTATTTACATATTTAGTTGGTTTATTTTTATTAATTCAAATTTTTACTACTTTAACATTTATTTCAATCAATACAATTTTGATTCAACAAAATCATATACTTTTGGGGGGAGTGTTTGACGGGTAAGAGATTGCGATGGTCTTTTCATATGCGGGAATAATAATGTCATGGGAAAACAACGAAAAACCCAAGCAAATAAATATAACTAACATATACATTCGGAGTGTTGTGAAACGAATTCATTAAGCGGGTAGGGAATTGCGGAAAAAGTTGGCCTATCAATTCGTTTAATATATTACAGTATAATATAACTATATTTATCCCTCCGTCCCAATTTATTTGTCCACCTTTGATTTTCAAAGTCTTTCATTGTCAACTTTGACCTTAAATATGTTTGTTTGTGTTATTTAATATTTGATACAAAATATATGAATAAATTGAGTTTTAAGTGTATTTTTAATTTGTATAATTTTTATCAAGTATTATATAACACAAATAAGAATATTTACGGTCAAAGTTGACAAAGAATGACTCAAAAAGTCAAAACTGGACAAATAAATTGGGACGGAGGGAGTATAATATAACTATATTTATCGCCGTCGTTATGCGCGGGTATCTAACTAGTTAGACATAATATGTGCCGGCCGCACTACGTTTTACAAATTTAAAACAAGTCACCAAAAAAAATGAAAAAAAAAAATGACAAAAGACTGACAGGCCGAAAATACTATTTTAAGGTCAGTATAAGAATTTAACTTTAAAACTTTCTCAATTAACTAATTTTACAGAACGCTCAAATTTAATAAAAGATCAAAAAGATGTTCACGATCCAAAACTTCGTTTTATGGCTCACATTTCGCCTTGACTGAGCACTAGGTTTAGCTTCTTCATCCTTCGCCAGTCCACTTTGGCATCTTTGCCATAGCTAGCCACCACAGAGCCCCCTCCTCATCCTTCGCCACTTTCACATTCCTCGTCAGTATGGCGAAGGTAATTATGTACTTTTTGCCATTTTTTTTACTTGTAATGTTTTGTAATTTTAGGAAGTGGTGGACCCCAAATGAGTAAGTTGAGGTTAGTTGTTAGTGAGGGGTTAACTATGGAGGTTTGTTAAATTAATGTGACACCCCGTGGGTCCCAAATGAGGAGGTAAGCCTCTTCACTACACCCGGTGCTCTTAGCCATGTGGAATTTCCTTTACACCACCATCACAAAACACGTTTTAAATAGGCTTATATTTAGACAGTCCAGTAGCCCATCAAGACCATTAATAAAGTTCATCCTGAAACTAGTGGATGTTAAATTCATAAGCTTGAAACGATGTCGCAGTGTTGTAGGAGTTTTTGTGTACTTTAAAATAATTTTTTTACCAATTATATAGCTCAACTACAAACTGCTTGGAGCCGTTTTACACGGTTTGCAAGAACAAAATTTTGGAGTTTACCTTTCTTGTTCAACTAGTTGACAATTGAGCATTTTCTTGAGTTGTTAAATCTCGCAACTATGAACTTTTACATGAGGATATGATGTTGCACCCATTCTTATCAAGCAAAAGCACTTCTTAGTTTTTGGGTAACATTGGTGTTGAAAGTATCTCTTCATTATGACAAACAGCTGAACCTTCAGGGGGTTATTGTGCAATTATTTTATAACTATATTTCTAACCATTTAAACTTTGAGTGTTGTTTGTAAGTTTTGTTTGTGCAGGGTTCTGAATGTAACTTCCTGAGCTATATAAAGATCTTATCCTGCTAGGGTTTCAGTCAGTCTTGCGATCTAATATTTTCTCTCAAATAATCTTTCACCATCATCTGATTAAGAACTGTTTCTGGGTAGTTTACTTTGGTAAACAAGTGTAGTAGATCATCTTGATCTCTGGTTTGGTTTTTTTTATAGGTTTGGTTTAGTGTGAGTTGTTGTATTCTTTTGTTGCACCTATTAGAGGGACAACAAGTGTTTCTTTGTAATTGTTTGGTTAGAACCTGTGTTGGGGACTAATCTGCTGTGTATATTGTTATAATGAAAGATTATCACCAAGGGGTGGTTGGTTGGGTGATTACTAGCTTTGTTCTGTACCATTTTAACATGGTATCAGAGCTCTAGGTTGATCTCTTGGTGATTCTTGGTTGGTTATAGTGCTCAGGTTTTTTTCTTGAAACCCTAATTTTTAGGGGTTTTTTGATTGGTGAGGTTCTTGATTCAATTCAAGGTGGTTTCAGTTGTTTCTGTGGTTGAATCGTGGTTTCTTGGTTTTATTAGAGGTTGAATCGTGGTTTCTTGGTTTATTAGAAGAAACCCTAATATTTCTTATTTGGGGGTTTCTTGTATTCTGGGAATCTTGTGGTTCTTGGGCTATTCTCCGCTGCTGGTTTCATCTCTATTGCACTGTAAGTGTCTTTCTCCTTTAGGGTAACTAGTTCTGAGTCTAGTGGGTGCAAACGGATTGACTAACTTCTTGATCTGCCTCTTTAGAGGTGTGAATACCTGCTCTGGTCAATCACAGCTTGCTGGCTTGGGCTAAGTTAGTCCTGGGTGTGAGTGTGTTTAGTTTTTTATTGTTTATAGTTTTTAGTCATATTTGGTTGATTGTTTGGTTTATTAATTGGTATTTGTTGATTACCTGTTTCTTTATTTTGATTAGTTTTATCTGGTTGTCTGTTTTTGTTTATCTGTTTTTTCATTGGTTGTGTTCTTTAATTATTCAGTATGGCTATTATGATTAGCAGTCTTGATCAGAGTAATCCTCTGCATCTTCATTCTAATGATTCTAATTGTGCTTCTATTGTTAGTGTTAAACTGACTGGTGTTGAAAATTATAGAGTTTGGGCTAGTGCTATAAAACTTGCTATGCAAATTAAAAATAAAATTGGTTTTCTTGATGGTTCTTGTGTTAGAACATCTTATGCTGCTAGTCCTTTGTTAGAGGCTCAATGGGATAGATGTAATGCTGTTGTGCTTAATTGGGTTCTGAGCTCTTTAACTCAAGATGTGTATCTTGGGCATGTTTTTTCTGATAATGCTTCTGTTGTGTGGAAAGATTTAAAAGACACATATGATAGAATTGATGGTTCTGTTGTTTTTAATCTACTTCAAAAGATTAACAATTTTAAACAAGGTGGCTTACCTGTTTCTGAATATTATCATAAGTTGAATTCTTTGTGGAGAGAATTTGATATTCTTACTAAGTTGCCTGATTGTACTTGTGAGGCTAGGCAAGAGATTGTTGATCATGGTAAGTTGTTAAAATTGATGTAGTTCCTTATGGGGCTTGATGACATTTATCAACCTATAAGAAGTACTCTTTTGACCAGGGAAGTCCTTCCTGAAGTCAAAGATGCTTTTGTCATTGTATCAAGGGAAGAATCCCATAGAGGGGTTCTAACCACAACTGTTAAGACTGAGAAGGCTTAGGTGTCTGCTTTTGTTTCTAAAACTTATGATAATAAAAATGTTAATTGGAGAAGAAACAATAATGGTAATAATTCTGGGTCTAATAACAGAGGAAATTATGATAGTTTGCTTTGTTCGCATTGTGGTTTGAAAGGACATACTGTTGAAAGGTGTTTTGAAATTATTGGTTATCCACCTGGTTTTAAAAAGAATCCTAATCTAAAACCTGCTAATAATTTCAACAAGACTAATGATGTAAAAAGTGCTTCTGTGGTTAAGAATGATACTGGTAGTATGTCCTTGAGCAATGAACAGGCTATGAAGCTTTTAAGTCTGTTGAATGATAAACCTGGAACCTTTGCTCATGCCAATATGGCAGGTAGGGACTCTTGTTCCTTCTTTAATTGCAGTGTTTTCTTTAATCAGCATTTCTATAAGTTCTTTGGTGCTAGTATTAAGTTGGATGGGGTCAATTATCATCTGGGTTGGATAATTGATTCTGGTGCTAATCAACATTTAACTAATAGTCATCTTAATATGCATAATTTGATTGATATATCTAATTTAAAGATTACTGTGGGACATCCTAATGGAACTTTAGCTAAAGTTACTCATGTTGGTAATCTTAAGCTTAATGATAATGTGATTTTGTTTGATGTTTTAGTTGTTCCTGAGTATTGTGTTAGTCTCATATCTGTTAATAAATTGATTAAAGATAGCAAGTTAAGAATTGGTTTTGATGAAACTAAATGCTATATTCAGGATTTGAATCAACTGAGGGTTCTGGGGACTGGTAGTGAATCTGGTGGTCTTTATTTGTTTGATAAGTCCAAAGTTTCTTCTGCGTTTGTGATTAAAAGTGAGTTTCTTAGTTGTTTTGTTTCAAAAGATGTTTGGCATAGTAGATTGGGACACCCTGCTAATCAAGTTTTAAAACTTTTAAAAGGATCTTTAAAATTAACTCATATTGATCATGGTGCTCCTTGTGATGTTTGCCATAAGGCTAAACAAACAAGAGACCCTTTTCCTTTAAGTGAACATAATACTTCTGTTTTCGGTGACCTTATACACTTAGATGTGTGGGGACCTTACAAGGTTGTTAGCAGGGAAGGTTTCAGATACTTTTTGACTATTGTTGATGATTTTAGCAGGTCTGTTTGGGTGTGTATGCTAAAAGGAAAACATGAAGTTTTTGAAATGTTTCAAAGTTTTTTTAGAATGGTTTTAACTCGGTTTAATATAAAAATTAAGATTGTTAGGTCTGATAATGGTACTGAGTTTGTTAATAATAAAATGGGTGAATTTTTTGATAAAATGGGTATTATTCATCAAACTAGTGTAGCATATACTCCTCAGCAGAATGGAATTGCTGAAAGGAAACATAGGCATCTACTTAATGTTGCTAGAAGCCTTATGTTTCAGGGGGGGATTCCTTTTGTGTTTTGGCCTGAATGTGTTTTAACTGCTATTTATTTGATTAACAGGTTGCCTTCCTCTGTTTTAAATGGTAAATCTCCTTTTTCTTTGGTTTATGGTAGAGAACCTAGTCTGGCACATCTTAGGAGTTTTGGGTGTCTTTGTTATCCTACTATTTTAAAAGAATCTGATAAGTTTTCTGAAAAGTCTGAAAGGTGTGTATTACTTGGTTATGCTAGTGGAAAGAAAGCTTATAAGTTGTTAAGTTTGGAAAATAGATCTATATTATACTCTAGAGATGTCAAATTTTATGAGACTATTTTTCCTTATAAAATGAAACAAACTGATTTAATAGATTCTCATCTTGAAATCAACACCTTAAATTTCTTTGATAATTTTGAGTCAAAAATCAGAACTCCTAGTCCCTCTCCCAATGATGAAACAAGTGATGTAGCATCTGTTGGTAGAGAAGGTAATCCAGATCAATCTGGTAGGGTTGTGGATGATATTCAGGATGTAGAACAGATACTTTATCCTGATGCTTCACAGCAACCAATTGATTCTAGTTCTGCAACTCCTTTAGATGAAAATTTAAATTCTGAGGGAAATGCAACATCTGAAATAGATGTGCCTAGTTTTCAAAATGTGTTTCAAAATCAGACTGAGGAAGGAACTACTAGTTGTAGAAGATCTAGTAGATCTTCTAAATTGCCTGCTAAACTGAATGATTATGTGCTTGATTCTAAACTTAAGTATGGTTTGAATAGATTTGCTAATCATACTAGATTGAGTTTTGATAATTGTTGTTTTGTTGCTAATTTGAATAAATCTTGTGAACCTTCCTCTTTTGAGTAAGCTTATAAGAATGTTAACTGGAAAGGTGCTATGAATGATGAGATTGTTGCTTTATATGAAAATGATACTTGGGAAGAAGTAGATCTTCCTGAGGGAAGAGTTCCTATAGGATCTAAATGGGTTTGGAAACTTAAGTTCAAGTCTAATGATGAAATTAAAAGGTGTAAAACTAGAGTTGTAGCTAAAGGTTTTAATCAAAAACCTGGTTTTGACTATGATGAAACATTTAGTCCTGTGGTCAAAATGAGCACTGTCAAGTGCTTGTTAAGTATTGCTGTTCAAAATGACTGGAAGATTTTTCAAATGGATGTTAACAATGATCTTTTATATGGTGATTTAAATGGAGAAGTTTATATGTTACCTCCACCTGGTCTTTTTCCAGAAAATAGTAAAAAGGTTTGTAGACTTAAAAAATATCTTTATGGGTTAAAACAGGCTCCTAGACAATGGAATCTTAAATTGTCTGAAGCTCTGTTTGAAGCTGGTTTTGTTCAATCTAAAAATGATCACTCTCTGTTTGTTAAAACTGAAGGAAGTTCAGTTTTGTATTTACTTGTGTATGTTGATGATCTGGTGATTACTGGTAATAGTGAGAGTGAGATTGAAAAATTTAAAACTTTTCTAAGGAACAAGTTTAAAATTAATGACTTAGGAGAGTTGAAATATTTTCTTAGTATTGAGGTGCTAAAAACTAATAAGGGTTTATGTTTAAACCAGAGAAAATATTGTCTTGAGATATTGAATGATTATGGTTTACTTGGTTGCAAACCTGTTTTAACTCCATTACCTGAGAATATTGTGCTTAATAATAAAGAGTCTGAGGATGATAAGTATTTGAGAAATATTACTAGTTATCAGCAACTTGTTGGGAAGTTAATATATCTTACTATGACTAGGCCTGATATTTCTTATGTTGTGCATTGCTTAAGTTAGTATATGCATTCTCCTTTGAAGTCTCATTTTGATATTGGCTTAAGAGTTTTAAAATATCTTAAACTTGCACCTGGTAATGGATTACATTTTAGTAAAAATAATCAAGGATTTAAAGTTTCTGCCTATTCTGATTCAGATCGGGCTAAGTGTCCTGTGACAAGGAGATCTGTTTCAGGATACTGTGTCTTTGTGAATGGTAATTTGGTATCTTGGAAGAGTAAAAAACAACCTACTCTATCTAAATCTTCAACTGAGGCTGAATATAGGTGTATGGCCTCTACTACATGTGAGGTTATATGGATTCTTAAAGTGTTAAATGATTTTGGTATTACAGATAATTTGTTACCAGTTGAGTTGTTTTGTGATAACAAGGTTGCTATTCAAATTGCTGCTAATCCAGTGATGCATGAAAAAACTAAACACTTTGATATTGATGTTCACTTGGTTAGAGAAAAGGTTGCTTCTGGGTTGATTAAAACTGTTAAAGTTGACTCAAAAAGTCAAACTGCTGATGTTTTAACTAAAGCCCTTGGGTCTGTGCAACATAGTGTTATGGTTAAAAATCTTGGCATGATTAATCTGTTTGCAGGTTCATCAGTTTGAGAGGGGGTGTTGAAAGTATCTCTTCATTATGACAAATAGCTGAACCTTCAGGGGGTTATTGTGCAATTATTTTATAACTATATTTCTAACCATTTAAATTTTGAGTGTTGTTTGTAAGTTTTGTTTGTGCAGGGTTCTGAATGTAACTTCCTGAGCTATATAAAGATCTTATCCTGCTAGGGTTTCAGTCAGTCTTGCGATCTAATATTTTCTCTCAAATAATCTTTCATCATCATCTGATTAAGAAGTGTTTCTGGGTAGTTTACTTTGGTAAACAAGTGTAGTAGATCATCTTGATCTCTGGTTTGGTTTTGTTTATAGGTTTGGTTTAGTGTGAGTTGCTGTATTCTTTTGTTGCACCTATTAGAGGGACAACAAGTGTTTCTTTGTAATTGTTTGGTTAGAACCTGTGTTGTGGACTAATCTGCTGTGTATATTGTTATAATAAAAGATTATCACCAAGAGGTGGTTGGTTGAGTGATTATTAGCTTTGTTCTGTACCATTTTAACAATTGGCAAAAGCTTACGTAGATAATGAAAGCTTGGATGATACCGGAAATAATAGTCGTAACTATGATTTTTGTCTTCACATAACTAACACCATAAACTAAAAAAATAGCCGTGCTTAACTCACGATACACAAGGACAAATGAAACAAATGATTTTTGTAACCATAACCCACAGTCCACTTAAAAGAACATAGTGAGTTACTCGAATCATGTTTAGACGAAAAATACTATACGGTACCAATGACACTAAACTTCATGACATGCAATTCAATAAACAAAAGACGTGTTGCATCTACGTCGATTTTCCCCGCTGCCACAACCAAATACAGAAGAAGGAAAAATTTAGAGTGAACCCACATGAAACCAATAGTTAAATAAGCTTGTTACGTCAATATATGCACCTGTTTAATAATCTATTACTCATGTATTAAGTCATTTATTCATTTTTAGCTTTTTGCTTATTTTAGTTATATATATGTATGTCATTTTACATCTTATGGTTTCAGATACACTACTTTGCCAAATTTTATAAACAAAATATCGCAGCTCATAGCCATCGCCAAAAGTTATCGGCTTACAGTTAACCATTATCAACTTATAGTTAACAACTAGCCATACACACCCTTTTATAAAATTATAGAAAAAATGCCATGAACCTATACAAGTTCTTTCACATGATATTCGAGCATTAAAAATGAGATCGGCAAAGAAATATTACTAAAAGTCAAGGTTTTATAGAAAGTCGTACAAGATGGTTATGAAGATGTTAAATTGTATGTTTATAGAAACATCGTACATCTACATAACCCACCTGAACAACATCAATATACCTTTACTACAAGTGTGTATACATAATTAATATATATTGTATCAAAAATTTCTTTCGGCCTATGTGGGATTGTTAATCAAAGCAACTAAACAACAAGAATCATTCATTATATAAGTCTTATGAGTATAATTGTATTTATTATTTCAGTGCTAAAAAACATTAACCAAAGGCAACTGGAAAACTACTATGAAAATTTCCAACTTACAAATACACACGATTTTATGCTTTTCTTTGAGTTTTAATATTTATTTCGTGAAAAAATTGTTGTTCACCTTTTAACTGTAAGCAAAGGGCCGAGTTTAAATTTTTGAAAGCCTTGCCTCGTCCCGTCCTTTTTATTTGTATTTAAAACCGAACACACCCAAAAAAGCTTATCCAATACTAGTTCAAATGGCTACAGCACCGGTGAAGGTGTTTGGACCACTGTTATCGACTGGTGTTTCAAGAGTCTTCTTCATCAATAAAGAAGATTCAATGACGAAAGAGACTACCGAATATGAAGAAAGATCAAATGACACACCAAATTCCTCCAATCATCGCAAGAAAAAGACTAGAAAGGACCCATGTTTGACATCTGGACGAAGGATATCTAATGAAGTTATAGGAAAACGCGAGAGTACGCAATCCTCAGCAATGGTATTAGAAGAACATGTAGTGATTGATCGTATTATCACGCCACATAAAAGATATTATCACGCCACATAAGAGACAATGTGACCGGTTAGAGTGGTATTTTTGGTCATTTATCAATTTGTTACGTTATTTTAGGGTGGCTTTTGGGTGGTATCTGATTTGAGAAATAAGTAGAGACCGGCACAAATCATTTCTATTAATTCAGATTTACGTAGTTCGTTAAATTAAGTGATAGTAAGAGTTAAGTATAGTCTCTATAGTGTAAAAGTTCAAAGGCTATCTAGATTTATTCAAGTAATTCAGTTATGAATTGCAACATTTCAAGATTGGAGAGAATGGTGCAATCGAAATAAACCGAAAGTTGTATTTCTATACACACAAATACACTATGGTGAATGCAAAGTAAGCTTATTCATATTTGCGCACATGAAAACGCTAAAAGAAAATAAATGTTAAGAACTCATGCAAGTTCTTCAACGTGATATTTAAAAGAATTCAATCATCAGAATAAAAATTCGCACAAAATTAACACGTATTCACATTAAGGGAATTAGTCTTGCTTCAAACTCCGAAAACTATTGAATTGATGTGCATGTATCATGAGAACCCACTATATCTGGACAGCTTATATGAATTCTTGATTATTTCATTGTTGGAATATTTGAATCATAACAATAGTATAAACACATAAACATCAAAGAGTACGCAGCGGAAATAGATCAAATACAAATAATAAATTAACTGAATATAAATGGATGCGTACCTCTTTGTGATTTCTAGCAAGAACAAGAAACCAATGGAACAAGAACTATAAACCCTAATTTGGTCTAATGGTGGATCGACTAGGGTTAGTCGAATAGGGAAAATCACCTTGTTAGCAAAAGTATGCCAACACTTCGTTTTTGAACACACATATTAGTAGCGTTTCAATAAGAAAAGCTAGGTTTTTAATTCACAAGCAATCCAAACACAATGTTTAGAAGATCGCGTAGGAAAGGGTGTAGTTGATCAACTAAACAAGAATGGTTTTGAGCTTAGAAATCTAGTAGGAACCTATAAGGGTGTAGTTCAATTTCTAACTCAAGAGGAGAAAGAGAAGGAGATTTGGTTTGCAAGTGAACCAAGGGATGATTAGAATGAACAAAGGGGTTTGTTTATATACTAATCAACATCTTGGAGCACAAGACACAAACACTACACCCTAATGGATTGGGTTTGGCCAAACATGGGTTTTACAAGCCCATTCCATATTTTTCTTGAACTCTATTTTAAGTTCAGTCCTTCATCTTTCCTCCAACGATCATTTTGTGAATTTAATAATTATTCGTCACCAAAACAATAATTATTAATTAATTGAAACTTATACGTAAAGTGTGCAATCCCGAAGTCTCGAGTTCGAGTCCGGACATATTCATTAAATTTTATCCGTTAAAACTAACAGCTCCCACTCGGATATACATTAATGTAATAATGACAATGGTTAGTCTAGCAAAACACGCCAATGTCCCCAGAACGATCACGAGTATGGTTTCTTGGAAAAAACCACATTTGATGATTCATCATCATACTTATCCTTTTGATTCTAATACTATGTTAATATGGATATGGATCGAAGTCATTCCATAATTAACTAGTGTTTCTCGTTATTTATGATTAAGCAAGATTACCAATTCATCTGAACATATTCCAGATAGACCTTGGGCATGGCCATGCAAACATCTTGTTAATCCTACGAGTGGCCAAACAGTATTAAACTTCAAAACAAATTTGAAGGAACCAAATCCTGTATTGACTACAAGCATAACCTATGAACTTCGCATCACCTCTGAAAATAATCCTTATAACTACCAGTTACGGATAGCTTTAGATTATCTCACAGAAAATGAGCTACATCCACAGTAGTTACCTGGTATCTCAAGTCTGAGGATAAATATTCATAATTTACTCTAATGACAACATCTATAAGTACAATCATGTAATTGGGATTTTGTCCTATATCCAATTTATCCAGTATTGAATATCATGTGAATTTGGCATGTCTACGCGTCAATATATTTTAATATATTATACCAAAACTCAGATTTGTCTTAGTTCAATGATACTCCCATATCATTAATTGACAACGGACTATTTAGAATAACATAACATAAGTTATTCAGGGATTAAACATGCAAATATGGGATACAATCTATTATTAATGAAAACAAACGTACTCAGTACTTTAATTTATTATTAAATAATAATTTCTTAACATCCCTTATCCAAATACTAAATAGATCAATGCATGAAAAATTCTTGTTAATGAATTTTGTCTCAAATAATAAAAATCATACTTGTTGACAATTATGCCCAAGTAATGATAATCATACTTGTTGACAAGGCATTATTCAACTAACTTTGATCTATCGGAATTTTGAGAATACTTATTTCAAGAATTCAATTAACGAAATTCTTGTATATGTGCATTCAAATAATTTGATATAACCACATAATACATCATAAAATGTGTATGACATCCTCAACATACAATTTATGATAATTAAACTTCCAAACCTTTTAAAGTTTAAAGTATTCGTATTCTTTAACGTATAATGCAACTATGCTTTTCGTTAAGCATAACTAGTACACATGGCTATTAACAAGGATGAAATCCTTCCATGACTAGTATTGAGTGTCATCTCAATTTTATTAGCATCATTGTATGCAAACAACAATATGCTCTTTTCCGTAAACTTCAATGTGTAATGTTTTATTCCTTCCAAACTTTCAAGTTTGTTGGCTATGACAATTTTACAAATTGTTCATTTATAGAATCTAGAAATTGTTCCAGGCTGAGGATGTGATTCTATATCCAAATATATTTCTTTAGAATATTCATTACACAACTTATCTAATATCTTTCAATTAGATATCAATGTTGTCAAATCATCTTTTATCAAAGCATGATATAACAACAACATGATGTACATGAAAAATTCTTGTGTCAAACTTAAATTTCATTCATGTACTACATATCTATTTAAACTTTCTAAATGATATATCATGTTCTATTAGATTCATTTACCGCACATGTTTACATCAATAAACATATATTCAAGGTTGTATGTTTTACTTATTAAATCTTTCAAGTAAAGTTTCATTCCAAGTTATGACTCAACACTTAACTTATATAGAATGTTACTTCCTATATGTTATACAACATATATGATTTAAGTAATGTTGGATCGAAATACTCTGATCAAACTACTTTGTAGCTTGTAATAGTTTAACAATATTGAATAAACTCAATACTATTAATATTGAAACACTGTTTTGACCTTGTAAAGTATGCGGAATCTACTAACACAAAGCTTAAGAAAACTTTTATATTAACCAAACTTAGAACCTGCTTTGGTACACAGATTCACTAACAATCCCTAACTATTAACTTTGATCGACTTCTAAACTTATCTAAGACTTGTAAAACTTCTAAGACATATATCGACCAATACCTCTTAAGGCTCTTTATATAGATAACCTTAAGTCGGTTTACAACATGTAATCCTTGAACGACAAGTTATAATCCCTAACTAATTCTAGAATATTCTCTTAATATTACACATTAATCCTTGTCTAATATTGCACGTCAGTCCTTGCATCCTTCGAAGTACTTTAAGCAATCTTCATATCAGCAGTACTTTGACTTTATTCTTCAGCAGTACTTTGACTTTTGTTCTTCATGCAACAGTACTTTGATATCCAGAAGCACTTTGATATTTCATATCCCAACAATCCTCCCCTAACTTGAACTTTACTTGCTTAATTTCAAGTTTCTTTGTCATCTTGAATCTTCATATCTTTAATTATTCAGTGAGATTGTTTCTTTATCCCTTTTCTTCTATCTATCATCTGTCAAAGTACTCTTTATCAGCATCATATCTTCCATAGCATCTTTTCAGGAACTCAGCAACATTTAGGTACAAATCATCATCAAATCTTAAAAGTTTCATACTATTCTCATCACTTCCAGGTGTGTTAACTCCTGTGAGAGGTGAATCATTGAAAATTATGATTTTTAGCAAATCATCAGCTATTAACGGATTTGATATGTCTTTACCATTAGCCGTTTGCTATGGACTAGCCAACTCTTGATCACTTAGATATATGGTGAGTTGATAACCTAGTTTTTGGTAAACTATCAACCATCAACGGATTTGAGAAGTCTTTACCAGTAGCCGTTTGCTCTGGACTAGTTGATTCTTATGTGGATTAGACATGGTGAATCAATAACCATTTGTTGTGTAGTATAAATACTAACACCATGTATTTCTTTTCAAATCCTCTTTCCTTTTTATCAAAAACATTTATTTTCATTTTAAAGGACTTATACTGGTTTATATCAGCAGGCAGTACTTTGATAAAGTACTGTTTGTTTTTGCAGTACTTAGAAAAATACTTTAACTTTACAAAACAAATCATACCAGTATTATGCAATATTACTCTTCAGACTTAACCCATCTGATAAATAGCTTTATAACATCCAATGCTACTTCAGATTCCTCTTCAAGTTCCATTCCATGATCTAGCATTCTGAGCATGATATCTCTGATCAATGGATATCTCCTCTCAGCCAACATATGAATCATGGTACCATCTTCCATCTCTAATGTATGAACTCCTGATGACTCAAAGAATCTCCATCTTGTTATTTACCAATTCTCTTGATCATTCCAGAGAGTATCACTACTTGTTTCTTCAGTATCCCAGATGGTAAATAAATCTCCAAGCAAAACTAATCCCACTTCTGAAGCTTCATTCTTTGTATAGTAAGTCTGCACTTGCACATATAAATCATACAGATCTTCCCTTGTAATACAGTGCAACAAATCCCATAACATATAGAATGTTGTGAAGCTTTCATCTTCCCTGTGGATCATAAAATAATTTCCCTCTTTAGATTCTACCACAGAAAATGAGATTATCTTGGACTTAGTTCCAGACTCTTCACTTCTTTTGTTCTCAAAATCAACAACTCTTAAATAATTTCTGAGTTCATCAACAGTATCTTCATGAACTAGCTTCAGCCTTTTTGACAATTTCTCATCGTCAGCTAATTTCTTTCTTTGCAATTTCCTTTGCTCAGCTTCTTCCTTTCTGACATCTTCCAACCTTTTCTCTCTATCAACTTCCATGGGTACAAAACTTTCTACCTCTCTTCTGATATCTTCTTGTACTTTGTCCCATAAAACTTTTATTTCTGGATACCTTTGTTTATGCAAGTTCTTGTATCCCTTCTTTCTTAAAAATTGCATCATCCAATTTCTTTCCTGAGCTTTAGTCATTGGCTTCTTTGTAATTGGCCTTCTGATTTCCTCCAAATATTCAGCATCAAATTCAGCTTGTTGCTTTTTAGCAAGCTCTAAATCACCTGCAGTTTCTAATTCTCTAATCTGAGCAATAGAAAATTTCTTCTTCTTCTTCTTAGTTTCTTTCTGAACCATTATACCTTTCCCTTTATCTTTTGGATCTGGTTTTTCTGATTTAGAAGTACTTTCATCATCCTTTTGTGCAGGCTCAGATATATGTATCCCTCCAGTAGGTTTTCTCAAATTCATCATAACCTGAGCAATTGTTTCATCATCACTAGCAGTATGTTCTCTTTCTTCTTCTGATATAAAAGTAGAAGGACCAGCTTCATCTGCATAATTCATTATGGAAGGTCCAGCTGCAGTGACTTCAATTTCATTAATAACTCTGGAAAAAGTACCTTGCTCAACAGTACCTTGCAAACTTGTAATTTCTACAGCAGTACTTTGAACACCAGTACTTTGAATATTCTGTGCACCTTCATCTTGCTTAACAATCTCTTGCTCATCCTCTTTTTGCTCATTCTCTTTCTCTTTCTCAATATTCTCATCTTCTTGTGCAATATTCATATCTTCTTCAACATAACTTTCAGATATAAGAGTCTTTGGACTTTCTGGATATTTCCACAAATGAGCATCTTCTGAAACATTATCTTCAACATCATCTTTATTCAAATTATCATCTTGATTCCTCCCCAATTTGATAAATGATGACTTTCTAAGCTTCCTTTTAGTCTTAGACTTCTTCTGTTGAGATTGTTGCTTCTGAGACTGTTTCTTTTCTTTCACAAAAAGCCTAAAATGCTTAATAAGAGGCCAAACAAATTTCTTCAATCTGATGAACTTCTTTCTAAGACGTTTAATCTTAGCATCTTGAGCAGTAACAGTAGACTTAAGCTTCTCCAATTCTTTAGCCAAATCAGAAGTACCTTCAGTACCTTTCATTCCCTCATCTCCTCCAGATGTTTGAAACCCATCTGTGGAAGTATAATCATTGGGAGTAGGTACTGATGAATCCTCTGAAGCAGTACCTTGAGGACCAGTACTTTGAGGAGAAGTACCTTGAGCAGATTGATCCAAAGAAGCTGTATCTGAGGGAATCTTGTCATCTGAAACATCATGGTGAGGAGAAACAATAGGTGGTGTGGGAGTATGCACTGAAGCAGAATGCTCAGCAGATGAATCATCATGAGCAGTGTGTACAGAACCACTATTTGCTTCTTCATCCCTAACAGCTTGAGCTACCTCTAACACATAAGCATTAAGAGGTGTATTTTTACCCGAAAAGTTAATCCCCTTGTTTGACATAAAAGTGAAAACTTTAGATGGCATCCTAATGGTAGGTATATAATCCTGAGGTTTGGGTACACCATCTAGTGGATTTTCTAAAAGCAATTGAACAAACCTAGGATACATAAGAAAAGGTTTGCCAGCCTTAATATGAGTAAGCATACCCTCAAGAATCATGTAAGAAAAGTTAAAAGGCTGATTTGTAATTAAACCCACAAAAGCAGAAGCTATAGAATGACTGAATTGATCCCAAGCAGTACTTTTTGGACTTAGACAATGTAACCAAACATGAATAAGAAATTTCCAATGAGGACTAACCATAGCCTTCTGAAAAGTAAGCTTAGTCAAAGAACCTTCATACCCAATATCTCTGAGTGTATTCCAAACTTCTTGCTTCCCAAATAAAACAGAGCCTCCTTCATCATCAAATAGCAAAACCTCTCTAATTGAAGCTTCTGTTACACGAATAGCTCTCCCAGCAACTGTAGCAGTAATAATATCTTCTCCATTCTCAACCTGCGACTGAGCTGTATCCCAAAAAGCTTGAATCCATGGTGCAATAACCTCAGGGTTAACAAGAATGGAGTAACAGATGTTGGTACCATTGAGAAAATCAATAATGCCATGAAAATCAATGTTTGCTTGGGTTTTCTCAAGGTTTGCAATCATGTTGTGTTTGTTGTTGGTTTGTCGATTAGCCATGATGATTAGGGTTTGAGTGAGAAAAGTAATGATCGATGAACGGTAGGTATGAGTTTAAATAACAAGAATGGTAAATAAGGTGAATAAAAGGAAAAGATATGAGGGTTTATATATGGATAAGATACAAAAAATCACGGTGAATTAATGATTTTACCGTTATTTTGGAAGTAAATATCCCCAAATCTTTCGAAAGTTTGTTAGCCGCAAATCTGACCGTTGGAACAGTGTCAGACACGTCAGCGTACCCTTTAATAACACCAAGCAGTACGTTCCATATAATATGGAGCAGTACCTTCCGTTATAAGCTCACACAGTATGTTGACCAAAGTACTTTCCCAAAAGAAAATCTTGAATGTTGACCATTTGACCAAAATATTCTAGAAAGTCAACCAAGATTAATGACTATCTCCCCATAATAAATCCCAAAGCTACCATGGTAAGTGAACATCAATACACTTCAATAAATGCCCATTAACCTTTACTTGGCTTATAAAAACAACTTCATCATCAACTTGCAATCCCCATAACTTTCTTTAACACAAAAACTAGTAAACATCATGAGTCACATTCCAATTGTGAACATCTCTTCAGATTCGGATGCAGAAATAAGTTACTACTCTGATTCTGAGTTTGAAGATCCTGGATGGTTAGACTATTTTCCTCCTCATGTCCAATGGATGGGTCTCCAAGAATCTTCATCAGCAATAAGTACTGCCAACTCTACCATTACAGATGCATGTAGTACTACCAACAAAAAGCCTAAGAAGAAGAAAACTATCCCTGGTTCATCTTTGGCTAATGAGCTTCCACATGCTTTGACTCAAGCCCTGGAATCAGCAATACAGAACATGAAGTGGCCTGCTCCAAGAAAAGAGAGACCTCCCAAACAGATTCTTGGCTTAGCTTGCCCAAGAAAGCAGACTTCTTTTGATGACAAGAGAAAACCTGCTCAAAAAGGAAAGCATAGCTATGAGGGCAAGGGTAAAAGGCCTATGGAGTAGGGATATGGATCTTGGTGGTAGTCTGTGATGGTCTTTTGTGTGGTTTGTCTTGTCTTGTCTTGTGTCTGAGTCTGTAACTTGATAACAATGATGATGTATGAATCTTTCTGAATAAGGAATAAAAAGCTTTTCCTTTGTATGATACATGTAGCCTCCCCTTAACTAATGACTAACTAAAAAACTACTAAAGCCTCCCCTCAAAAATAGCTTACATATTAATCATGCCAATACTCACAACTAAGAAAGTAAATCTTGAAACATCAAAGCCTTTTGTGAGTAGATCTGCTACATTATCATCAGTATGAACTTTAACCACATTAATAAGCCTTTGTTCATAGCAATCTCTTATGAAGTGATGTCTAATCTGAATGTGTTTGGTTTTCGAATGATAGACTGGATTCTTAACAATGCAGATGGTACTCTCATTATCAATATTGATTGGAGTATTCTTGAAATTGAACCCATAATCCAAAAGCTGATTTTGCAACCAAAGTACTTGTGCACAACAACTTGCAGCAGCTACATACTCTGCTTCTGTAGAAGAAGTTGCTGCAATTGTTTGCTTCTTACATTGCCATGAGACTAATCTGCTTCCAAGATACTGGCATCCTCCAGTTGTGGACCTTCTATCATAATTATCTCCAGCATAGTCACTATCTGAGAAGGCATGGAGATGGAAAGGTGAATCCCTAGGATACCATAATCCCAACTTAGGTTGTTGCCTAAGATACCTGAAAATCCTCTTGACAGCATTCAAATGAGATACTTTAGGATTAACCTGATGTCTTGCACATAAGCACACAGCAAAAGTAATATCAGGTCTTGATGCAGTTAAATACATAAGACATCCAATCATAGACCTGTATAGTGTGACATCAACATCTTCTCCATCTTCATCTTTTCCCAAAGGTTTGTTAGTATCCACTGGTGTAGATGTAGGCCTAACAGTTGTAAAAGAGAATCTTTTGAGAATATCTGCAACATACTTATCTTGACAAATATAAATCCCACTTCTTGACTGTTGTACTTGAAGGCCTAAGAAGAATGTTAATTCTCCCATGGAACTCATCTGAAATTCTTTCTGCATAAGATCTTCAAATTCCTTCACCATAGATTGCTTGGTAGCACCAAAAATAATATCATCTACATATACTTGAACAAGCATAATATCCTTCTTATCTCTCTTGATAAACAAAGTTTTGTCAATAGCTCCTCTTCTGTAACCATGTTGTAGTAAAAAGTTGGAAAGCCTTTCATACCAAGCCCTTGGAGCTTGATGAAGACCATAAAGAGCTTTTATTACCTTGTAAACTTTGTTTGGATGTGCAGGATCTTCAAAACCAGGAGGCTGTTTGACATAAACTTCTTCTGTGATTTTGCCATATAGAAAAGCACTTTTAACATCCATCTGATATACAGGAAATCCCATATAAGATGCAAAAGCCAAAAATAGCCTAATGGCTTCAAGTCTTGCCACAGGAGCAAAAACTTCATCATAGTCTACTCCTTCTTCTTGTCTATATCCTTGAGCCACTAATCTTGCCTTGTTCTTGATTACATTTCCTCTTTCATCTCTTTTTACTCTAAAAACCCATTTAGTTCCAATAAGTTTCTTTCCATCAGGTAGATCACATAATACCCAAACTTCTTGAAGTTTAAACTGTAGAAGTTCCTCTTGCATAGCTTCCACCCAGCTTTCTTTGGCTAGTGCTTGTTTAATATTCTTGGGCTCTTCCTGAGATAGAAAACAAGCAAATAGACACACCTTCTGATCCTTGTGATTCATCCTGTTTTGCTTGTAAATAAAACAAAGTAAAGAAGTATGTTGTTGAGACATATTCTTAGCCTTAGTCCTTGTGAGCACCCCTGATGATGAGGGTCCAATTATGTTGGTAGCAGGATGAGTTTTATGAATTCTGAGTGTTGGAGTTGGTGGAACTTCAAGATGATCTTCCAAATTAGTGATATCTGGATCTTCATTAGAATCTGAGAAAATGCCTTCTTGATCCAATTCATCATCAGTATCTTCTAAAGTAATGGTGTTTGGATCAGCAGTATCTTCTAAGTCAGGCATATTAGGATCATGAACAACATCAGTATTTTTCCAATTTGAAGTATCCATAGGTTGAAAAGTACTTTCAAATGGATTAGAAGTGCTGGCGGTTTCCTTTGCTTTCTTCTTTTCAGCTTCATAGGCTCTCCTTTGTTCATCATCATATGACTTAGCCATTGTTTCTTGAAAAAGCATTCTAGCAAGTTCTTCTTGAATGGCTTGATCTTCTGCAGATACTGGTATTTGTGGTGGAACAGTACTTTGAGGATCAACAGTACTGTTAGGTACAGCAGTACCTTGAGGCTCAGAAGTACTTTTCTGCTTACCATTGGCATTATCTTTTGGCTCATCTTCAGATCTCAAATTAACATCATGAACAATGTACTGTGCTTCATCATCAGTGGTAGTAACTTGATTTTCTTCCCTTACAGGTACATAATTCATTGATGAAGACATTAAGTCAAGATCAAACATCCAATCAGGACCTTTACCTTTAGAGTTTTCTTGTTCTTCCAAAAAATCAATATGAAGACATTCTTGAACCTTCTTGGTGACCGTATTGTACACTCTAAATCCTTTGCTATTGGTACAATATCCCAATAAATATCCTTCATCTGACTTCCCATCAAATTTGCCCAAATTATCAGCAGTATTTAAAATGGTTAGGGGACATCCAAAAGGTTTCATAAACTTGATACTTGGCTTCTTTCCCATGAGTAACTCATAAGGTGTCTTCATTTGAGGTTTAGTCACTGATACTCTATTCAACACATAGCAAGCAGTACTTACAGCTTCTGCCCAAAATGGAACTGGTAGTTGAGAGTCTGCAAGCATTGTTCTGGCTGCTTCTATAAGAGTTCTATTCTTTCTTTCTGCAACTCCATTTTGTTGAGGAGTTCTAGCAATACTGAACTCTCTTTTAATTCCTTTCTTAGCACAAAATTCATCCATAAGCTGATTCTTGAACTCAGTCCCATTATCACATCTAATCCCTCTAACCTTGAGCCTTAACTGATTTTCTAATGCTATAATTAGATCATGAATAGCATCAAAAGTTTCATCTTTAAAACATAAGAAAAAGACCCAGCTGAATCTACTGCAGTCATCTGTTACAACCAAACAGTACTTCTTCTTGTTCAGACTGACAACTGAAACAGGTCCAAACAAGTCCATATGCAGCAATTCCAAAGGCTCTCTAATAATCTTCTCATCAATCTTTTTACAAGAGGCCTTGTGCTGTTTACCCTTCTTACAAGCAAGACATGTGTGATCATTCTTAAATGTCTTAGAAGGTAAACCTCTAACTAAATTTCCTCTGACCAGCTTATTGATGTTCTTGAAATTCACATGTCCCAGTCTTCTGTGCCATTGATGTGCTTCCTCCATAGATGCTCTTGCAATCAAACATGTTGCTTTAACATCAGAATTCACATTCTTCAAATCTATGCTGTACACATCATTAGTTCTTGGTGCTCTCAGTAACACCAAATTTCTGTCTTCTAACTTGAAATCAGGAGAAAGTATGAGACATTCTGTGTCAAAGAATAACACAGGATACTTCTTATCACAAATCTGAGAGACTGACAAAAGATTGAATTTGAGCTCCTTCACAAATCTAACATCTTCAAAATCAATGTTTCCTGCTTTGATTGTTCCTTTGCCAGTAATTCTTCCTCCATCAGGATCATTCCCAAATGCAACTTTTCCTCCATAATAAGCTTTAAAATCTGACAAGAGCTCCTTTTCTCCTGTCATACTGCCAGAGCAACCACTATCTACAATAAGATGATCTTTAAGCTCCTCCTCTGGGTTGCCCTGCATTAACATGAAAAAGGTTAGTTATTTTTAGGAACCCAAGCCATTACTGACTTGTGTTCCCCTTGTGGAGTGACATACTCAAAATTTTTGAGTATGTAATCACCACTGTCTTTGAAAACATGATCAAGAATTAAGGTTTTTGTTTCCAAAACAGTTTGTTTTTCATGATCAATTTTCCCTTTTTCACCCTTAACCTCTGAAAGTACTAGTTCTACCCCAGCAGTACTTTCTTTCTTAACCCATTTTGTTGTGACTTTAGGAGTTGGGTTCTGTGTCCTAGCATCTTTTCTTGTGTAGTAAGTCTTTCTAGGGTTGTAATGACTGTAACTCCTAGGTCTTACACTTGAGTGTTTGCTAGAAACATTAGGGACCTTTCTATCAGTACTTTGTGAAGGTACTGATGGTTTGGAGTATGACCTTTTCTGATGAGGGTACCTAAAGTCTTTTGAGAAATTACTGTGGTTAACCTTATGTGAATAATTCCAAACTGGTTTGTTACCTCTTGGCCTATTCTCTGTATAACTTGGTTGTGCAGTTCTGGTCTTAGGATATTTACTAAGGTATTCTGAATGATAGTTGCAATCTTTAATCAGATGATTAGGACTATAACAAACATAACAGACCTTTGGACCAATATCCCCAAATCCCCTTCCATAAGTGTTTCTAAAATTAGCAGTATTTTGAAAGAATTTTCTTTGAGGTACTGCTGAGTGATCAGCAGTTCTTTGAAAAGTGTTTGAAGGTACTGCTTGTTTTGGAAACTTGATCTCTTCAACCTTAGGTGCTTCAATAAACTTTTCGAAAGTTTCAGGACTAAGTTTACTCATAAGCTTTTTCTTAAACTCTAGATTATCTACACCATAACAATCAACATCTTTTCTAGGTGGTTGAAAGCTACCTGGGGGGGAGGAACTGCATTAAAACCCTTTTCTTTCTGAAATACAGGAGATGTTTGACTAGGGGATTCCTCATCACTAGAAGTGTTTTCATCAAGACTTAGGAACTCTTCATCACTAGTGGAGGTTTCAACAGTTAGATTTATTTCCTTGCTCTTAAATGGAATTCCTTCATTACTATCATAACCTAGGCCTGTCTTAATATTAGATGTTCTTTGCTTTTCAACAAATTGAACATGTGACACTCCTGCCTCTTTCCAAACAGCAAGTTTTTCTAACAACTTATCCCTTTCAGCAGTCACCTTTTCTAGTTCAGACACCTTGCAACCTAGTTTCCATTCATTCAACTTAACTAGGTAATCCTGTTGTTTATATTTTTCAAGCCATGCTACTTCATTGTTTTCATGTGTAAGGATTTTGGCTTCCATAGACTCTAAAGTTAATTGATAACCTGTTATCTCAGCCCTAGCCTTTTGAAACTTATCTCTTTCAGCTACATACTTAGTAAGTAACTTTTGATACATATCATTACACTTAGAGCATACCTCAGATTTGGTGGATGGACTTGGTGAAGCAGCTACCATAGCAAGCTGAACTGTTTCTTCTTCAAACTCCATGCTCCAATCAAAGCTTCCTAACTCTTCTTTTGACTCCAAAGCAGCATATCCAGGCTCTTCATCAAATGCTGTGCTCCAATCTTCCAAGGCAACCATTGAATAAGTTATAGGTTCTTCATCAAACTCATTGGACCAATCAATCTCTGACAGATTCTCTTGAGCAACCAAAGCTTTTGGTTTTGGTTCAGTAATTGGAATCTCTTTTCTTTCAGGCTTGGGTGGTTCAATCATCTTGTTTGCTTGGTACTTTGCAAATTTGCACTCCCTTGCAAAGTGACCAGTCCTTAGACAGTTGAAACATTCAATCTTGGATTTGTCAAATGTTATGCCTTGTTTAGCTCTGAAGTTGATGCCTTTACCAGTCTTGTTCACATACTTCTTGATCCTTGCAGTGAGCATAGCAACTTGCCATCTGATATCAATTTCTTCCAAAGCATCATCATCAATTTGCAATACATCTTCTTGATAGGTGACAGGCATAGATGCTTGTTGTGCAAAGAATGAACATAGAACTTCATCTGAGGTGGGTGTTGATGATTGTGATGAATTGGTGGTGACCATTGTTGTGCAAGGAACCTGTGTTTCATTCACAGTACTTTGAGTAGGATAAGCAGTACCTTTGTTAGAAGTACTGCTTCTCTTTTCAGAAGAGACAAAAGCAATGTTCTGCTGAGTGCTTGAACCTGTAGTACCATTCATCTCATGCTCATACACCTTCAGATTATTGTAAAGATCATCAAAGTCCATAGTATCTAGCCCTGATTGTCCTCTGATCATGGTAGCAACTACATGCCAGGCTGATGGCAAACTTCTTAAGAACTTCAAATTTGCATCTTCAATAGATACCTCAGCATCATATAGTTCTAACATGCTTAAAAGATGTTGAAATCTTTCATATGCAGAATCAAGACCTTCTCTTTCACCAACTGTGAAAGTTTCAAATTGTTGCTTCAGCAAATTCCTATGCATCTTTTTGGAAGCATCATTACCACCAAACTTCTTCTTTATTGCAGCCCACAGTTGTTTGGCATCTTTGGCATCATGAAACTTTAGTAGGTGACCATCAGGAATAGCAGAAAGCAGTATGTTGAGAGCTTTGTCTTGATTTCTTTTGGTAGCAGCAGGTACATGTATTTTTGGAGGTGTTGGTTGTCCAGGTACTTCAATTGGTTCTTCAACTTGCATATTACCATTGACAATCACATCCCATAAGGCATGGTCTGTGATAGCAATGTACTGCCTCATCTTCATAGCCCATAGATTGTACTCTCCCTTCTTAACAATAGGAATTCTAACAGCAGTAATTGAGGGAGCAGGTGCAGCATCAGTCGACATCTTAAAAGGGTTTGTAGTGAAATTGGTTTAAAGGTTTTAAAGATTTTAAAGGTTTGTCTTCTTAATTCAAAGTTTCCAACACAAGCTCTGATACCACTTGTTGGATCGAAATACTCTGATCAAACTACTTTGTAGCTTGTAATAGTTTAACAATATTGAATAAACTCAATACTATTAATATTGAAACACTGTTTTGACCTTGTAAAGTATGCGGAATCTACTAACACAAAGCTTAAGAAAACTTTTATATTAACCAAACTTAGAACCTGCTTTGTTACACAGATTCACTAACAATCCCTAACTATTAACTTTGATCGACTTCTAAACTTATCTAAGACTTGTAAAACTTCTAAGACATATATCGACCAATACCTCTTAAGGCTCTTTATATAGATAACCTTAAGTCGGTTTACAACATGTAATCCTTGAACGACAAGTTATAATCCCTAACTAATTCTAGAATATTCTCTTAATATTACACATTAATCCTTGTCTAATATTGCACGTCAGTCCTTGCATCCTTCGAAGTACTTTAAGCAATCTTCATATCAGCAGTACTTTGACTTTATTCTTCAGCAGTACTTTGACTTTTGTTCTTCATGCAGCAGTACTTTGATATCCAGAAGCACTTTGATATTTCATATCCCAACAAGTAAGTAAACATAATACTCTCACTAGCTTTCAGAATTACTTAGGAGTTATCTTATTTTAAATTATAAATCAAAACATAGATTTAATATTTAAACATAAGATTTATCTCCTTGATGCATGCATCTATCCATACTTGGATTCTTACATTTTGTATACTTTCAAAGATTAAATGAATTCATAAAACTCTTAATTACTCATCGTCCTCGCTTAAGTAATTATATAAGAAAGAGGTTTTATAATCCATTGTCAAATTTCATATTCATAAAAATGAATAAGACAACTACCATCTTTGTATTTTAATGTGCTTAGGAAAGAGTATTCAATCATAGTTAATTACTTAAGTATGATTAATAATCTTGTCATAAGACATACATTAAAATATGTATACAATTTTGTCCATATGATTCTTTATGCAAAGATTTAAACCTCTAGGGTTTTTCTTCTCTTGCAGAAACTCATCTTCATTAAGATAAACCAAGTTTTCAAAGTTGATTTATCTTTATGGATAGCATCTTAACATTCATAGTATGAGCAATTTACCATAATTAGTAAATGCGTCATTATGATTAACAGGCTTACTTTGATCCTGTAATTCATAATTCTCAGCATATTAATTAAATATCTGAGACATCCCTATGGATCTATGAATGAGAGTTTCATCATGTTGAGATTTAACCTTTACATTTCAAACCTCATCATGATTTTCACTAGTGTGGTTTTAGAAGATTATATATTTTGTAATTTTGATCTTTCAAGATCTAAACAAAACTCCCACTTGCCTTATGTATTTTATAAATACTTTAGCAAGATGAGCAAAACTAAATCGTTCTCATTTGGGATATTACAAAAATATTTTACAGTCCCTGACTCTTGTTTGTTAAAACTACTTATTAACAAAATCAAAACTTCATTTTAAGACTTTAATGTGATTTATCACATTCCATAATGTCTTATTTAATCTTCTAGGTTGGAGTCTTATTGAGTATATTCAATCCATACTCAATTTTCTAACCTTGATAACTTTTGGAAGAAAAGAAGTCATATTTATCTTTTAATCAAACAATATAACAAGAGTTTGATTTTTCCTAACTGAACACACCACCAACTTGTGATGTTTCATTAGAATTAATATTGTGAGACAAACTAACAATATGTAAGATAAACTTATTCCCTTTGGCTTACCTATTTACCAACTAAGTCAACTTAATGGTACAATAGAATTTCCAAGCCAATTGCATGCTTTATAACATAAGTACCTTTTGAACAAGTTACTTCATGTTCATGTCTTAAGAAGACATAAACTGTTATATTCCCACTTTACGTTGTACATCATTGATCAACTCAATGATTTCTTGTTTGAAACATAACAAGTTTAACATCTTACTTTATTATAAGTCTTGTAATAGTTAAAAGACTTCATGTTTATAAGAAGATATAAACATAAATAACTAAAGTATTTGTGAACACCACCACTTGGTTTCAATAGTAATTTCAAGTTAATTTACTACTTCATTTGCTTATGTCATTTTATGAATTATCCAATTTAAGAAACTGCAAACTCACATAATTCCATTACATCAGTTGATCTGCTAGTAATGAAATCATGTAGTTTACCTTTCTATTGCAATCTAGGCAGGTTACACCCTGACGTAAATTGTCAATTCAAGTGTTTCTTTTAATTTGAATATCATAAGACATAAAATTAGTCTTATAATCATGACACATGTTCTACATAAGATAATCTTACACATTAAATGTATAAGTCCTATTAGAACATTGATCTCTTACCTTGCAATTAAGAGAATCCTATAATCATATTTCTATGTATTGTTCCTTTGCACACAATAAGCAATTCTCCCACTTGTGCATTGAACAATATCATGTAGTATATAAACAACACAACATACGTTTGTTTATGTGATTCAATATGATTTGTGTCATAAGTAGATGTAGGACTACTTTGTCTTATCAGGAAACGCATATGGCTATCCTAAGAACATTAGTGTCTACAATTTGAAAGTAATTATCTTGAAGATAATTTGGGCTACTACACAGAAATTAAGTCTTGTAGATCCCACTGAATTAAAGAACATAACAATAACTTCATAACCAGTGAAAACAATTTGCATGTTTTTACTTTCCAACACATTTAGAAAAACCCATACGTAATAATTACTCAGGTTCTAAAATGTGTATTCTACTATGCTTATGATGGATTATCCATCAATGATATTAACTTGAAGAATTTGAGCATGCAGCTTCTTCCTTAATAGGCCTACCATCCCCATAATGGTATGTAGCACCTTTAAAGCACAACAACTAGATAAAATACTAGCTTTGCCTTTTACCAATTTTGCAGTAATCTGTCCAGCTTCTAATAACTCATATTTTCCATTTAACCAAATGCCTTGTTTGTTATAGAAGAATTCATTCACCAAATAAGAGTAATGAAATTTCTATGGAAAATAAGATGTGCTATATCCTTAAATATTAAATATTGCTATGAGTTATATATTAGAATGTAGACAATTCTAATGTTCCTATCATACCTTTCTCGATCATGAAAAAGAATAGGATTGAGTCTTATTCTTTTCTCATGGAAAATAGACTTAGGATTGAGTCTTATTCTTATGTTCCTATCATACCTTTCTCAATCATGAAAAGGAATAGGATTAAGTCTTATTCTTCTCTCATGGAAAATAGACTTTTCTTTCATTTCGGTAAATTTTTCTCAATCAAACATTATGTTTGAAAACAGAATTAGATCAATTTACCAATTTAAGACCAAACCACGTTTACGGCTTTAATATTGCATTAATACGTTAAAAAGAATTACAAAATTCAATTTTAGTATTTTCGATAATTAAATTTTCAAGAAAATTAAATACCCATGGTTCATCATATAACCATTTAATTTTCACTGAAAAACTAGGATCCAAATTGACATAGGTTCATCACATCAGTTGATCTGCTAGTGATGACGGTATTCAATAAGGTACGAGTCGAACCTCAATTGCCAATATTCAATTGCAATTCCTAGAATCGATGGGATTTACATATTTGCCAACCGCAGTTGCAATGTAAGCATGTTTTATCCCCATCTTCTTATGCCTTGAGTGATCAGAACCCGCTATCAACTCAATTAAGTTAACCAACTTAAGAAACAGCAAACTTACATAATTCCACCACACCAGTTGATCTGCTAGTGATGAAATCATGTAATTTTCCCTTCCACTGCAATCTAGCCAGGTTACGCCCTGACGTAGACCCAATTTTAGGTGTTTCCGTTTCATTGGATGGCATATAACTTAAGTTTTGATTGAGGCGTTGAGAAACTTACAACTTTGCCTTAAGTGCTTCGTAGTTATCATGGATGTTAGGTAAAACTAAATTTGACTCACAGGCGAGCGGCAAGCCAGAATGAAGGCTCACTAAGGCCGCAATTTAATGCTAAGCCATCCTTATACCCACTTTTTAGTTTGTCAAAATAGTTTCACCTTACAAACACTTAATACAGTCGCGATCAATCAACCAAAAGTTCAAGATTTATATATATAAGCTCAAAACAAGATTTCACCATTATTAAGTCCGTTTAATATTTTATTTATGAAATTACCCTTTGTTACTATCATGTCACAATAACATATAAAA
This sequence comes from Artemisia argyi, assembly GCA_030686995.1. Lineage (NCBI taxonomy): Eukaryota > Viridiplantae > Streptophyta > Magnoliopsida > Asterales > Asteraceae > Artemisia > Artemisia argyi. Next base: position 175,321,044 of record CM060694.1, read on the forward strand.
CAAAAGTAATAAATAAAATAAACAAACGACAACAATAATGAACATGCAAATAAAATCAATTTAAAACACACAATTGATTTAATACACGATTAATAGGGTCTTCCCTAATCTTATAATTAATCAAATTTTAGTAATCTTTATTCATAATATTTACTAAACAATTTATCAATTATAAAAGAATCGCATAATAAGCATGAAATCTGAAAACCAAATCATCATAATCCAAGACAACACATGCATGGTTTGTCATGGATGCCCATATTGCACATATTATAACAAATAATCATGTCAATCAAGGAACGCAACCAAACGGCATATCACAAATATCCATTTATATACACATAATTACATGCAACATAGGGTTTCTACAAGTTTTAATCACATAATTCATCAAACCCTAATTTCCTTTTTTAAATAAAAAAAATTCGACATTTATAAAAAAAATAAATTTCGAAAAATTAAAAATAAAATAAAATCTAGGGTTTATGAAAAATATAAAAACATAAGAACACCAAGCATGTGATTAATCAAATGATTCAATTTTTATGTGTTTCGGTAATTCATTATAATGTATTAACGGCTCTGATACCACTGTTGGAATATCTGAATCATAACAATAGTATAAACACATAAACATCAAAGAGTACGCAGTGGAAATAGATCAAATACAAATAATAAATTAACCGAATATAAATGGATGCGTACCTCTTTGTGATTTCTAGCAAGAACAAGAAACCAATGGAACAAGAACTATAAACCCTAATTTGGTCTAATGGTGGATCGACTAGGGTTAGTCGAATAGGGCAAATCACCTTGTTAGCAAAAGTATGCCAACACTTCGTTCTTGAACACACATATTAGTAGCGTTTCAATAAGAAAAGCTAGGTTTTTAATTCACAAGCAATCCAAACACAATGTTTAGAAGATCGCGTAGGAACCCTAGAAGGGTGTAGTTGATCAACTAAATAAGAATGGTTTTGAGCTTAGAAATCTAGTAAGAACCCTATAAGGGTGTCGTTCGATTTCTAACTCAAGAGGAGAAAGAGAAGGAGATTTGGTTTGCAAGTGAACCAAGGGATGATTAGAATGAACAAATGGGTTTGTTTATATACTAATCAACATCTTGGAGCACAAGACACAAACCCTACACCCTAATGGGTTGGGTTTGGCCAAACATGGGTTTTACAAGCCCATTCCATGTTTTTCTTGAACTCTATTTTAAGTTCAGTCCTTCATCTTTCCTCCAACGATCATTTTGTGAATTTAATAATTATTCGTCACCAAAACAATAATTATTAATTAATTGAAACTTATACGTAAAGTGTGCAATCCCGAAGTCTCGAGTTCGAGTCCGGACATATTCATTAATTTTTATCCATTAAAACTAACATTCATTATTAAAACTATTCTTAACAAGCCATGAGAACCCACTAAGCCCAGCAATGAACAATTGAAACTGAATCTCGTCGAAATTTCGTATAGCAGACTATTCAATCTCCATATTTTGTACAATACCAAAAATGCAATTATGCATGTGTTGTTATAACATTAGAGATATCCTACTTATCCTACCAAATGTGACAAAACTACATGATTTAATATGAGTACAAAATATTTGTTAGTTGTAAGAAAATGTAAAGAGACAGTCTCATTTAAAATTTTAAAAACAAAAAGAGGCTTTCATATTGTGCAAAACTGCAATGGGTAAACAAACCGGTGCTATGACTATTATCGTCAATAATGTGTTCTAAAAAAACCACTACCACCCAGTAAAAGTGAGTTGAGCATGTGTTTGTGTAGTTGTATAATATGTTTTTATCAGTAAAATATCAACTGAAATGGACACACTAAAGACTCTCAAAACAAGGCTCTTGAGTCTTGAATTTATTGTAAAATAAAAATAATATTTGGCAATCGCGTATATGTGAGTAAGTTTAAATTGAGACATCTGGATATATGATACTTGTTCATATTCAATCGCTTCAGCCAAGTTAATGACATGAGCTCCACGTTCATTTTTGCAAATAGTTATATTGATTTATAATCCCACATTGGTGAATTAGAGAAACTTTTGATACTTTATGTATTTGTTGTATACGCAAAGTTGTAATTTGAGATTAGTATTATGTTGTTGGACTTAGCCGTAAGAAGATGAAAACATGCTTCTTCATCTTTTTCGGTGGCATCCAAAAACTAATATAAATTCCCATACTTTTATAGAACTTTTTTAAATGGTGTTTAACGAATCAATTGAGTTTGGGCTTAAGCCAACATCGAATGCAAATATATTTGTTGAGAAGTTGAGAGGAAATAATAAGGTGGGAAAAGTTGTTGTATTTCTCATAAAATGAAAATGGGTACAAAGTAGCTAAAACTAGCTAAAACTACACTATAACCATCTACTGATTAACAATCTATCTACTGTGTATAGAATACTGATATTAGTTAAAGGGTTGTTTATAAAGCTTGTTTTTACAATTTATAGGGTGTTAAAGATTGATCATTTTGAGTGTTTATATAAAGTGCATATTTACTTATTTTATTACTCTATAAAATAAGAACATTTTATAAAGTGCATCATACTGGGTAACCACACAAACAATTGATGATAATTCGGTGCAATCAAGTTTCTTTGTGTTGATTCTTCGTGAATAATAAACGGGCTCACTTTTTCAAGGAGATAGAATGAGACTCTTGACATGCTGATCGACAAGAATGGTTTGCCTACTATTTGAATCATTTGGCCGAGAATAAGGTCCTGATAACACATTTGTCTTAACATGCTCATTATCGGATATCCCACCGATCCCAACAAGTGAAACTGAATCTTGTCAAAGAGGAGTTGGATAATAGTTCAGGGACTGAAGTGTTACAATTAGATAGTTGAAGGACTAGTATTGTAAATATTCTGTTATTAGTTTCTCCCTTGTATATATACTCTGTAACTCATTTCATTCTTCAGTTTTAATGAAATCACTTTCACTCTTTTGTGTGTGTGTGAAATGTGTGATTCTCTCAACTCATTATTGTCAACATGGTATCAGAGCTCAATAATGAGTTCTTGATCAGTTGCAACCGTTACAACCACTCTAACTAACTTTTCCGATCATCTTCAACCATCATAAACCACCGTAACTAACTTTTCCAATCATCTTCATAAAACCACCATTTCAACACCAATTTTCATAATTATTTCACTAATCTCTATCAAATTTCTTCACAAACACCTGTAATTGATTCAATTCGTGTTTCTTGAATTCGTGAATCAATAGGTTATCATTGTAACGGTTTCTTGAATCTGTAAAACGCTTCCACATCAATAGTTATGAATTCAGCATCTTCTTCTTCATCTGAAACTGCTGGAATGATGAATAATCAGATGTTATTTCAAAATCCACTGTTCATGCATCCTTCTGATGGACCTGGTACACTGATGGTGACTGAAAAACTTCTTGGGGCTCAGAACTATCGCTCTTGGAGAAGATCAGTAGAGATAGCTTTGTCCACAAAACGGAAGTTAGGATTCATTAGAGGTATTGTTCCAAGATCTGTTGATGATGCTAGTTTACAAGAACAATGGGACACGTGTAATAATCTGGTAATTAGTTGGTTGATGAATTCGGTTTCTGAATCTATTGGTAAATCTATCATGTTTATGGGGACAGCTCATGCCATATGGCTTCAGTTGGAAACAAGGTTTGCACTGAGTAATGGATCTCATAAGTACAAACTCAATAGAGAAACTTATGCAATCATGCAATCAGGAAGGTCCATTAGTGAGTATTACACCAATATGAAGTGTGTTTGGGAAGAGTTGGATTCCATGAATGAATTGCCAAGAATTGTCAATATAACTCCTGAAGTTGCTGTGTTTATTCAAGCCTTGAATGTTCAGAAGGAAGAGCAAAGGTTGTTTCAATTTCTTAATGGTTTGGATGATCATTTTGCAAGTCAAAGAAGTCAACTGTTGTTGAACTCTCCTCTGCCTAGTGTTGAAACTGCTTGTTCTTTGCTTCAACAATAAGAATCACAAAGAGGGGTGTTTGGAAATAATAGTCATGTGGGAATTGAATCAACTGCTTTGTACAGCAAGGGAGAGGTAAAAGATAAGTGTAATATCTGTGGATTTAAGTGGCATCCACCAGAGAAGTGTTGGGAGAAAATTGGTTATCCTGTTTGGCATTATAAGTATAAACAAGGTCAGAAAGGAAAAACAGTGGTTAAGAATGGTAATGGAAATGTAAAAAGGACTGCTGCAGTAGTTGAAAACAGTGGTCATGTTGTGTTTACATCCAAACAGTTTGAGCAACTCATGAAAAGTTTGCCACAGTTCAATCAAAATGCTCAAGAACCAACTGAAATGGATCATCCATTTGGTGAAGGTACAATTTATTGTTTTTCCTGCACAAATGGTGTGATAGAAGGTTGGATAATAGACACTGGAGCTAGTGATCATATGTCACCTGATAGTGAGGATTTAATAGATGTTCAGACCCTTAAGTATAAACAAATGATTAATTTGTCTAATGGTCACACATCTATCATCTCACAAGTTGGAAATAAGGTGTTAGAAAACAAAATTGAGCTCAAAAATGTTCTGGTTGTTCCTTCATTCAAATTCAGACTCTTGTCAGTCTCAAAATTGACAAAAGATTCTCAATGTTTTGTCACTTTTTATGAGCAGTTTTGTGTTATTCAGGATTTGAAAACCAGGAAGGTGTTGGGCTTGGGTAAGAAGAAGGCTGGTCTCTATCATTTGCTCAATCTTCCATTGGAGCAAGTGCATGCTCAACTTTCTTCTATGGTTGTGTCTGCACTTGAAGATTGTAGTTTGTATTCTTTCTTTGCAAACTGTTCTGTTCCTGATACATTTGCTTTCAGTGTTTTCAACAATTCATATAGTCTATGGCATCATAGGCTTGGTCATGTTTCAAACTCTACTCTTAAGCACATTGATTCTGTACCTCAGTGTCAGTCTAATGCTAGTAATAAAGATTGTTTGACCTGTCCTATGGCTAAGTTTGCTAAACTTTCTTATCCTACTAGTGTTTCACATTCTAAAGTTCCATTTCATCTCATTCACATTGATATCTGGGGCCCTTATAAAGTTCCAACTATAGGGCATCATAGGTATTTTCTGACCATAGTGGATGATTGTAGTAGAGCTGTGTGGACATATTTGTTGGTTAAGAAATCAGATGCTTTCACTGTCTTAAAGTCATTTCATACTTTTGTTAAGACACAGTTTGAGAAAGACATTAAGGTAATAAGGTCAGACAATGCTCTAGAATTTCTCAAAGGATCAATAGGCCCTTATATGAAATCTTTGGGAATTGAGCATCAAACCTCTTGTGTGGATAGACCTCAGCAGAATGGAAGAGTAGAGAGAAAGCACAGAAATATTTTGGAAATTGCAAGGGCATTAAGGTTACATGCTCATTTGCCTGTGCATTATTGGGGAGATTGTGTTATCACTGCAACTTATCTCATCAATAGATTTCCTACAGCTGTTTTAAAATTCAAGACACCTTATGAAATTTTGATGCATTCTAAGCCTGATTATGGTCACTTGAGAGTTTTTGGGTGCCTGGCTGTTGCAAGTAATCCAACAAGAGTTGCTGATAAGTTTGAATCCAGAGGTGTGCCTTGTTTGTTTCTTGGTTATCCACAACATCAAAAAGGGTACAAGTTGTACAATTTGCTCACCCATACCAGGTTTGTTTCCAGGGATGTGGTATTCTATGAGCATATTTTTCCTTATTCAAAGTCTAGTATGAATCAAGTACTTAAACCCATACCTGCTCCTATGTCATCTTCTATTTGGTATGAGGATCAGTTGTCAGCAGAATCTCATCAGCAGGATCAGCTGTCAGCAGAATCTCATCAGCAGGATCAGGATCAGCTGTCAGCAGAAACTCATCAGCAGAATCAGCATTCTTCTGAACAAGTTAGAACTGAGACTGAGATTCATGAAGAAGAAGTTCAACCAGTTGAACATCCTGCTTCACCAGTGTTTGAACCAACAAGGAAGTCATCCAGGGTTCCAGTTCCTCCAAGTTGGCTTAAAGACTATGTTACCTCTCATTTGCCAAGAGCCAATCAAGTCTCAGTAACTTCATTGCAATCTCAGTTTCAAGCATTTTTGTGTGCCTTGTTAGCCAACACTGCACCAACATCTTTCAAAGAAGCTATTAAGATTCCTGCCTGGGGCAATGCAATGGATGTGGAAATTAGAGCTCTGGAAGATAATGAAACATGGGAAGTGACAACTTTGCCTAAAGACAAAAAGGCTATTGCTTGTCATTGGATATACAAAATAAAGTACAATGCTGATGGTTCTGAGGACAAAAAGAAGGCAAGGCTGGTGGTAAATGGAAACAGACAAAGAAAAGGAGTTGACTATGAAGAAACTTTTGCTCCAGTTGCCAAAATGGTGACAGTGAGAGCCTTGTTAGCTATTGCAGCCATGAAGGGTTGGGATATTTGTCAAATGGATGTCTCAAATGCCTTTTTACATGGTGATCTGTTTGAAGAAGTTTACATGCAGATGCCACAAGGTTATGTTGGTAAGGGGGAGAATGTGCAAGATGTTCCTACCAATCAAAACCTTGTTTGTAAACTTAAGAAATCTTTGTATGGTCTCAAGCAAGCACCAAGACAATGGTTTGCCAAATTGTCATCAGCCCTGATGTCCTTTGAATATGTTCAGTCAAAGGCAGATTATTCATTGTTTGTCAAATCAAATGGTACATCATTTACAGCTGTGTTAGTGTATGTAGATGATTTGATGATAACTGGTTTTGACAGCAGTGAGATTCAAGCTTTGAAGTCTCAGTTAAGTTCTCATTTTCATATGAAGGATCTTGGAGAATTGAACTACTTCTTAGGTTTGGAAGTGTCCAAAAGTGATCAAGGCATCTTCATTTCACAAAAGAAATATACTACTGATTTGCTGCATGAAGCAGGCTTGTCTAATGCTAAAACCTATAAGCTGCCCATGGATCCTCATGTGAAGTTGCAGGCTGACATTGGTACTCCTCTTTCTGATCCAGAAGTATATAGGAAGTACATTGGAAAACTTATTTACCTTACTATCACTAGACCTGACATTTGCTACACAGTACAACTTCTTAGTCAGTTTATGCAAAATCCTACCTCAGTTCATATGCAAGCTGTTAAGCATTTGTTGAGATACTTGTTGAAATCACCATGTCAAGGAATTTTGCTAGCTAATGATTCTGCTGCTCATCTGACTGCATATTGTGATAGTGATTGGGCTAGTTGTCCAATGACTAGAAGATCTACAACTGGATATTGTATATTACTTGGTCAGTCTCCTATTTCATGGAAATCAAAGAAACAAAGTGTTGTTTCAAGATCATCTGCTGAGGCAGAATACAGAGCAATGGCTCTAACTTGTTGTGAAGTGACCTGGTTAGTTTCATTGCTAAAAGATTTGGGAATTAAAGATCTTGGTCCAGTTGATTTGAAGTGTGACAATCAAGCAGCTCTGTACATAGCTGCTAATCCTGTGTTTCATGCTAGAACCAAACATATAGAAGTAGACTGCCACTATGTAAGAGATCAAGTGAAGAATGGTCAAGTCAGTCCTTCTTATGTGTCTACAAAGGAACAGCTTGCAGATGTGTTTACAAAAGTTTTACCTGAAGATCAACATTCAAAACTTATGTCCAAGTTGGGAGTTTCCAATTCTTCCACCTCTCAACTTGAGGGGGAGTGTCAAAGAGGAGTTGGATAATAGTTCAGGGACTGAAGTGTTACAATTAGATAGTTGAAGGACTAGTATTGTAAATATTCTGTTATTAGTTTCTCCCTTGTATATATACTCTGTAACTCATTTCATTCTTCAGTTTTAATGAAATCACTTTCACTCTTTTGTGTGTGTGTGAAATGTGTGATTCTTTCAACTCATTATTGTCAACAAATCTCCTTGAACTATAGTCGATTCGATATTATTTGAAATGACGTGGTTGTGTTGGGGATGATAGAGTACGTACTAAGAGAAAGAATTATCTCAAATCCAAAAATATTGGTTCTCAAACTCGATATAATCTATCTAGTAAATCTAAAAAGTAAAATAAGAACTTATATACGAGCATAAATAATACATATTACAATAGCAAAGACGCATGTTTCATTATTACACAGGGGCGGTCCTATGAAGAGGCAGGGGAGGGTCCCAAAATTTACGGCACCTAATATAAATATTATACGTTTTAGAAGTAATTTAGTTGAGGTTACAAACAAATCTTCGATTCGGCCTCATTAAAATAAATTCGGCCCCCTCAAAAAAAATGTTCTAGTTCCGCCACTGTTGTTACACCTATGTGTAAATGGATCACAACCTATATATCTGATGTCTTAACCTACTTAATCTTCTATATCTTGAACAAAATTCTTCCAAATCGTTAAATTTGCCACACCGTTAGCCTCGTTAGAGCAATCAAGTTCTAACGACGTATAATAAACACATTACTGGTAGCTAGGAATTGGAATACTAAAAGTGCATTTTTCAACATTTAGGTCCCTTGCTTATTCTTTTTTGATATAAAACCATACGTCCCACATAGGTTAAAGACATAAAAGGTTCCTAGCTTATATATCAAATTGTATGTTGAACATTTATGTTGAGAAGTGGTATATACTTTGGGCATGCCATAGTTGTTGTCGTTCAAAAGTAAAATAAAAGTTGAACGAGAACAACATTATTTTGTTCAACTTATATACAATTTCATAATTTTTTTCAGGTTTTATTTTAAATAGTTGTTGTCGTTCAAAAGTAAAATAAAAGTTGAACGAGAACAACATTATCTTGTTCAACTTATATACAAGTTCATAATTTTTTTCAGGTTTTATTTTAACTTAATGACCTCTCATTATCTCTCACAAACAAAACAGTAGGATTCACAGAGCGAACCGGTTTTCATTTCAAATAAAGGACCATTGTCTTGTTAATTTGTGAAATAACATGACCGGTTATGTTCATCCCGACTTTTGAGAGGATCTCAATCTTAGTTTGATCAATGATAAATATCAAATAATCTTTGAAGCAATCGAGTTTTCTTGTATCAGGCTTAAGTCAACGTCAAATGCAAATATGTTTTCCAGTTATATGATGATATGATCTATGAGTAATTAGCACACAAATGGTAGGGATTAGAAATAGCACAAATGTATGTGTAAAAAGTAAATTTAGATTTCTTATTTTCCTAGAGATTAAAGTAAAGAGATATGGTGCTACTGTACTAGCTTATAAATCACAATGTATCTATAATTCTTGTCTTTTTTTATTGTTAACAAAACTGTATAAACTGTATTATTGTGTGTATTTTGTGATTTTACGTGGCTGAATAGTCACATGTTAATGTACGCTTATAAGTAAAGACAATACAAGTACCATTTTTACCCAATTATTGTGTGCATTTTACAACCATTTTACCTTTACTTTTTTCAAATTTTGAAGGTTAAAATGGTTATTTTATATGGCTGAATAATCATAAAATACACACAATAATCGAAATTTAAAAGTTCAGTTCACACAGTAAGAAAATAAAGTTCAATACTCAAAATAACAAAAAATGACAAGTATAATACATTTTCAAGTAAGTAACCCCATCAATTATTCAAAAGATAAACTGCGTATATTTACAAATAAACGATATAGAATACTAAAAATGTACTAGTTAATAATATTTGGATATTTATATTATTTTTCCAACAAAAATCATATTAGCATTACATCTCACGTAGGTTAAAGAAATGAAAGGTGACTTGGTTATATACAAGAGTGCACATAGACTAAATGTTCCTAGAATAGTATTACATTCTGACACATTATTATAAGAAAAACTCATTATACAAAATAAAATTTGAGCTCCTATAAAAATGGTGTACTTGAATTTATATAAGTTCTTAGATTAGTATTAGCCCACGAACCATTATACGAGATCCAAACATACATGGTTCATAATAGATTAGTATTAGCCCACGAAGCTCAGCGACCAAAATCCATCCTTGAGTGATTCCGCATTGTTTCATGTTGGTTAGTTGTATGAGATCTTAAGTTATTTGTATTAAAAAAATAATTAAAAAATCCTTATATTTGATTTTGTTTAATTATTCGATTGAAGATATCTCTGTAGTTTTAACTTTTAACACGAATAATTAAACAAAATCAAATATAAGGGAGACAATATCATCCCCAAATGTTAGTTATAAGTACAGAGATATCTTCAATCGAATACTGTCATAAATACACAACTTAAATCGTTGTTAGTTATACGAAAACATATAGAGACAATATCATCCCCAAATGTTAAAACAAAGGGATGCCATCATTGACTGAAACTGATATTTGACAAGCTGATATGTACTATCAGTTATTCGAGTAGCTTTGAAAGAGATGATGACCGTGTATATGCTATAGGTTGAATTAGTACAACATCACGGTTCACTAAATTTAGCGACCTTTAGTTCTTTTTTCGGTAAAAACCATATCAACAGTTAGTCCCACATTGGTTCAAGAAAGAAAATGTTGGTAGTTAATATACCAAAGTGTATATAGCTTATATGTGTGTGAACTAGTATAATGTTTACAAGTGGTTTGTATCGGGGGGCTTAATATAAGATTAAGTCACCCTATAACAACTATTTGTAAATTCATATAACTTCAAAACTTTTTTTAATCTATGTGAACTCGTGATAATTTATTTACAAAGACTCATAATCTATTTCTTCATGAGGTACCCAATTAGTATAACTTAGAGATAACTGCGTTCAGTTTGTTAATTATTAAATGGGCGTGAAACTTATTTGCCTTTGAAAACAAAAGTTAGACGGGCATGAAGATTTTGTTGCAACTTTTATACATTTATTTACACTTTTGATTATTTAAAATAAATATTTTGCATTTCTAAATGAGTTGTAGTGAATTAGCCTATTATTTTGGGAAAACAAGAACAAAATTTGATCTATCGTCCTTACATCTATTCATCAAAAACCCGAATGAATAAGATTTGAACATATACAATTCTTGCACCTAATACTTATGATTTATGAAGGACAAATTACCTGAAAATGTATGTAACTTGACACTTTTTCCCGTTGTATGTAGCTTTTTTTTTTCCCCCAATGTGTCACTAAACTTGCTAAATTCGTCCATTGTGTGTAGCGGTGACTTGATTCACCTGCTGGAGCAGGTTAACCTAACGTTCGTTAGGTTTATCATTGCACCGTTAGTCCTTTAGACTAACGATCGTATATCATGGCTACATACAATGACAAAAAGTAACAAGTTAGATGACTTTTATTATTTTTAAAATTTATGTACGTTTTTTACACACATTTTTATACACGTTTTTATTTACATTTTTATACACGTTTATACACACGTTTTTATACACGTTTTTATGCATGTTTTTATACGGATTTTTATACACACATTTGTATACATATTTTTATGCACGTTTTTATGCTCGGTTTTACACACGTTTTTAAAATATATCAATACATACATTTTTATACTTTTTCGTCTGTTTTTTTACATTTTCGTTTTTTTTATGTTTTCACACTTTTTTTACGTTTTCGACAATTTTTTACGTTTTTGTCCGTTTTTTTAAAGTAACAAGTTAGCTGACTTCTATTATTTTTAAAATTTATGTACGTTTTTTACACGTTTTTGCACATATTTTATACACGCTTTTATACACACATTTTTATACACGTTTTTATGCATATTTTTATACGGATTTTCATACATACATTTGTATACACGTCTTTATACAGACATGTCTTTATACATACATTTTTATACACGTTTGTATACACGTCTTTATACAGACATGTCATTACATTTATACACACGTCTTTACACAGACATTTTTATACACGTTTTTATGCCTATTTTTTACACGTTTTTGCACATATTTTATACACGCTTTTTGCCATTTTTTTTGCGTTTTCGTCCGGTTTTTCGCGTTTTCGTCCGGTTTATACACACGTCTTTATACAGACATTTTTATATACGTTTTTATACACACGTTTTTACTTTTTTGTCTTTTTTTTACGTTTCATCGGTTTTTTTAAGTTTTCGTCGGTTTTTTACGTCTTCGTCAGTTTTTTTACGTTTTCGTCCGGTTTTTCGTGTTTTTGTGCGTTTTTTCACGTTCTCGTCTGTTTTTTCGCGTTTTCGTCCGATTTTTACGTTTTCATCCGGGTTTTTATGTTTTTGTCAGTTTTTTTACGTTTATGTTAGTTTTTTTAAGTTTTCGTCGGATTTTTTACTTTTTGTCAGTTTTTTTATGTTTTCGTCTGTATTTTTACGTTTTTGTCAGTTTTTTACTTTTTTGTCCGAAAGTGTGAAATAAGGGACGAAAACGTAAAAATACAGACAAAAACATTAAAAATTTGCTGAAGACGTAAAAAACGGACGAAAACGTAAAAAAGCAGGCGAAAACGTGAAAAAACGGACGAAAAGTTGAAAAATCGGACGAAAATGTAAAAAAGCGGACGAAAAAATCTGATAAAGACGTAAAAAGCCGGACGAAAACGTTAAAAGCCGGACGAAAACGCGAAAAAACGGACGAAAACGTTAAAAGCAGGACGAAAACGCGAAAAAACGGATGAAAACGCGAAAAACAGACGAAAGCGTGAAAAAACTGACGAAAACGTAAAAAAATTGGATAAAATATTGAAAAATCGGACGAAAAAAACGAAAAATCGAACTAAAACGCGAAAATACGGACGAAAACGTGAAAAAACGGACGAAAACGCGAAAAACCGGAAGAAAACGCAAAAAATCTGGCAAAAACGCAAAAAAAACTTGCGAAAACATATAAAAACGTATGTAAAACCGTGCATAAAAACGTGTGTATAAAAAACGTGTGTATAAAACGTGCATAAAAACATGTATACAAATGTGTGTATGAAAATCCGTATAAAAACATGCATAAAAACTTGTATTAAAATGTGTGTATAAAAGCGTGTATAAAAATGTGTGTAAAAACGTGTAAAAAACGTACATAAATTTTAAAAATAATAAAAGTCATCTAACTTGTTACTTTTTGTTATTGTATGTAGCCATGATAAATGATCGTTAGTCTAAAGGACTAACGGTGCAATGATAAACCTAACGAACGTTAGGTTAACCTGCTCCAGCAGGTGAATCAAGTCACCGCTACACACAATGGACGAATTTAGCAAGTTTAGTGACACATTGGGAAAAAAAAGAAAGCTACATACAACGGGAAAAAGTGTCAAGTTGCATACATTTTCAGGTAATTTGCCCATTTATGAACAAGAGTAAAAACCAAACCTTGTAAGATCTTAAGTTCATGTTGGTTAAGTTGTATAAGATCTTAAGTTATTTTTATAAAAACGTAGAGAATAAATCCGCAAATTTGATTTTGTTTCATTATTAATGTTAATAGAGACATCTAAAATCCAAAATTGTCATAACTACACAACTAATATGCATACGCTATAGTTGGATGTAGGAAAATGTATATTAGCTATGTTTGGCAAAAGTAGCTAGCAGTAAGCAGTAGCGGTGAGCTGTGAGCAGTAGTCATAGTTCACTGCTCACCGCTCACAGCTTCATAAAGAACCATTAAAAAAATGAGTTTTTCTAAAAAATAAGGAAGCTCACAGCTCTCATGTCAAACAAACACTAAAATTCAAAAAGCTCATTACTCACCGCTAATTGCCCCAAAAAGCTTTGCGCCAAACATAGCCAATATCATCTACAAATTTCAAAACAAAGGGAGGATGTCATGTTCTAAAGTTGATGTTTAACATACACTTCAAATGCACACAAACAAATACAGTATCAGTTATTCAAGTAGCTTTGAAAGATAAATGGTCTATGATGGCCATGCATATTATGATACACGTTGAATTAGTAAAACTGCATGGGTCACTAAATTTCGCTACCTTTAGCTCTTTTTCGATAAAAACCATGTCAACATTTAGTCCCACATTGATGAAGAAAATGTTGGTAGCTAATATACCAAAGTGTAAATGGCTTATATGTGATTGAACTAGTATAATGTTTGTGAAATGTGATTATATAGCCGGTCTAAAAATAAGATTTAGTCACGCTATAATCACAATTTGTAAATTCATGTAACTTCAAAACTTTCTTTTAATATATGTAAAGTCTAGATATTAATTTTCAAAGATAGATAATCTATATCGCTTGTGCTTTTAGGATCTATGAATTGAGCTTGATGCTTTGATTAATAATCCCACATCGCTCATTGAAAGGGAATTTTGATACGATATAATTCATGGTGTGTAGCTTATCCTTGTTGGGATTTGTGTTAGACATTTGAGCTTGATTGCAAAAGGAGGTAAAGGGAAAATTTTACTTTCGCTTGCAAAATAGCTTAAGGAGCTAACATATACCTTTTTCTTTTTTCTTTTTTTTCTTTTTTTTTTTAATTTATTTTTTAAATTTTTTTTGGCAACCTGTAATTTTAGTATCTATGAATTGAGGTCAATGATAATTAAGAGATGTTGCTAACTACTCCTAATATACTAGAGTGACAATGAATCACATGTGTGTCGCTTAACCATTAAATTACATTGTATCCTTCACCCACTTATTCACACTTCGTAATTTTTCAAAAGGTAAAATAATAAATGCCATTATATATTCGGCAAAACATTTGATGATTGTTTTTATTTACATGCTCTTCAACCAAGTTCGTCTTGTAGACTATAGCTGTTTTCATAACGGAGAAATTATCTGTGTGAACCTGGCCCGTTTTCGCTTCTCAGATTTTATGACTTGAGCTCGACATGTGGTTTTGCAAGTAGCTGAAGAAGATTTTTTTTTACCTTTTGTATCCTCATTTCATACTTAGTTGTAGGGCTGTAAACGAACTGAACGTTCAGTGAACATTTCATGAACCGTTCGGTAGAAAGTTCGTTTATGTTCGTTCGTTTATTAAATGAACGAACATGAACAATATTTTACGTTCGTTTAGTTAAATGAACGAACATAAACAAAAGTCTCGTCCGTTCATTTACGTTCGTGAATGTCCGATTATACGTTCGTTAAAGTTCGTTTATGTTTATTTATTTATTTATGTTCATATATCATATCTTTTAATTTTATAATTTTAAAAATTGGTTTATTTAAACAAAACAACACTTATAAAACATTATATTGTGAAAAATTCAATAAAGTTTATGTTTGTTTGTCGATTTTCACTTGTGTTCGATTGTTTATGTTCGTTTAGCGTTCGTTTAGTGTATTAATGAACGAACATAAACGAACATGAACAACTCATTTTCTTAATAAACGAACATGAACAAGAAAATTCGTCCGTTTAAGCGCCCGAGTCCGTTTATTTGTCCGGTTATAACTAAATGAACGAACATGAATAAGGCTCCGTTCGTGTTCGTCCGGTTCGTTTACAGCCCTACTTAGTTGACTTATTTTTAATCAAGGGCCTCTACAAACGTATGGTAGCACCTATTAGTTTATATCAAAACTCCCACATGGGTCAATACTAAGGATATATTTTACGTACGAGTATGTGCTTTATACAATGTAGTGTATAGATAGTAGATGTTACAACAGTCACTTACTGCTCGGGACGATGTCGCTATGTTGCAGATGGTATGACTTATGAGTATCACTGTATCAACCCGTTAAATTTGTGGAAATGCATGAGTCGATACTCGTTCTTGGTGCGTTACCATTTTCCAGTAAAAACATATTGTTTCAACATTTTATCCCACATCGGCTAAAGAGTGAACTTTTCGCTAGCTAATAGTAGGTAATCATACTTTAAGCTATTCTAACTAACAATAATAAAAAAAAAAAAACCTTTATCCCATAGCCGCCTCTTTTCTTGTTCTTATGGATCGAAAATCACGACAAGCAAAATAAAAAAGGATGAGGATATTTAGGTTTTTTGTTTTTCTGATTTTCCATTGGTAGATCTTCCTTCAATCCAAACTTGTCTTTTTCTCTTTTCTGTTGGTGGTGTCTTAGTTTCGATTGGTTATTTCTTTTGGTTTTTTTGTATTGTTGGTTCTGGTTCTAAATGGGTAGTCAGCGGACGAAGGAAGATGATGTGGCTAAGATCTCTACGTCAATATTCGTTATGAATTTCCCGGATTCGTGCTCTGCCAAGGACTTGTTTAACACATGTAAACAGTACGGGCATGTCGTGGATGCATTTATACCTCTTAAGAGATCAAAAGCTGGGAAGAGGTTTGGTTTTGTCAGGTTCATTAATGTTTTTAGCATCGATAGATTGGTGAATAATTTATGTACGGTTTGGATCGATCATTATAAATTACACGCAAACATTTCTAGGTTTCAGCGATCTCCTATGAATGTTAATAAAAATGCTCCGATGAATGATGGCGGTAAGAATTATAATTCTAAGATGAATGTGAGTACTAATATTCATAGGAATCAAAAACCTACGGGTGTTGGACAGACATATGTGAATGCAGTGAAGAGTCCTACACAGTATGGAAGTAGTGATAATGAATCCCCTGCTATGGTTTTGGAAGACAATTGTGTATTGTCTAAGGATCTGTCAATGTGTCTGCTTGGTAGAGTGAAGGAATTCACGTCTTTAGCGAATCTTAAAGTGATTTTTAACAATGAAGGGTTCACGGATATTAAAATTTATTATATGGGTGAGTTGTGGGTTATGATGGAGTTTGGTACCGATAATCTATGAGTCTTTTTAGAGAGAATGTTACTGTTGGTTCTTGGTTCTCTCAAATTAATATAGCCTCCATGGATTTTGTTACAGAAGGTAGGATAGCGTGGGTGGAGTTAGAAGGTATACCGCTGAAGTTGTGGTCGGGAAACACGTTCAAACGTATTGCAGAGAAATGGGGAGTATTGTTAGACATTGACGATCAGGAGGAACCATGTTTTCATTCGAAGAGAATATGTGTACACACAAAAAGTCATAGAATTATTTCTCATGAATTGAAGATTATATTCCGTGGGAAAGTGTTTTGGATTAGAGCTAAAGAAACTACTGGATGGTTCCCTGATTTTCAGGAAGAGGTGGAGGAGGATGATCAGAGTGATGTGAATTCTAAGGATGGTATGCATAATGTGAAGGAAGCTGGTTTTGTTGATGATAGTGATGTTGATGGTGTTTCTGAAACACTGTTTGACGAGGAGAACCCAATAAAGAAACAAAGCGAAGTGGAAAGTTTGGGAAAGCATGATGACAAGTCGGAGGATCCTTTTAATATTTATTCGTTGCTGAAGAAGAAAGTCAAAGTTGTGAGTAATCAGGAGTCAGAATCCAGCTTGACACACCCTCCTGGTTTTACTCCTAAGGAGGGTAGTGACGGGTTACAGATGAATGAAGAGGAAGCTAGAGGGAGTAATTGTGAGTATGGGGATGAGGCTCATATTGGTGTGTATAACAATGTTTTTGGTGATAATCTGGCTAGTACAAATTCGAATGAGGGTGTCAAAGGATCTGCTTGTTCTGGACACTTTAAAAAGTCCAAGGATTCTTGCACAGGCGGGTCTATTTTGAATTTGCTTGATGATGTGGTGAAAGTCGGTCGAGTTATGGGGTATAATATGGATGGGTGCATGGCTAATATGGAGAATATTATTGAATCACAAGGAGTGGACGAGGGGTATCGATGAATTGTTTGTCTTTGAACATTCAAGGCCTCGCCCAAAAGGCTAAAAAAGATTGGGTCAAGGAGTTGTGTGGTAAAAATAAGGTGAATTTTTTGGCTTTACAAGAAACTAAGATGGAAACTATGGGTCTTTTGTGTGTCAAGCAGTGTTGGGGTAATATGACTTTTGATTACGTTCATAGTGATTCTGTAGGGAATTCGGGAGGTATTTTGTGTGTCCGGGATCCTAATGTTTTTTGTAAGAGTAGTGTTACTGTGTCTGATTATTTTATCATGGTTCGTGGTGTGTGGCGGCAAAATGGTAAGGATGTCCTTTTTATCGCGGTATATGCTCCTCATGATGCAAAAGAAAATTTTATGCTATGGGATTATTTGACGTCTGAGATCAGTAGATGGAACGGGGAGGTGGTTGTAATAGGTGATTTTAATGAGGTTCGGTATAGCTCGGATAGGTTTGGTTCGGTTTTTAATGTTCAAGGAGCTAATGTGTTTAATTCTTTTATCTCTAATGCTGGATTGGTGGAGGTGTCGTTAGGAGGTTGTTCTTTCACGTGGTGCCACAAATCAGCGATGAAAATGAGCAAGCTGGACAGGTTTCTTGTGTCTGATAACGTTCTTAATATTTTTCCTTATATTTTTGCTATTTCTCTGGAACGGTATTTGTCGGACCATCGGCCTATTCTCCTCCGTGAACACCATGTAGATTATGGTCCGACTCCGTTCAGATTTTTTCATTATTGGTGTGAAGTGGATGGTTTCAGTAAATTAGTGGAGGACACTTGGATGGAAAGCCCGAATAATGCATCCAATGCGATGGTTAGCTTCATGGGAAAGCTCAAATATCTTAAAATTAAGATTCGGGAATGGAATAAAACTAACATGGGAAGCCGGAAAAACGTTAAAGATAAATTCAAGGCTGATCTTGAGGTTGTGGAGGGTATCATCGACAGTGGGAAAGGTAATGAGGAGATTGTGTTAAAAAGAACGGAGCTTGTGAAGAATCTCCAACAGTTAGATAAACTCAATTCGCTTGAGATGGCTCAAAAGGCAAAAGTTAAATGGGCTATCGAAGGTGATGAGAATTCGAGTTTTTTTCATGGTATTCTTAGTAAAAAACGCAATGTTTTATCTGTTCGCGGAATAATGGTTGATGGCGTTTGGATTGATGACCCGAGGTTAGTGAAACGCGAGTTTTTGTTTCATTTTAGTAGTAGATTTTCTAAACCTGATGTGACGCGTGCTCGTATTCAATCAAGTTATTCGAAGAGATTAACGATGGAACAACAGAATGAGCTGGAAAGTGAGGTTTCTAACGAGGAAATTAAGCTGGCAGTGTGGGATTGTGGTACGGAGAAATCTCCTGGTCCGGATGGATTTACTTTTCGATTTTATCGTCATTTTTGGTATCTTATTCAGAATGATGTGTACAATGTTGTTAAGTATTTTTTTCAGGCATGTAGAGATTCCGAAAGGTTGTAATTCTAACTTTATTGCTCTAATTCCAAAAATCCCGGATGCGAATCTGGTTAAAGATTTTCGCCCTATAAGCCTTATAGGGAGTTTGTATAAAATTATTGCTAAAATTCTGGCTAATCGCCTTGCTAGTAAGCTGGGGGATATCGTTAACGAGGTGCAATCCGCTTTTATTGCGGATAGACAGATTTTAGACGGTCCGTTTATTCTTGATGAATTGATACAATGGTGCAAGAGAAAGAAGAATCAACTCTTAGTGTTTAAGGTTGATTTTGAGAAAGCGTATGATTCGGTTAGATGGGACTTTCTGGATGATATTCTACGAAAGTTTGGGTTTGGTGATAAATGGTGCAATTGGATTCAAAGTTGTCTTAGATCTTCGAGAGGTTCAATTTTATTAAATGGGAGTCCTACGGAGGAATTTCAATTCTATAAGGGCCTCAAACAAGGTGATCCGCTTTCCCCGTTCTTATTTATTTTAGTTTTGGAGAGTTTGCACATAGCGTTTCAACGGGTGGAGGAGGCGGGTATGTTTAAGGGTATTAAGTTAGGAAATTCGGTTTCTATATCCCATTTGTTCTATGCTGATGATGCGGTGTTTGTTGGACAGTGGTACGAGAGCAACATTAATACCCTTGTGAGTGTTCTTGATTGTTTTTATAGGGCTTCGGGTTTGAAAATCAATATGAGCAAAAGTAAGTTAATGGGTCTCCATGTGGACAACGAAAAAATCAAAAGGGCTGCTTTAAAGCTTGGATGCCTTTCTTTTAAGACTCCTTTTTCGTATCTTGGATCGACTGTGGGTGGCTCTATGTCTCGAATTCAGGCTTGGGAAGACGTGGTTCAAAGGGTTAAGAACCGTCTGTCTAAATGGAAGATGAAAATGTTATCTATTGGTGGTAGACTTACATTGCTTAAATCGGTCTTAGGATCGATGCCTATTTTTCATATGTCCATTTTTAAAGCTCCTCTAGGTGTTCTTCGTACTCTTGAATCGATACGGAGTCATTTTTTTAATGGCCATCCTCTCGAATCTAATAAAGCTTCTTGGGTTAATTGGAAGAGTGTATTAGCTTCAAAGGATAAAGGAGGTCTCGACGTTTCTAGTTTATATGCTTTGAATAGAGCTTTGTTGTTTAAATGGATATGGAGATTTTATACTCATGATTCGTCGTTATGGGTTAGAGTCATTAAGGCTATATATGGGGAAGATGGCAATATGGATATGCTGGTTAATGCCAGATACACGTCCTGTTGGATGAGTATTGTTCAGGAAGTGAATATTTTGGCTACCAAAGGTATAGACCTCCGTAGTTGTTTGTGTTTCAAGCTGGGGAATGGGGAGAAGACGAGGTTCTGGGATCAAAGGTGGTTAGAAGGTGATATCCTTAAAATGCGATTCCCGAGAATTTATGCTTTGGAATTATGTAAAGATATTACAGTTGCTTCTAAGATTATACAACCTAGTCTGGATTTCACGTTTCATAGAAGCTCGAGAGGAGGTGTGGAACAAGAGCAATTCCAGAATTTAATCATGCTGATGAATGATGTTAGCTTACTGCCTATGGCTGATCGGTGGACGTGGAAGCTGAATGGTTCAGGAGAATTTTCTGTGGCATCGGTTAGACAGATGATCGATGATAAAATTATGCCTGAGGCTTATAAAACCAGGTGGGTGAGTTATGTTCCTATTAAGGTTAACGTGATTGCTTGGAAGGTCACGTCTGATTCGTTGCCTACGAGATTTAACATCTCGCGCCGAGGTATCCCTATTGAGTCCAGCAAGTGTGTAATCTGTGATAGGGGAGTCGAAACGTCCAGCCATTTATTTTTCTCTTGCTGCATGGCTCGTCAAACTGTTAGATTGATCTCTAGGTGGTGGGATGTGTCTTATGGGGAGTTCGATTCGTATGAGCAGTGGGTGGTTTGGTTGTGTAATTTGCATCTCCCTTCAAAGAATAAATCGATGTTGGAAGGAGTTTTTTACGTTATGTGGTGGTATTTGTGGACGTTCCGTAACAAGACGATATTCGACAACATGATCCCAGTGAAAGCAACGTTTTTTGATGATATTGTGTCTCAATCTTTTTTTTTGGTGTCGCTCTAGATGTAATGTTTCGTTTAGTTTGGATGATTGGCTTAAAAACCCAAATCTTATTTCCTTGTAAACTGCTAGTTTCTTGCTAGCGTTTTTTTCTTTTAATAATATAGCCGTTCAAAAAAAAAAATAGAACATAGTAGGTAGGAGTCTAGGAGAAATATGTCTTAAAGTTAATATTATGTTCTCACATCAACATAACTTTTTTGTGTCAATATAATACGAATGGACATAGAATATTGATTTGAAAAACTTATATGTACTCTTAAATATTTGCAAAGAGACATCGCATTTCGATCACCTGTCATTTACATAGAGATAACTTTTTTCAATTTATTTTTCGCTCGATGATGTATTGGAAATATGCACAAGTGAAGATGCAATGTCATCTACAAAAGCTAAATACATGTACACTAAAGCTTATACACTATATGAGTTTTCTACAAACGTACAAAAACAAGTCGATTTAATATTGTTCGAAATGATGTGGCTGGGTTGTGTTGATAAACTACTCAAAGAAAGACCCCAGATAAAAAAAAACATCGGTGTTCAAACTCAATAACTTCTAGTATTGTTTGATGATGCTGGTAATGGAGCCATGGAGGATCAATCTCCGAAGCCAATTGCATCAATACATAACAGATGTATTGGAACTTAGTAATAATTAGCATGATAGATTTAGAAGATAATAACGAGCACATGCATGAGATGTTGGTTAGAATTTAGAAATAGTACAATTGCATGAGTAAGCAAGTACGAGCATGTATGTTTTGATCATGAACACAATTAGAACATTCAGTCCCACATTGTGTATGGATTACACATGTTCGGATTAATATCAACTTTCAAGGTGCTAACTGAGGAACCATGACCAAAGTTGTATATATTTTACCAGGATAAATTAACACCTTACCCAAAAAAACTGAGGAACCATGACCAAATATGACCGGGTGTACAAAATTATTTGTAAGTATATTAACTAAATAATACTAGAACCGCATTTAAGTAGTTTTAAGGAGTACAAAATTTATGTTTGCAAAATCTAAGGCTTGAATGTGTGGATGAAACTGTAGTGCCTTGTGGTCTTTCTTTTCCCGCTTCTTAAACTACTCGATTCCACAATGTTTGGATCGATGTCCTCATGTCATAGAGTTGTTAGTTATCAAAATCCATATATATATATATATATATATATATATATATATATATATATATATATATATATATATATATATATATATATATATATATACACATATATATATAATGGTTCAAACTTTGTATAAATTAGTTTCTTGAGTAGATTCAACGATACAGAATTGATAAGTAATTCATAGATGGCAGAGATTAGGATAACATATATTTTTTTTAGTATAAACAATTTTAACCTTTAGTCCCACATAGGTTAAGGTAATGAAATGGTGGTAAGTTGTATACATCAGCCGACCCGCTACATTCTTTCTCGCCGCAAACAGCTCTGTCCGATCAGTTTTTTCAACCAAATATTGAGTGTTCTTTCTTTTAGACACATTAATCTTGAGGCCCGACGCAAGGAAGAAACACTTCGTAATATTTTAATGGTGAGTTCATAAATCACCATTATATTTATCTGAGATATAAGGATATACTGTGATACTTGGTCATATTTATGTGTCAACGAACCAATTTAATGACATGAGCTCAATGTTTGTTTTTGCGAATAGTTGTATTGATTTAAAATCCCGCATAGGTCATTGAAAGAAATGTTTGATACGTTATATATATCATTGTAAATCTCATCTTGTGATATGAGGTTGTTATTATGTTATTGGGCATGATTGTGAAGATATGAGAATTAGAATCTTATATTCCTTGCAATTTTACGTCCAATAACTAATATAAATGCTCCATTTTTTTTTACTTTCTTGGTATTTGTGTTTTGATGCTAGAATATCAAAATTTTTACACACTTACCATTATTTTGGTGGTACAATTCTTTAGAGATCTTGAAATTTGGTAATTCAACTAAAGTATTCACACAAAATTCATAACAAACTTGAATCAACTTATAATCCTTACAACTTAACACTATAGAAACTACACAAAGGTCAACATCAACGAAATATAGATTTGACAATCGATTAACAGCCAAAAATACCACTTTAACTAGTCATGATAAGAATTTAGCCTCAAACCAAAACCTTTCTCAACTAAACGAATTATTCTAAATGTTCAAGTTGAATAATAGGTCATATA
Organism: Artemisia argyi; assembly: GCA_030686995.1. Lineage (NCBI taxonomy): Eukaryota > Viridiplantae > Streptophyta > Magnoliopsida > Asterales > Asteraceae > Artemisia > Artemisia argyi. Next base: position 175,344,514 of record CM060694.1, read on the forward strand.
AGATGATCAAGATCCAAAATTCCGTTGTATCTCACATTCTTCTTACTGTTAGCATATGAAATTTTCTTACCACCAACCAATCTATCATCACAAACACGTTATTATTGGGCCCATCGTTAAATAGCCCACCGGCCCAATAATAAACTCATCCTAGAATTAGTCAATGTTAAAATTACGTACATGTTTATATTACATTTTGGGTCCATTTGTTTTGACGGTATGGAATGAAAGGAATGGTGTGATTCTTTGTACTAATTGTTTGTTTAAAACTTTTACTTTCAAAATTAGGAATGATTGTATAAAATTGTGGGCCCTTCCATACCAGGGGAGGTGATTGTCTTTCAAAAAAAATAGTGGGCCCTATGTATATTCATGTGTGTCTCTCCATAAGGGTCCGTTTGGTTTGCTTATAGGAATCACAATGGATATTGGTATGATAATATAGTGGTATAGGAATGAGCTTGATAGTTTAAAAAATGTTGTTTGGTTTATATATTTAGGTATGAATATTAATTGATAAATATAAAGAAAAAGAGTAGGGTGAATGAAATTAGTGATGAAATAGGGCCTGACAGGAATGGTTTTACAAAATCCACCAAGTTCAAGTGGTATGGATCTATGGGCTTCTATATGTATGTCCCATATGAATAGTTTGGTAAAACCCTCAACCGAATAAATGCAAATAGTATCAAACTCATGCCCTCATTCCCACACCCCTATACCAAACGGACCCATTTTGATAAAATAAATCAAAATTCAATCAATATTAATCCACTATCTATTAAATTAATAATATTAATTTTTTTATTATTTATTCATTTCTATCAATTATCTTTCATCTTTTATATAATACAATAAAACCTCTAGTGAGAACTTTCGTATTTAAAAAAAATATATATTTCTTTATTAAGTAATATTTTAATTAATTATTATTTTTTAATTTATAAATTTCTAAATTCGTTTTGTTGATATATACTACGCAAGTTGAAAATAAATACAAAAACTATAAATAAGATGCAAAATTTTTAAATAATTATCTTTAATAATAAAAAACTATAATTTTAAAAAATATAATTATTTATTTTAAAAACTATAATTATAAATCAAACAAAACAAAAAATTAATTTTTTTTTAATAAATAAAAATATCTTATTCAAAAAACTTTAAAAAAAAAACTCGCGCGTGCACGAAAATTATAACTATTACGTTTATTACTAGTAAATCTAAATCTTATTCCAAATCCGACTAAAACCAAACGGGCCCTTTATCTTTACTTCTATAACTCGTAGCAATAAATGTTTAAAGGAAAAAAATAGGGAAACGAAGAGTTATAACTTATAAGTACTCTTTGACCCTTTATTTTCTTTCACACAAACACACACATTCTGCCTGCTTGCTGCTAAAACCCTTGGTTCCAATGGCACCCAAAAGAAAAAAGGTAGTAACCAAATACTTTACATTCCATAAATCTTTAAGACTTCTTTATAACACATTGATTTATTCTTTTTGATGAAGGGTTTGACCCGACGGGATGCTGCACTGGAGCATATGACAGCTTATGGTTTCTCTAAACCTCTTATAAGCAAAACCCTTAAAGACTTACTCAAGGTTTGATGTTCTTTTTCAGTTCTTGTTGAAAACATTATTGCTTTTGTGTATATTGAATTGGGTATTTGTTAGATTTTTATTTGGTAGGGTTTTTATAGGGTTTTGACTAATTTAAGGGGGTGTTTGGATTGGTTTGTTTTCCGGGCTTATGGACTTTTTGATATCGGAAAAGCTTATCAGGTTGAGTTTTAGAGCTTAAATAAGTCATTTTTTTTTTTGAACGGCAATTGTGGCTACATGGCCCCTAGCCCAGAAGGCGTAGCGAGCCCACAGAACCAGGTTGGGTCCAGCCCAGAAGACAATGACACCCTTCCCTTTACGAACGCAGGAGGAAACCCCTATCGCCCTAGACAAGACTCGAACTTGAGACCTTGCTTAGGAGGGTAAAACCTCCATACCACTAGACCAGAGGCCTGTTGGTGAACTTAAATAAGTCATTAGCCAAAAAAAAGTGAGCTTATGAGCTTTTTCTAAGTTCAAATAAGAGTATAAGACCATAAAAATAGGCTAATCCAAACACCCTTTTACTAAGATGATAATGTATAGAGAAGCAGTTGTTGATAGTTAATTTCTCATTGGAACTTTAGTGTTTACATTTCAATGTTATGATAATAATTTGTAATGCAAATTTTATCCTAGTGTTAATGGTTTGAAATCAACTAGATGAGATTATTGTCGAGTTTGACAAATTTAAGGGGGTGTTTGGATTAGCTTATTTTCCGGGCATATGGGCTAATGAGGTTATCTAGCTGAGATTTAGAACTTAAATAAGCCATAAACTCAAGTTAATATGCTCATAAGGCGAAAAAGTGAGCTTTAGAGCGTTTCTAATTTCATATAAGCCCGTAGAATAAGATAATCCAAACGCCCACTAAGTGCAGATGATAATGTACAGAGAAAAACTAAGAGATAACAGAGGAGTAGATAGTTAATCTGTCAAAAAAGGCCAGTCGACCACTTACTCGCTGAGATGGTTCAGTTTGGTAATTATACTTGTTATGTAGTATGGACTAATGTTTTTGAATTTGGGTAATTTGGTAACTGTAGTGTAATGCAGTAATAACCATTTAGGAGCAAACACGTACTTTAATTACTTGATAGGTGCAATAATTACCAAACTAGCCCATGGTGTTTTTTTTTTTTTTTTTTTTTTTTAAATACATGTTATTGCAAAGTAATTAGCTCAATGCAATGTGTTTGACATGTGAGGCTTATCCGCATTGGATTTAGGCTGATGATCACATTGTCTAAATGTTAATTGAACATAGTAATTGTTCTTTAGTGCTACCATAACATAAAATCGCTCTATATCTTTGTATAGTTTTGGACCGTAAGTTCTAAATTGTGTTTTGCTGTTGCGTGCTGATTTGCAGCTGTATGGTGACGACGGATGGAGATTAATAGAAGAAGATGGATACAAGGTCCTTCTTGATGTAATTCTTGATGAACAAGAAACTGAAAATACACATAGTATGTTAGAGGTATGATTATGAATAGCATAGCTACACAATTCTAACATTACTCTTATAATTTCTATATCTAGTGTATATCGATATTAAGTCTGTAATCTTTATTAATGTTCTCGAGTGTGTGTTTTGCAGGGTGCATCAACTTCTCAGCATGGAAACACTGGAAGTGAGTTGGTTACCACAGTATCGAATGGAGTATCTGCTGAAGCTCTGCAATATGCATCAACATCTCAAATCAAAAACAGTGGGAACGAGTTGGTCACTACAGAGTTGAATGGAGTATCTGCTGAAGATGCATCTTTTCAGGAAAGCACCAATGCAGAGTCAATTCATCCTCTTATTTCCACAGAAGGTATACTTTGACGTTTGAGGTCAAACCTATTACTAGCATTCAACCTCAAAACTCATATAAGCTATGTATTAAATTCTCAATAAGATCCAGAATAATCTATAATTGCGGTTTTAAGTTTTATTAGCTGATATTTTTGCAGCAGTGGTGAATGAAGAATGCTCAAAGGATGTTGCTTTGGACAAAAAGCTCGTTCAATCCAGCCCATTCTACGCTAGTGATGATGATCATTCTGGAGATAAAGTTAGCATCCCATCTACTGACAATTCGACTCTTTTAGGATCTCTGCGTGATATGGCTCACAACCCTTTAAAGGCCTGCACTCATAGGCGCAAGCCTTGTTATGGATGGATTGATGAAAACGCCGATGAAGATGCTCAAGTAGCTAGTTTTATATCTTTAGAACCTGCTACACAAAGCTTCTTTCAGCATGCTTGATATATTTTTGAAGGTATGATATAAATGTATACTCCCTGTCTTATAATACATGTTAACGATTTTCATTGTGATGTTCGACATTCATCGTAAATTCTTGGTTTTCTTATCACCATGAAATAAAAATGCATAACTTTTCTTCTTCATTTTTGCAGGAACATATGATCGGAAAAGTTAATCATTCTGCAAAAACCACGCCAAATGACTAAAAATGATGTTGATTTGTATATTCTGCCAACAGAAGTAGTTACATATATCTATCTTTATACATTGGTTCAAAAGGCTAATTATGTTTGTTGTAAGCCTTTATGGTCAGTTTCATACTTTATGTTCAGATTTGGGTTCATATTGGTGTAAAGATGCGCTAACCTGCTATTATGATGGAAGAAGGCTGGTAATATAACTGTGTAGTAATATCCTACGGTTTTGAATAAACTTGGTTTAGCCATGACATGGCCCCAAAGTGTTTAGTTCTTGGCTCAAAAGACCAAACCTTCGGTGCAGGTACCTATAGTATCGGTGTATATTGTTTTAAAGGAACCACAAAATACAATATTATAGTATCCGTTCAAGAAATTTGCTAAGTAATTTATGTTACTTAGCAAATTTCTCAAACAAGTTTACTTTTTTCTAACATTTTGATTTTTGACAAACTAAATATTTTAGGAGAAAAAATTAGAAGATTTAGACAAGAAAGTGTTACGGGTCAACCTGATTTGAGCCGTATCAAATATTCACCTGTTTTGGTCCGTATATATAATCATTTTGTTAGTGCTCCAAATGATTTTTTTTTTCTTTCTGAATATTGCTGACTAAATGTTGGTCTTGCTTATTCTAGGTGCAAATGTATCAAATACTCACCCCTTATAAATTACAATTGATACAAAGAAACAAGTAATAGTTTTATAAGTTGAGAAACAAGTGCAAATTATTAAAAATACACAAATAAAACCATTTAAGACACGGGTATTATAACCAGTAATAGTTTTATGGCAGTTTTGGTATAAATCCCTTTGATTTAGTTTTACATTAATCATATTTCACTGGTTTAATGAAAAAACACTAGAACTAATATAAGTTTTCGACCGAAACCATAATCCATGAAATTGTTATTGATGACGTATAGTCTATATATGGACCACGAGCCCAAATGATAAACGTTACTTGGCCCAAACCCACCACGAGTGGGCTATCATAACGAATAACTTGGGCCATAAGAATAACGGCTTGGGCTCACGAAGCCCAAAGCCCAACCAAACTAACCGGGCATGCGATAAGGATCTTCTATTCATGGAATAGATATCCTTACCCCGGATAAGCACTACGCGTGCGAAGAGTAGGGAGCAAGAAACCTACACGGTTTCAGCCCCTATATAAGGAATGATATATCCTCATTCAAAGGTACGATATACAAACCCTAACTCTTAACGAGAACTCTAAACCGATTACTTGCTCTCACGTCGGAGTCTAATCGTGGGAGACAATCCCACGATAAGCCTAACGATGTTGTTTATTTTCTTAGTACGCAGGTTACAAGTGCTAAGAAGCGAATTGGTACGAGAGCAAGAGCCCATAATCAGGAACGCCCAACTTTTGTATCAACAAGTGGCGCCATCCGTGGGACCCTACTAAGAACTAAAGACTAGGATGACAAAGAATAAGAATTCAAGCCAGCGGACTCCGTAATCGGAAAAACGTGACCATCAGAGGAGGAATCAACAAGATCCAACCTCTCGACAGGTTGCTGGGACAACCAGCGCACCCGGTCACCAAGAGGCGGGAACAACCCAACCTCTTCCAGAGGTAGAACTGTCACACCCCCAAAATCGGGTCCAGCGGAAGCATACGTGTAGCTGGGGTGTAACTCAATTGGTATTACAACACAAGTTCAAAAATGGTTTTCACTTTACTTATTTAAAATAAAATCGTTTAATCAAAAATATTGAATTTACATCGTTAAAAGTAGTGCGGAAGTAGGCCCTTAAAATAGTTTAAAACGGTCCCCATATAAATAATCAGATTCTTCTATGACCATGCCATGCCCTGCCAAAACCTCCTGTAGCGTGCCGTAGGTTAAAACCTGAAAATACATGCTAAAGTGTCAACACGAGGTTGGTGAGTTCATAGAGTTTGTTTAACAAATAAAGTATATAGAAAAGTGATCACACAGCAAAGGCATCGTAAATCCACTCAGTTACAAGTCCCGCCATAAGAGACTTGTAACCTGTGTGTTCACAACCCACTGCTAAAATATAGTTGCATGTTTAGTAGTCAAGTACCCGCGGTCATAATAAGTCACAATATAAGCACCACATATATAATAATGTATGCCATGCAAAGCCCCTAATTAAATAATATGCGTCCCATAACATGGTGGACGAGAGGTTGGCCGACCTCTAATAGCGCTATCCATACTACTAATAGGCGTCGAACAATGCGAATGTACGAACAGTACATCATACAACTATTATATAAGATTAAGAACGCTCCGAACATGGGAGACTTAGCACGCTCCACCAATAAGGCGAGACTTTAGGGTTAAGAACGCTCCACCAATAAGGTGAGACTTTGCACGCTCCACCAAAAATGGCGAGACTTTAGGTCATAGTACGTACGGTACATTAGGGTCAAAAGTTTAAGTCAAGTTCAAAAGTCAAGTCAAGTTCAAAAGGTCAAGTAGTAATTCATGTAAAAACGAGCATGTATTCTCCCCCAAAAAGTTAACAAAACAATTTAAAAGAGTAGGGGCTATGACTCACCTGATGCGATAGCTACGATGATAAAGTGGATACACAGAAATGAGGTTCGATCTCAAACCGCAACCTAATATGAATGATAGTGATCTACTTAGATTATGAGGGGATGCGATGAATGTACATGCACATGAAGCCTATACCACTCGTAGTTTGAAAATAAGTGTTGGCGTTGAATTATAGTGTTTCCATAACTTAAGAGAATATGTGCTATTAGAAGTTGTCAAATATATATATAGTTCGCCTAGTTTCAAAAGTGTATATCTTGGTCGTTTTAAGCTCGTTTTCTACGTTCTTTACATCCCCGGAATCGTAGGACAACATACTAACCTATTATTGATAAGTCGGGATGGCTAGATCAAGTTTTATGCTCAAATTTTTCCGTGAGTACTGTTCATCAGCAAGCATTTCCGGAAAATATAGTTTTCGTCGTTAAACTCGTTTTTAGCGTATCTCCTTCGTTATAAACTCGTTTTTATCCCCGTTTTCGGCCATAGTTCCGTATTGGAAAGTATTTTCTAAATATTTGGTCCAAATTTACCCAGAAGCCCCTGATCTTTCCACGTTTTGCAAAAATGGACAGCAACTTTCTATAAGTGTCAAAACTAGGTTTTCCTAATTACTAACTTGTCTAAAAACCAACCAAACAACTTCAAATCAACCCAAATCCTACCATACACCTTCTTAGGGTGTCATGGGTTCCTAAACATCACCAACCTTGGTGGATCTCATGAGGATGTTAATAAAACTTATGGATCTACTTATATTAAGTATCTAGGGTTCATAAGTTATAAAAAGTATAAATAGAGTGGTATAAACTAACATATGCATATAGATCTTGAATAAACAACATGAAACTAGAAAAATGAAAGTATGGAAAGATCAACAAGTGATCTTGAAGCTTACTTGATGATTGGATGAGTTTTGAAGATGATGATGTAAAGAAAACTAGAGTTTTATCACAAAACCTTAACTAGGATGGAAAATAGAGCTTGATTATGTCTTGATCTTCAAAAATTGATGGATCTTGCTTGTGTATTCATTTTGGGTCGTGGCTAGGGAGGAAGAACAAGAGATGAAGTTTTTGTTTTGTGAAAAATGAGCTAGTTTAGGCATTATATAGTCCAAGGGCAATTTTGTAATTTTATCAAAAGGGCATAATTGTAATTTTAGTGACAAGTGAAAGTATCTAGATATTTGTTAGATATTTAGGATGAGTATGAAGGAAGTTTGTTAATATCTAGTTCACGGAGTCGGTTTTGGTTCCGTTAATCGCTAACCGTAAAATGTTAAACCGCGAAACGTAAATCCGGGTATCGTAAAAATATGAAACTTGAAAGAATGACTAAACTTGTCAAAATACTCCATAATAAAATATAAAATGAATGGTAAGTTCCATCGGGTTGCATAAACGCTGTTAAAACTGGAAACGCGGGTTTAAAACGCGTAATTCGCGTAAAACGCTGAACTGGAAAACGTAAAATTTCAAAACTTTTAGAATAGTCGTAAAATGGAAGAAAATCATATTTCTATAGTTTATATTGTTTTACAGACATATCGGAATGCCGGAAGGACATTTAAACCTGAATGTAAATCTCGGACACGGCTTCGTGATTTTTACAGAAATGATCCGACGAGCGTCAAACTCTCGGATTATCATTAAAATAGTTTAACTTACGAGAATATGAAATAAAAATTTAGGACATGAATAGTGTTTTTGTGAATAGTAAAAGTGAATAGTAACTTTCCGAGATAAAAATTGGAATTTCGACGTTTGAAGCAGGACATGAAATTACGAGTTGTGACAGAACTAACAGTAAGGACTACCCAAATCATCCCAGTGGTCCCAAGCGCTGAGGAACTTCAGCGCACTCTTTTCACCACTCCTCACCAAACCATACCCGCAGTGAATAACACTGCGCCACCAGATGCGCCTAACCGAGATAGGGTGCCTAATACTGAGACAGGCACTCTTGCAACAACCGAGGACGCGCCTGATCTCACTTTGGGAAACTTTGTATCCCAAAACTATGAAACCTTGACCGCCCTCATGCAGGAAGAATCAAGGAGAAGGGCAAGTACAAGCCTACAAGCTCGGTTGAATTTTGGTCCTGAACGCGAACCATCACCATTGCGCCACCCACGAGGAAGACGCGCAGAATGTACCACTATCCATGATAGGCTGGGTACGATATCTGATTCACAATACTCAGAAGATAGCGAGAGGCACACTAATGTTCACTCCAGACTTGGCAGTCGGGGGGTACAAGACCGATTAGGACCTCAACATTCGCCAAGCCAAGGATCCTCCAAACCCGGAAGTAAGAGGATCCAAGACAGATTGGGGAGAAGAAGATCCCCAAGTAGAGATCCCTCAAGCTCTTCTTCTGAAAGAAGTCGGCGCAAGCGCCGAAGAAGAGACTACCCTTCCTCCAGTGACTCCTCAGATAGCAAGGAGAGAGAGACAAGACACTGGAAGTCAAGAGGGAGGCATCGCGACGAAGAGAACGAAGATATGTCTCTTCCATGGCGACGCCAGAAAGTTGACGCGTTCACACGGCGTATCAGCGATTACTCAGACCGCAAACGCAGGCGCATGCCCACTAACGTGAAAACATATGATGGAACAAGTGATCCGGATGATCACCTAAAAGTTTTCGAATCAACCGCCACTATCGAAAACTGGCCACAGCCAGTGTGGTGCCACATGTTCAATTCTACGTTAGTAGGGAACGCGCGCACTTGGTTTAGCAAACTCCCACGTAGGAGCATTGGTGGGTTCGAGGAATTACGGAAAGCATTCCGCCTCAACTTCACCCAGCGAAAAAAGTGCGCTAAAAACCCTGTTAAGCTAGCAAGAGTGAAACAGCGCCAAGGAGAATCAACCAGCGCTTTTATGGAACGCTTCAAGGATGAGTGTATACAAGTTAAAGCATGTCCTGAAATCCTAAAAATTTCAGGGTTCATGAATGGGATTAATAACCCAGAACTCATCCGAAAGCTAAACGACAAAGTTCCACAAACTTTTGATGAGCTAACAAAGCGCACTAGATCCTTTATACAAGGAGAGGCAGCCGCTGCGGACAGCAAAAAGGGTTATTCGAACTATAGGCAGCAAGAGCAACCTCGGAGACAATCCAATGATCAGAATAACAACCGCAGCAGGAATTACCGCAATGGAAGGGACAATGACAAATATACCCCTCTTACAAAAACCCCAAGGGAGATATTTGTAACAGAGGGCGCAAACTTCTCAAAACCGCCACCAATGCGCACTACAGAGGAAAAGCGCATAGGAAACGGATATTGCGAGTACCATGGTCAAAAAGGCCATACAACTAATGAGTGCGTCCAGCTAAAACAACTAATTGAAAAGTTAGTAAGAGAAGGCAGAATGGACCACCTTGTAAAAAACATCAAAGAAGGGAAAGACAAACAAAGGGGAGGAGGTAAGAAAGAGCCCCCCCAAAGAAAAAGCTGATACCATATACATGATACAATCATGGTAGCGCAAGATAAAGCAGAAGGTCAGCCAGAAATTTTCCCCCCAGAAAGAGATATCTTTCCCTACCCTTGCTGCGGACAACGCAGTGATGGAACCTCTGACTATTAAAATACATATGGGAGGACATGATATCCACCGCATGTACATTGACGGAGGAGCATCCGCAGACATCTTGTATGACCATTGTTTCAAGAGATTGCGACCTGAAATCCAAAATCAATTGATACCAGCAACAACGTCATTGACTGGATTCACAGGAGAAAAGATATGGCCCATGGGGCAACTACGCTTGTTGGTGGTCGTAGGAGATGAACAACACTCAACTGCAACATGGATAAACTTCATGGTAATAAAGTCTCCCTCACCATACAATGGTATCATTGGGAGACCTGGAATATCATCCATGCGCGCTGTACCATCCACAGCGCACGGAATGCTTAAGTTTCCAGTAAAAGGAGGAGTTGTCACCCTCTATAACACAACAATACCACCCAGAGAATGCAATGTGGTAACAACCAAAGTAGAAACTATTCCAGAACAGCGCGTTGAAAAGACACCAAACCTGAAATTCGCTATTCATCCCGATTACCCGGAACAACAAGTTTCAATTGGTGGATCTTTATCTGATAAAGGCAAAGCAGCCGTATGCGCACTCTTGCAGAAGAACCTGGACATATTCGCGTGGGAACCAAAGCACATGACAGGAGTGCCACGCTCTATCACAGAGCATAGGCTACAAATCCGACAAGGATAATTCCCAATACGACAAAAGAAGCGCGGCCAGGCCCCAGATCGTGCAAAGGCTATTCTGGAAGAAGTACACAAGCTTGTAGACGCAGGCATCATGCGCGAAGTGTACTACCACGACTGGCTCTCTAACCCAGTTATGGTCAAGAAGAGTGACGGCAGTTGGAGAATGTGCGTGGACTTCACGGACCTCAACAAAGCATGTCCACAGGACTGCTACCTACTGCCAGAAATAGACTGGAAGGTAGAATCTCTGTGTGGATACCCTTTCAAATGCTTCCTAGATGCATACAAAGGGTACCATCAAATTCAAATGGCAGTTAAAAATGAAGAAAAAACAGCTTTCCACACCAGTCAAGGAGTGTACTGCTACACAAAAATGTCTTTTGGCTTAAAAAATGCAGGCGCGACATACCAACAATTGGTGGACACAGCCTTCGAGAAACAAGTAGGCCGCAACTTGGAAGTCTACGTTGACGACCTTGTCATCAAAAGCCACACAGAGGATGAATTGGTACGCAACATAGAGGAAACGTTCAGAACATTGGGACGCATAAATATGAAGTTAAATCCCAAGAAGTGCACCTTTGGCGCAACCGAAGGTATGTTCTTTGGATACTTAATATAACCCGATGGAATCAAGCCTTGTCCTGAAAAAACAAAGGCCGTTATTGATCTCCCCTCACCGCGCACACTCAAAGAAGTCCAGTCATTGAATGGAAAGTTAGCGGGGCTAAATCGTTTCTTATCCAAGTCAGCAGACAAATCTCTTCCTCTCTTTAAAACACTCACGAAGTGCGCTAAAAAGGGAGATTTTCGCTGGACCGAAGAAGCGGAGAAAGCTTTCCAACAACTAAAGCACCATCTGGCATCTCTTCCCAAACTTGTCGCACTGCGACCAGGGGAAGAGCTAATCATGTACTTATCGGCAACCCACAGAGCAGTTAGCGCAGTACTATTGACAGATAGGAACTCCGTCCAGACACCCATATACTTTGTAAGCAAAGCCCTGAAGAAGACAGAGACTAACTACAGCGCTATGGAAAAGCTGGTCTTAGCACTCGTGTTCGCAGCCAAAAGGTTGCGCAGATACTTTCAAGCGCACCCAATAGCTGTCATCACTGATCAGCCAATCAAACAAGTTATCTCCAAACCTGACACATCAGGACGCTTACAGAAGTGGAGTGTACTGTTAAGTGAGTATAACATCTCATACAGACTGCGCACTGCAATCAAAGGACAAGTCTTAGCCGATTTCATTGTGGAAAAGCCAGATAACAGATCTACAGGAACCCTGGATTCTGTTCACAGATGGGTCCTCATGTGTAGATGGATCAGGCGCGGGCCTTATCCTTACAAATCCAGAGGGTATGGAATTCACCTACGCACTGCGTTTTGAATTCACAGCCACAAACAATGAGGCAGAATATGAGGTCCTATTAGCCGGACTACGCATCGCAATCCAAATGGGTGTACGCAACCTAGAAGCGAATGTAGATTCTCGGCTAGTGGTTAACCATGTGCTAGGTGAATATGAAGCCAATGATGAACACATGATCCAATACCTAGAGAAAACCAAGTCCTTAATAAAAAACTTTGACAGGTTCACAATAAAACAGGTGCCCAGAGGAGATAACAGAAAAGCGGATGCGCTCAGCAAAATCGCATCCACAAGCTTCGCGCACCTCTCAAAACAGGTATTGGTAGAAACCCTAAAAAACAAGTCAATCTTGGAGATGGAGATATCCACAGTGATAGAAGAACAAGACCCTACATGGATGACGCCTATCATTGAATTCATCAGCAAGGGAATCCTACCACAAGATAATAAGGACGCTCGAAGAGTGCGGCGCACAGCGCAACGGTTTGAACTACGAGGCAACATACTCTATCGACGCTCTTTTTTACAACCCTGGCTTAGATGTGTTGGACCTCTCCAAGCAGACTACGTACTCAGAGAAATCCACGCTGGATCATGCAGTATGCACTCAGGGCCGCGATCGGTGGTAGCAAGCGCTCTAAGGGCAGGGTATTATTGGTCAACTATGCATCGCGACGCGCGCAATCTGATAAAGAAATGCAGCAATTGTCAAGTACATAGGCCAATCCCGCGCCGACCACAACAAGAGCTAACACCTATCACCTCACCATGGCCATTTTATAAATGGCACATTGACATCGCAGGACCCTTCCCCGTAGCAGCAGCAGGAGTAAAGTTCCTCATCGTAGCCATAGACTACTTTACGAAGTGGATTGAAGCAAAGGCGGTGGTGAGCATCACAGGAAACCAAGTCAAACGCTTTGTCTGGGACAACATTGTCTGTCGCTTCGGACTACCGGGAGAGATTATATCAGACAACGGAAAACAATTCTGTGATAACCCATTCAAAGATTGGTGCGCGCAATTGAACATCACATAACACTTCGCTTCAGTAAAGTACCCACAAACCAATGGCCTAGTTGAGCGAGCAAACCGCAGCCTAGGTGAAGGAATAAAAGCGCGCCTCGACAGACATAAAGGACGATGGGTGGATGAGCTCTCGCATGTCTTATGGGCGCATCGCACAACAATCAAAACTAGTACTGGCGACACGCCATTCTCCCTAGTCTATGGAACAGAAGCCGTCATACCAGCTGAGATAGGAATGCCAACTATACGCACAGCAGAGGTCAACGTCACAACAAACGACGAGGAACGGCGCATGGACTTAGACTTACTGGAAAAAAGGCGTGAACGCGCAGCTATACGCGAAGCAAAGGCTAAGGCAAAATGAAGAAGTATTATGATGCAAAGGTCAAACACACTTCATTCAGGCCAGGAGACTTTGTTTACCGCGCTAATGATACGAGCCACGCAGAAGACACGGGCAAGCTCGGACCAAAATGGGAAGGACCTTACGAGGTCACAGATGCGCTTGGCAACGGCGCATATAGACTGCGCGACAGGGAAGGTCACGACCTAGCGCGCACTTGGAACATCTGCAACCTCAAAAGATGCTACTTTTAGGCTACGGCCACTACACAAACACCTTTGCATCCTACGAGATGCCCAATAAGTGTTTGCTTTTCTTTACTTTCCTAGGAATTGCATTTTTTCTTTTTTTTTTCAAAAACTTGCAAGTATCAATAAAATGTTATGGTTTCTAGCTAACTCCATAGCGCATTTCACTTTATTACATACATACTTATATATGTCAATATTGTTATCTTATATTTTTTTGCCTACATGGCGTGCATGCGCTAATTAAAGACCCACGAAGGCATAAAGGATGAGTTAACCTACTAATTCACTCGTTGAGTAAGAGGGTTGCAAACCCATCAACATTGGATCACGCATCCTTGCTAAGCGCCTTACTTTTGAGACGTCGAAGTAAGTTTCACACGCGCATCTCACGACGGGTGCGCAACTATTAAGTACACTGTACAAGCTTAGCAAATAACGAGCCAAGACACTTGGTCAAATAATAAAACTTAGCAAACATTGCAAGTATATTCCTTAAAGTCACGTACTTAATGGAGCCAATACATTTGGTCAAATAAAAAAGAACTTAGCAAATAATGCAAGTATAATACCGCAGCCAATATACTTGGTCATAAATAATAAAAACTTCGCAAACAATGCAAGTACATTTCTCAAGTGACACACTTATATAAAAAGCATCTTATTACAAGGAAAGATAGTATTTACATGATAAATATACAAGCAACCTATATGCTATGGCGATGCTCAGGGCTCTCCTCCGGAACAGCAGAACTCCCCGCCTCCTGGAGCTTCCTCAGAGTCAAAGTGTCCTTAAAAGATACGGTAGGGACACTTACGGGCACACCATCAGACCTGGGGATGTGTGCAGCGCCCACGCCACACAACACTGCCTTGCCCTTGATCCCCTTTTTCAGAGCAGCCCTTTGTTCGTGACGCTCCAAAACCTCTTTTAAGGAAATCTCCTTTTCAAGAGCGAAGGGGTTAAGGATGTCACGAGGCTGCACAAACACCGGAATCTGCAGCTGCGATACATCGGGCTTCAGAAAATAATCTGATTGCCCCTCCGCATTATCCCCAAGGTGGCGCTCCAACGTCAACCCCGCCATAAGTACATCTATGGGGTTGTCTTGGTCGCGCTCCAACCTCCCAATGTGCGGCAGCTCAAGGACCTTTAATCCTGCCATAGCCTGCATCAGCTCGTCGTAGGCAGCTGCATTATAACCAGGGACCTCTGCTAAGTCCTTGGTCAGCAACTTGGCCTCGTGGAGATCCTCTATAGCCTGCGACTTACCCCGCGCCATCGCGCAGTGCACCACCTTCCCAAAGGCATCCAACACCTCTTGGGACTCCAGCGTGCCCATAGCTGCCAGGCGCAGCCTATGGCTAATCAACCACCTACATTGACAAAGACAATTTGTGTTAATAACAAGCATAGCAACAAGGAATATTACAAAGGAGAATAGTATAAAAGAGATACCTGCGTTCGGCGATGGTTGACATCAAATGAGGATATAGTTCCTCATCATATTCGATGCTCAGGCCACGCAGCTTGTCCTCCTGCGCTTGGATTATCTTCATCATATCCTCTTTAAACTTTGTAATATTAGCAAAATGCTCCACCTTCTTCTCCTCCAAGATGCGCACAGCCCAAGTCAGGTCGGACTTATAATGATGGAGCTCCCCGTGTGCCTTCTCCACCTCAGCCAAGGCAGACAGCTTCTCATGGGTGATCTTCTCAGTATACACCCGCGAGGCCTCCAACTCCACCTGCGCATCAGCTAACTGCGCACGGAGCTTTGCTAGCTCCTCATCCTTCTGGGCGAGAGTACTGCTCTCCCCAACATACTTCTCCTTCAACTGAGCCACCAGCTCAGCCTGGCGCGCAGCAGTCGAAGCCAACTCATCCATCAACTGTTGCACCCCTACCCTCATCAACCTTGGCTTTCCCCTCCTTGTTTTCATTATGTGGAGAGGAAACTATATCCACGAAGACCCCACCATTCTTCGTGGCATCATCCCTACAAGACATAAAAGAACGCAGTTAGTATTGCGACAAGTAATATACAAGAAATACAATATAGACGCAGACACTTACAGAAAGGGAGAAGCCTCAGCGACCTTCTTATCCGCGCCAGAAGCGGATATCTCCTCCGCGGATGACTCCGCATCCCCAATGAGGTAGCGACGTCTCTTCTTAGGGCCACTGGTCCCAGCCTCTCCCTTGCGCTTAATATTGCTCGCCACCTCCTCCTTCAGCACCTCTTCGGGCTTCAGGATCTCAATGCTGTCAGATGACTCAGCACGCGCCTCCTCTTGTGCCACCTCCACATCTGGAGCCACACTCTGTACGGGCGCCACCTGGAGTGGTGGCGTGTTCTCGGGGACAACCTCGGGTATCACAGTGACGCGACCCTCAGTTGCCTCTAGCAGGGGCTGCTCACCCTCTCTCAAAGGGCGCACTCCTATCGTCACCTGCTTCGGCTTATCCAGCTTCACAACGGCGAACAGATCCATCTCTGCGCACATAAACAAAAACAACAGACAAAGGGTTAGTTATTAAAAGTGCGCATACGGAAAAACTTACGAAACTTGAAGAAGAAGGGACGAACACCCACCCCGGCCATCCTCACTTATGAAAGTGGGCACCTCGTCAGCAGCGCCGAAATAATTGCGACTCAACCCCATATACACGAAAAACTCCTCCGGATAAGGGTTAATGGCTAGGCGGTTGGCATCAAGAGTCTGCGCATCAGCCAGCCTATAGGAACCGGGTGCGGGGCGCCCATCCCTTGGCAACGTATCCTGAGTATAAAACTCGTAAGGCGATGGAAAGACTACATTATCAACCCAGAAAAAATGCTCCCTCCAATTTCTGAGGGAGTCTACTTTCTCAGTGTAACACTGAAGCGCCCCCGGGCGCTTCGCAAAAGACACCCACCCATTTGACCACGTCGTGTGGTAAAAGAAGCGGAATAGGGATATGGTTGGTTCTATCGCAAGTAAACGGCAGTTTACTTCAAAATTCGACACCTTAGCCGCACCTATACAGTGCAGCTGTGAGATGTGGAGGCGATAGTGGTTGAGCAAATCGCTCAGAAAAATAGAAATTAGCACGCGATAATTCGCGTACTCAAAAAATTTCGTGTATAAACCTATTTTCCCTTCGGGGAAATCAGCTATACACGCGTCTACGTTTGGAGCCTCTGGACGCACGTCCAAAGGAATAAAATAGTCGGATGAAAACTCAGTGACATCATCAACCGTCATCGCAGAGCGAAAGTCCCCTAATTGAGCAACCATTTTCATTTATTTACTAGTAAAACGCACCTACAGAAATGCTTATTTGCGAAAGTGAAAATGGTTAGTGTGTGTTTTACTGTGTGTAATTGCAAAAGGGGGGCGGTAACTATTATATAGGGAAGAAGAAAACCCTAGATTATCCCCACGTGGATCCCACTCACAAAAACGTATGGCTAGAAACGAACCGGTACATGCACTTTTTCCCGATTCACGAGGGCTACGTGGACACCACCCCCATTTTTCGAGGTACCCTTTTTTGAGATATTATCGACTAGGTACATTGCACTTTCAAAATGTGCGGCAACATTTCAATAATCTCCCGCCACGCTTACCGCTGATAATATTAGTCTAGCGTCCGCAGCTACGAGCCACGCACACTAGACTGGGGGGACATGATGACGTATAGTCTATATATGGGCCACGAGCCCAAATGATAAACATTACTTGGCCCAAACCCACCACGAGTGGGCTATCATAACGAATAACTTGGGCCATAAGAATAACGGCTTGGGCTCACGAAGCCCAAAGCCCAACCAAACTAACCGGGCATGCGATAAGGATCTTCTATTCATGGAATAGATATCCTTACCCCGGATAAGCACTACACGTGCGAAAAGTAGGGAGCAAGAAACCTACACGGTTTCAGCCCCTATATAAGGAATGATATATCCTCATTCAAAGGTACGATATACAAACTCTAACTCTTAACGAGAACTCTAAACCGATTACTTACTCTCACGCCGGAGTCTAATCGTGGGAGACAATCCCACGATAAGCCTAACGGTGTTGTTTATTTTCTTAGTGCGCAGGTTACAAGTGCTAAGAAGCGAATTGGTACGAGAGCAAGAGCCCATAATCAGGAACGCCCAACTTTTGTATCAACAGTTATTGTTATCATATAACACCGCCACAAATTATGCTTACCTGTCGAAAACATGATACTAATCTAATCATGCTTGATGCCCATACACTGTGGTGTATAAGCCAGGACAATTTCTTTTCTCTCGTCAATGTGGGATTGAGTGTCGAAACTCGAAATGATTATGTTGGTTAATTAATATACCACGCATTGTATTAACGATCTCTTGTTGGGAACTCTCTATCACCTACAATATCACGACATCGTTTCAAACAATTTTATATCGACAAGTTTCAGGTTCGGTTTAAATTATTGGGTTTGGCGGGCTTCTTCATGTCTTCATTCTTTGAATGATTTTAGTCATATTATATTGTTTGGCATAAATTGTAATTTTGGATCCTATTCATCATAAGTGCTCTTTTTTGAAGCTAACTTTTATCATGGCCAGTTAACCTGGTACGTTTGGTTGTTGGTTGTTTCGTTAAGTCTTATCCAAGGTGGATTTTGGTGTTTCTGATTCGGGAAATGAATTGAAACCAATGTGTACCGTGTCT
Organism: Artemisia argyi; assembly: GCA_030686995.1. NCBI lineage: Eukaryota > Viridiplantae > Streptophyta > Magnoliopsida > Asterales > Asteraceae > Artemisia > Artemisia argyi. The sequence continues at coordinate 175,363,076 of CM060694.1, forward strand.
ATTAACTTAGATATCTTGAATTTACGCTTATGATGTTTGATGTAATTTTCATAGTGTAATGTTTAAAGTTCTTTTTTATGTGAAATTCAAGCAAAGTTATGAGTTTTTATGTATGAAAGAATGAGAATTGTTTAGCGAAATTATGGCATTTCAATACTTCTAGAGAATGTTATTACCAAAATAAATCTATTTTATAATTGTAACTCTATCCACTGAGTGAGGATATACATTTAAAAGATTATAGCAGAAAATGTCATGAACATGACATTTCGAGCATTAAAATAACATCAGCAAACAAAGTATCACACCATTCAAAAATAATTTTCACTAAAAGTCAAGATTTGTAGAAGGTTGTACAACATTTATGAAGATGTCACGCAGAGACGGAACCAGGGCCAAATATGACCGGGTGCACAAAAAAATATGAACAGTAATACTAGAAACACATTTCGATGGATTGAGTGCATTTAAGATGACTTTAAGATAAATCGATGTTTTTTTTCAAAAATTAACACTATATCTAAAAAATACATGGGATGCTCGGGTATCCGCGAGAACTCCATGGCTCTGTCCCTGATGTCACGCATTGTTCAACTATCCATAAACCATAGGACTACAAGTGCTATACATAACTAACTAGCTCATAACCCGTGTTCAAAACGGGCGGGCAATGAAAAAAATACTTTAAGAGATTTTACATTTCGGAGAATTAAGACATTAACATTTATGTGTTACTAAAACTTGTTGGAATGATGAAACTATCACGACACTGAAAAGAAGGTTTGAATTAACTATAATAGTCTCTTAAGAAAGGTTCACTCTGCTCAAATATTTAAATAAATGAATGGAAAAAAGGCAAATCATCTTTAATATTGCAGTTAAGTGAAAATAAGAAGCGTAAAAAAGTTGTGCCATCTCTAAATTGAAAAACTTATGGTTGATTACCTTACCACTTCCAAAACATGTAGAAAAGAAACTGAATGCATGTACAAAGCGATGGAATCATGTAATAATTATTAAAATAAAATAAAATAACATAAAACAAACCAAGAATACAAATACAAATTTTGCTAAAAAAAAAAGGAGGCCGACCGTATAAAACCTATACCATAATATTCAACCTCCAAAATTGAAAAATTAAGGAGCTTAACACTTGCAAATAGTAGTGCCACTTATATTTTCTTTCTCTTTGTAGAAATCTCTAACCAAAGGTTGACAACTTGATCCCGATCCTGCTGTATATAGCATTAGGAACAACAAAGCATTTAAAACCTGAAATGAATATATTCCTCTCAACTACTAAAGTGCTAAATTTGGCATGTTCATGCTTCTTAAAAAACACCAGCATTAGTGAAAGTAGAATTGACATCTTTGTAACGATTATCGATTGAAAAGATTACAGCAATAACATAGAAAATTATGCAATATTTGTTTTTAATACCATCACTAAGGTTATGGAGCTAGAGCCAACGGCTATAGCATTAAACTGTAACATATTCACGACACTAAAGTTTGCAATTTTATGTGCCTTTAGTGGAGTCTGTGGTGTGTATATGCGAAATAGTTTGAGTACTTTCCAAACTCTAAATTTGATGAGTTTATGGTTGAGAGCTATGCTGCAAGTACTTGCTAACCAAAAGAGCTAAAACATATTTCAGTTAAGGCAATCATACAACAATGATCTTCTTAAATCGAATTCTAAAAACTCTTGATAACAACTAAAAATCACAATCCATCCCCTAAATCCCAAAACATAAAAGAGACGTAACATACCTTCTGAAACGGTTTCCATCAAGCTCTATCATTTGAAGAATCAGTGCTTGTAAACCCTGCAAAAGAAACTTCCAGTAGTAAGATTCGATACGGTAGACAATCAAAGAACTTTGTGCATACTTTATGAGCCTTGAATCATATTTTTTTTAATATTTGATGTTATAAACCACCTGATCATAATTCATTATAAAATATGTGTTAAAGAAAGAGATTTTATAGGAAGCAGGTTTTATAAGAAGCATGCTTTAAGCAAAACACATATCAACCAACGCTATTTCAACTACTAAAATGGGGTGAAACAGAAGGTATTAAATCTTTCTTCTTTGCATACCTTTCTCTTATAATACCATTTGATGTTTATCAATTATTTGAAATTTTGGGTTTATAATAGGAATAAGTAAGCTGAGATAGATTTGGAATTTGATTAGTAACACAAATACATAAGTAAAAACTAACAGCACCGACTAATCAAGGGAATTCAAAAGAACCAATAAGCAAAAATACAACCCTAGCATTTCACAGGATGTTGGAATAATGAGTAACTTTAGCAGCGAAATCAGGTCTGACCAACAAAAACTTTTAATTAAAGCTTCTAACTTGACTATGTATCATATGGGACCTTAGAAATTCAAAATAATAATAATAATAATAATAATAATAATAATAATAATAATAATAATAATAATAATAATAATAAATAAATAAAATAAAAAATTGTCTCTAAAGTCTGTAAGACAGCCAACTTGACTGTAGGCTTGTTGGACAAGCTTTATGCAAATATCATTCCCAAAAAAGATGGTCATTAGGGAATTCATTGTCACTAAAGGCCTATCAACAATGATAACAGCTCAATTACACGCATAAAGTTCGAGAATTTCATGAGTTTCTCATTCTATCCTTGAAGCTACGGATAACTACATATATTCATAAAGGGTATGCAGAAAGCAACTGAAGAAGAGTTTACAATTGTTGAGGTAAAAGTTTGCTTCTACTTCGAACAAGCGAGATGAATCCTTCGGACTAGAGTAGGTCCTCCGGATTCGGTATGGTTCTTGCTTATTGCGTGTTACTTCGGATATCTGCAAAACAAATACGTCCGTTAGACTCGCCCCGGGAATGTATCCCAGGACCAACCTCTGGCGTGAGAGTAAGTATATATTTTAGTGAGAGAAAGTATGAATAAAACTAGAGAGTGGTAGAGAATTAGTTAACCTTAAATGAAGATTTCCTCTCTATTTATAGACTCTCTTCATGGAGTGCCAGGCTGGTTCGTACTTAGCCCTTAATGTTCGCTAGTTTAGCCTCCATTATCATATACTTTGGTGTACTTGTTTGTACTTCGGTCTAAGTACTTGTTGGCTTATCCGAAGGGTTTGTTCATTCCGGACGTCGGAGATCATTCGGACATTCGTAACCCTTCGGATATGGTTCTATATCGCTTGGACACATCTGAGTATAATTTACCTGACACTGATCCGGAGGGTATACCTTTGTACGGAATGTATCCGGAGGGTACATACGTCAACATGTCCCCCCCAGTATCATAGTATTGGTTGTGCCAATGGTGTGATACTAAGTTTATTTTTTGCGATTTTCCGGAGGGATCGTCATAGCTTTGTTCTTTTGCCGGAGTTACGCAAAATGCCAAAAGTAATTAAGGTGTCGTTTAAGGTGTGCCGTCGTTTTTTACCGCGTCGTTTGGATTGGAACACGTACGCGTTTTCTAAGAGACACTGTCTGGATGGGTGACACGTAAGCCCTACGGGTGACGTGTCCCCTTCCCGCCTATTTTTGACCGCCTATAAATAGTCCCATTTCTTTTTATTTACAGCACCGTAATTTTTCCTCTGCACACACATACCTCTGACACGTTTTTCAGCCTTCCGTATTCCGAACAATTGTTCTCATCGTCTTCGAGGTACGTCTCCGTCCGTTAAGTTATTTTTTGTTATTTGGCTATATTCCTCCCTTCCGGATTTATCATGTCGGAGTCTACTGCTTCGTTCGAATATGAGGACGTGTCTATGCCGGAGGGTTTCCACGTTAAGAAAGACATACAGTTACGGCCGTCTACGATGGATGAGGGCGAGGTGCTTGCCGTAGTGGATACTTTCAAGATTCCGAAGGATTTACATCCACGGGTTCTTCCGGCAGACATGACGATGGATCAACTTCCTGCAGATGCCATTGGCTTATACGCAGAATACTTCTTCGATGGTGGCCTTACTGTTCCTTTCTCTACTTTTCTTTTGGGGGTGATCAGGTATTTTAAAATTCACCTTTCTTAGCTGGTTCCGTTAGGTATGCATCGCGTCACTCTTTTTGAGGTGTACTGCCGGAGCATGCATATTCCTCCTACCACTCCTTTGTTTCGTGTCTTTTATAAGCTTAGCAAGCAGGGTAGTTGGTTTTCTTTTGAAAAACGTATTCATAAAGATAGGAAAATCTGTTTCGGGGATTTTCCTTCATGTCTGAAAGGTTGGAAATATCACTTCTTTTTCATCGATAGGAGAGCCATTCCGTTTGCTATGCCTTGGAGGCATTCCGATTCGGACGTGTCCGATCCGTTTCCCAGGCAGAATGAGTATGATGCTTCGCATGCTGATCGACTGTCCGAAACGATTATTGAGCCGTGCCCCATTCCTCAGGCTTTTTTATACGCTTTGGGCTTGTCGGATCATTGGGAGTTTACCGGTTTCCGTCCGGCCATAAGGGATGAGCAGGGGAGGGGTATAGCCTTTGTTTAAAAATATGAACTCTTTTTTTTTTTTTTTTTTTTTTTTTTTTTTTTATGAATCTTTTATCTGTGTTTACTGATGAGTTTGTTTATCCGCAGGTATTACTATGTCGTCTTATTTGAAGAAACCTCCATTGCGAAGGTCGACGAAGATTGTTTCCGGGGACCCACTTCCGGAAGGTCAGAGACGTGAGATGCACACTACTACCCCTTTGGCTTCCAACGCCGAGGTTCCAGAGAAGACTGATGAGCTTAAGAGCGTTGAAATTCCAGACGACAAGGTTATAGCTTCCAAGCAGAAGAAGAAGGAGCAGGCTGAGAAGACGGGATTGAAGAAGCCTCCGTTGAAGAGGACTGGAGCCGGGAGTGTCTCTTCTCGTCTTCATAAGAGAAGCAAGGTGTCTGCTGGTGATACCGTGATTGATTTGGATACCGGGGAGGCTTTGGAGAGGCCGGAGCCTATCCGTTCAGTGCATCCGGACCAAATTTTGAAGGGTCAATCCGGAGGGTCTGGTGCTGGTATGTTATGACTTGCTTTTTTGTTTGTATATATTTAATTGTCTTTCCTTCCAGCGTTTTTATCGTCTTACTAATATAAACTTTTCCTCTCAGGGGGTTCGGGGACTTCCTCCCACCGTCCGGGGAAGGAAACTCTTGCTGAGGAGGGGGATACGGAGGTTGATATTGAGGGGGAGGGTGATGATGAGGATCTTTTTGTACCTGCTTGGTCGGTGAGGAGGGGAAACCGCATGAATAATGCGAACGTTTGTAGGGATATGATGATCAACTTGGCGACTCCTAGGGAGGAGAAATATTTGGATAATCAGAGTGATGAGGAGGCTGTCCGAAGGGCCTGGTTGATGCTGGGCAAAAGTGCTACGGTTCAAGCGGATGTTATTTTCCGTTTTGAGTCTCTTTTGAAGGAGTATCAAAAGTTGTCTGAGACCCACAAGATCTGCGATAAGACCCTCGATGATAACTGGAAGATGTTCCAACAGATGTCCGGGGAATTTCAGAAACTGAAGGATGAGCATAAGGAGTGTACTGAGGTGAATCCGGAGGGGTTGAAGAAGCTTCGTGCGGAGAATGCAAGTTTGGAGGGGCGGGTTGGTGATCTTGAGTTAGAGATGGGTGAGTGGAGAAAAGTGTCCGGTGAGCAGGCCGAGAAGATTAGGTCGCTGGAGGGGCAGTTGTCTGATGCCAAAAATAAGTTGAGCGAGGAGGAGAAGGCTTACAAAGAGCTTTATCAGGAGAAGGTGGACTTTGCCGTAGCCGCTGGGAATGCCGAGGTGGATAGGAACCGTATTGTCAATGAGTTTATCCCGGAGGCTATCCACCGCTTTCTCGGGAGTCATGAGTTCCGAACAGCCTTGGCAGAGCCCTTCAACTTGTTTTATCTCTCTGGGTTGATTGACGGGGCAGGTTTGTTTGATGAGCCGGAGAAGGCAGAGAAGCTACTGGGGGAAGTAGAGGGGATGGATATGGATGCCGGAGCAAAATATGGTCCGTTGTACGATAAGGCCCTTTCTCAGGATTATCCCTTCATCCAGAAGATCCGTCAGACTATCTACCGGAAGTTTGATGAGCTAGATGCCTTGGTTCCTGACCCTGCTCCTGCTGAAGAACCAACTGAGGGTCCGGAGGTTGAATCCCGTATCGAGAATCCCTCCGACACTCAGAATGCCTCTGTCTTCGCCTGAAGCTGCTCATGTGTTTGATGTATGTTGGAGTCCGGATACCTCCATTTTGACTATGGATTTAGGTATCTCGGATTCCCTGTGAAGCTTGCCAACTGATGTAATAGAATAGGGTTAAAATTCAATTTTTGTTATTCCGTTATTTCGGAATATTTGATGTAACCGAACTTGGATCATATGAATATATCACTTTTTTGTTATCCGTATTGTTTTTAACTTACATCTGTGTTTCTGAGTAATATGCAATTTATGTAACTTGGCTTTTTAATTATGTACTCGTGGGGTTCTGTTTTACCGGACAACATACGCCTTACGGATATAGACCATGGCTTATTCCTCTTATCTTTACTTGACGGGGTAACCTGTACCCTTCGGCTCTTGGCCTTAGTAATACCCACTTGGGGTTTTCTTTGACGGGGTAACCTGTACCCTTCGGCTCTTGGCCTTATTAATACCCACTTGGGGTTTTCTTTGACGGGGTAACCTGTACCCTTCGGCTCTTGGCCTTATTAATACCCGTTTGGGGTTTTCTTTGACGGGGTAACCTGTACCTTGCGGCTCTTGGCCATATACTCTCTTGGGGTTTTAGTCTTCCGGACAACGTGTGTCCTACGGCTCTTGGCCGTATACCCTCTTGGGGTTTTATTCTGGGCAACTTATGTCTTGCGGCTCTTGGCCATATACCCTCTTGGGGTTTTAGACTTCCGGACAACGTGTGTCCTACGGCTCTTGGCCGTATACCCTCTTGGGGTTTTATTCTGGGCAACTTATGCCTTGCGGCTCTTGGCCATATACCCTCTTGGGGTTTTAGACTTCCGGACAACGTGTGTCCTACGGCTCTTGGCCGTATACCCTCTTGGGGTTTTATTCTGGGCAACTTATGCCTTGCGGCTCTTGGCCATATACCCTTTTGGGGTTTTAGTCGTCCGGACAACGTGTGTCCTACGGCTCTTGGCCGTATACCCTCTTGGGGTTTTGGTCTTCCAGACAACTTGTGCCTTGTTGAAAATAACACTTTATATGGTCCAAATGCATCGGATGTTTCATTGATTGTGAAAAAATGGCTCATGCCTTACAATAAGTCCTGAAATAACAAAGTACATAATAAGTTACATAAAGCATTTCTTTAAGTTAATTGCATGCCAGGTTCGAGGTACTTCCACATCTTCCATGGTTTGGAGCTTGTATGTGCCGTGTTGATAAGCTTCCGTTATACGGTAGGGGCCTTCCCAGTTAGGTCCCAATTTTCCTTGATCTTCCACTCTGCTGGCTTCATTCTTCCGGTACACAAAATCTCCCACTTTGAAAGCTTCGGGTTTAACCCTTCGATTGTAGTACTGCTCCACTTTCTTTTTGTATTTCGCTTCTCTTATGGCTGCCATTTCCCTTCGTTCTTCCAATAAGTTTAGATTTAGGTTTATCTCATCGTCATTGTTTTCAACGTTTGCCGTCATGGTCCGGAATGTAGGCATGCCGATTTCTGCCGGAATGACTGCCTCACTTCCGTAGGTTAGACTGAAAGGGGTTTCTCCGTTGCTAGTTTTCAGGGTGGTTCGGAAAGCCCACAGCACGTTTGGTAACTCGTCTACCCATCCGGCTCTCTCTCTTCCAAGCCGGGACTTAAATCCCTTCATAAGGCTTTTGTTGGCTCTTTCGACCAATCCGTTGGCTTGAGGGTGAGCAACGGCCGTGTTAATTTGTGTGATATTTAACTTTTCGCACCAACTTTTGAACGGATCTCCCACAAAGTTGCTTCCGTTGTCCGTGACAATTATCTTGGGTAGTCCGAACCTGCAGACGATATTGTCCCATACAAATTTTTTGACTTCCTTTCCGGTTGTCTTGGCCAACGGTTTTGCTTCCATCCACTTCGTGAAATAGTCTATTGCCACAATAACATACTTAACTTTTCCTGGAGCTTCGGGTAAAGGTCCTAAAATGTCAATTGCCCATTGGAAGAAGGGCCATGGTGCCATGACGGAGGTTAGTACCGTTTTTGGTAACTTTGGGACCGGAGCATGTATCTGACAGGCGTCGCATTTTCGGATGACTTCCCTAGCGTCCCGGTGCATGGTTGGCCAATAGTAGCCTTGCCGCATGAGTTTAGCTACTACGGTCCGGGGTCCGGAGTGCATGCCACACGCTCCTTCGTGCACCTCTCGGATTATGTAATTGGCTTGGAGAGGTCCGACACATCGTAACATTGGTCCCAGGTAGGATTTTTTGAATAGCACATTGTCAATTAGTGTGTAGTGGCTTATTTTCATACGGAGGTTTCGAGCTTCATTTTGATCTTCCGGCCATATGCCTTCATCTAAACATCGGAATATGGGGGACATCCAATTTTCCTCCTCTTCTTCTACTATTGCATTGATTGTCTCTTCTTCTGTGGATGGTTTCTCCAATACTTCTACTAGGACTTCCTTTGTCAAGTGATCGAATGCTACGGATGCCAGCTTACTGAGTATGTCTGCTTTTTGGTTTTGAGTTCTTGGGATGTTCTTTATCCTAAAGCGTTTGAAGCAAGTGATGTATTCCTTGGCTTTGGCGAGGTACTTTGCCATACTCTCCTTGTATGCGGTAAACTCTCCATTGATTTGGCTTGCCACTAGGTTAGAGTCTACTCGCACGTCCAGTGCTTCTATATGCATTTCTTTTGCAATTCTTAATCCGGCTAGGAGTGCTTCGTATTCTGCTCCGTTGTTGGTAGCTTCGAAATTTAAACGGAGAGCATAGGTGTATTCGTCTTTTTCCGGACTAATTAACACAAGTCCCGCTCCGGAACCTTTTCGACTAGAGGCTCCGTCTGTGTATAAGGTCCATTCTTCCGGATCAGAGATATTACATATCTCCTTTCCCCTCCTTTTCGGATCAGGACAAATGGTTCCGATGGGTACTTCATTGATGAAATCAGCCAGTACCTGTCCTTTGACGGCATTTCGGGGTACGTAAGTGATGTTGTAGGCTCCCAATTCCACCGTATATTTGGCTAACCGTCCGGAAGCTTCCGCTCGATTCAGCACTTGCTTGATAGGATGATCTGTGATAACTTTGACAGGGTGGGCTTCGAAATATCGCCTTAATCTTCTGGATAGATGCAATAATGCTAAAGCCAGCTTCTCGACCGGAGCGTATCTCTTTTCGGCTTCGTGTAAAGTCCGGCTCACATAATGAACTGGTATCTGCCGTCCTTCCCTTTCGACCATTAACACCCCACTTATTGCTTCCATTGCGGCCGACAGGTATAGGTACATGTCTTCTTTTGGTTTCGGCGTCGCTAGGCATGGTAGTTCCAGAATCATTTTCTTCATTTCTTGGAAAGCCTTTTCAGCTGCGTCTGTCCATTGGTATTTTTCTTTGTTGTCTTTTGTGATATTTTTCAATGTTTCAAAGAAAGGCAAAGATCTTTCGGCAGATTTGGACAAGAAACGATTGAGTGCTGCGAGTTTGCCACTTAAGTTTTGCATTTCCTTTAACGATTTCGGTGATTGCATATCAGCGATTGCTCTGGTTTTCTTGGGGTTTACTCTAATCCCTTCGGATGTCACCATATACCCGAGGAATTTCCCTTCCTCTACTCCGAAGGAGCATTTTTGAGGGTTTAGCTTCATGTTTATTTCTCGGAGATTGTCAAATGTTTCAGCTATATCGGCCAACAATTCTTTTTCCGTTTGGCTTTTTATCACCATGTCGTCTACATATACTTCCAGGTTCCGGCCAATTTGCTTCCGGAAGTTAGAATCTACCAATTTCTGATAGGTTGCTCCGGCATTTTTCAATCCGAATGGCATTTTGACATAACAGTAAGTTCCCCGATCCGTATAGAATGCTGTTTTCTCTTCATCTTCTTTTGCCATCTGTACCTGGTGATAACCTTTGTAAGCGTCCAAGAAACATTTGTAGCGGAACCCTATTACCGATTCAATTTTCCAATCTATTTCGGGTAAAGGATAGTAATCTTTCCGGCATGATGAGTTCAAGTTCTTAAAATCGATACACATCCTCCAGCTGCCGTCCGGTTTTTTCACCAGTACCGGGTTAGAAATCCACGTCGGATACCGAACGGGTCTGATTATTCCGGCCTTTAGCCATTCTTCTACGTCTCGATTTATGGCTTGGTTCTTTTCTTCCGAGAAAAATCTCTTTTTCTGTGCCACCGGCTTGTCTTGGATATTTACGTCGAGCTTATGTTCGGCTGCCCAACGGGGAATGCCAGTCATATCTGAAGGCTCCCATGCGAAAACGTCTTGGCTGTTTTTGAGCAATGTTATAAGGTGCCTTCGTCCTTCTTTTGAAAAATTCTTTCCTATCGTTACTAGCTGCTCCGGATATGCCGGATGAACCAATACTTCTTCGGTTCCAGTAGTTTCTTCCAGGGTGATTTCCGGGGAGATCTCTGCTCGTGATTCCCTTCCCATCAAGAACTTTTCTTCAAGCTTTCTACACTCAGAGATAATGACCGATCGGGTTACCAGTGTGGCAATACCTCCCGGTGTTGGGAATTTCATCATGGAGTGTATGGTCGAGGGGATGGCCCTAAGTTTTTTGATTCCAGATCGACCAAGTATCACGTTGTATGGGGAGGGAGACCTGATTACTGCAAACTTCATGATAGTTCGACGGTACAACCCTTCGTTTCCGAAACAGACTTCTAATTCGATCTTTCCCAACGGATTTATGGCTTCTCCCGCGAATCCTATCAGTGGTGTGTTTGTTTTTGTCAGACGAGACCGGATGGAAGAGTCAAGGTTCAGGAAACAGTGCTCGTACATCACTTCTACCGAAGCACCTTGGTCCACATATACCCTTCGTACGGTATATCCTTCAATCTCTGCTTCTACTATAAGTGGTTCGTCGGAAGCATCTCCCGGTAAGATTGGCGGGAAGCTTATGGGGGCGTTCATCCACTCTTCTTCCGGATCTATAAGTTTTCATTTCGGATTCCTTTCTTGATGCTGGACCATATTGATGATTCGTCTTTGGTTGTTTTGCTGGTTATTTCTGGGCGGTGCTCTGTCCCTTTGTCGGACGTCTCTGATCAGGTGGTCAAGCTTGCCGGTGTCCAGGGCTATCTTGAGTTGTTCTTTCAGATTGTGACAGTCGTTGGTGAGATGGCCTTTCTCTCCATGATAATCACAGTATTTATCCATGTTTTCTCTCGACGGTCTTCCTCTTAATGGCGGGGGTGCCGGTAGCCTGAGCTGGTGTTCCGTTGACAGGATCTCCTTAGGGGCCTTTGTGAGCATGTTCAAGTCTAATGGTCTGGTATCGCTTCTATTTCCCTCGTCACGCCGGTGATCTCTCCGGTAGTCTGCCCGATAGGTGTTACTGTCGTTTCGTCTGGGCATGTAGGGTGCGAAATTTTCATTTCGTCTTGGTTTGAAGTCTTGGACATCTTTCCTGTGGTTTCCCCTGAAGGAGGACCGTTGTGTGTTATGGTCATTTCGGCCGTACGGATTAGGTTGATAATCTCTACGAGAATTATCCATCCTTTCTCCCCTCGGTACTTCCGTTAGCCGATACACTCTTTCGGAACGGACGAAGTCATCAACTCGTATCATCATTTCGGTTATGCTCTGGGGAACCTTCTCGGAGAATCTCTTCGCTAGCTCTGGACTTTTACAACCATCAATAAAAGAGGATATCTGCATCAGCTCTGGTACTCCTGAAATGCGGCTAGCCTCATCCGTCCATCGTTCCTTAAATTCCGGGAGGGCTTCGTTGGCTCTACGGACGATCTTGGTAATTTCCATCGGATCCCTGATACATTTTCTACGAAGGGCGAACCTCTGAACAAACTGTTCACTCAATTCATCCCAATTGTCAATACTACCTCGCGGAAGACGATCAAACCATGCTCTAGCAGCATCGTCCAGGGTCTGCTGGAACATCATGCACCAAATGGGCATGGGCCACGCACCTTGATTGGCCGCCCCTTCAAATCTGGTGATGTGATCATCAGGATCTGTAGATCCGTTGTACAACTTTAAGTGAGAAGGCATCAGATACTTTGAACCCTTTGGTCCGGAGAAATCGATGATCCTCCGGGTAAACGGACTCTTAGATGCTGCCTTGAAAGGCTTGGATAAGTCGTCCGTCCTTTCCTCTTCGGCTTTTTGGGCTTCGACATCATGAGATCCGGCAACCTCAAAATCGAGTTGGATGGGGTCAATCGGTGTTTCTCCCGAGACATTGTATTGTTGGATGAGAGATTTTAGAGCAGCGAAGTGACTTTGGATTTGTTCAAGGTTAACAGGATTGGTATTGTTATCCGGACGACTTCCGGATCCTTCGGGTGTGGTTGGGGAAGGACCTGTCATTTATTAGCTTCGGTAGAGTGAATGACGGGTCCCACGGAAGGCGCCAATTTGTTGAGGTAAAAGTTTGCTTCTACTTCGAACAAGCGAGATGAATCCTTCGGACTAGAGTAGGTCCTCCGGATTCGGTATGGTTCTTGCTTATTGCGTGTTACTTCGGATATCTGCAAAACAAATACGTCCGTTAGACTCGCCCCGGGAATGTATCCCAGGACCAACCTCCGGCGTGAGAGTAAGTATATATTTTAGTGAGAGAAAGTATGAATAAAACTAGAGAGTGGTAGAGAATTAGTTAACCTTAAATGAAGATTTCCTCTCTATTTATAGACTCTCTTCATGGAGTGCCAGGCTGGTTCGTACTTAGCCCTTAATGTTCGCTAGTTTAGCCTCCATTATCATATACTTTGGTGTACTTGTTTGTACTTCGGTCTAAGTACTTGTTGGCTTATCCGAAGGGTTTGTTCATTCCGGACGTCGGAGATCATTCGGACATTCGTAACCCTTCGGATATGGTTCTATATCGCTTGGACACATCTGAGTATAATTTACCTGACACTGATCCGGAGGGTATACATTTGTACGGAATGTATCCGGAGGGTACATACGTCAACAACAATCATCAACACTTCTTTTATCATTTCTTAAACTTATTAGGATATGATTATATGAACTATGAAATTTACAAATATTAAGGTTCGGCAATACACCTACCTCGTAGAAGTCAATTACATGAATAGAAAGTAACCCAGTGCCATTTCTTCATCCTTATAGTTGAAAGCTTGAATCAAGCAAAGCTCGACTGATGAGCTGCAAAAATAACTAATATAAGCAACTAAAACCAATTTGCAAAATCCATATGGAAATCATCAATAACCAACATGTTTACCACTAAGAAGATGGAATAAAAATCACAAATGTTCGTCGAAAAAACTTCTTTTAAAGTAAATGGTACCCCCATATGTTCAAGTTACATCACTCAGAAAACTATTTAGCTAATAAACAATGTCAGTCTTGTGCTTAGAAAAACAATGATAAATTCAATGATTTACAACATCAAACAAAATCACTGAAGAAACATATCAATTGATTAAAAAGTTAAAAAACTAGCAAAAGAAACAAACATGTCGCTACCAAAATCTGTTATCAAAACGAAATCTGAGATGATGTAAATCAAGAGGTTCATGAACAAAAATTAAATGAAGAACATAAATTGACAAAGAAGATAGGTAAATTTACCTATAACTCTTAATGAAACTGAAGATTTAGATTTGTTGCAAAGATAAAGGAGATGAGAGATTTAAATTTTAAATTCTTGTTTAAAGAGCCCGCTTATATTTTCAAGAAGGCTGATGCAAATCGCCTTTTGAGGAGCGCAAAATATTAAAAGAATACTGTATTTTTGTTATTTATATTAAAAACAAAATAAATTAATTATTACATCAGCAATATTGCAATGGATTGCTAATTGAATGACACCTATGCAAAATGACATCAGCCAAAACTCCTCTTTAATAGGATGTATAGATATATATCGTATCAAAAATTTCTTCCAGCGGCCTATGTGGGATTGTTAATCAAAGCAGCTAAAAAAAAACAATCATCATATATGTTAATGAATATAATCTTAGTTATTATTTAAGTGCTAAAAATTTTCAAAGTGCCGATCAATGAGTTAAGGATACCAACATTAAGCAAGGGCAACTGTAAAACTACTATGAAAAATTCCAACTTACTAATATAGACGAGTTTATGTTTTTCTTTTAGGTTGTAACATTTATTACGTCTCAAAATTATTGTTCACATTTTAATGTTAAGGAAAAGGCCGAGTATAAGTTCGTGGTAAACTCTTTTTATTTATATTTAAAATTGAACACACCCAAAAACTTATACTGTAAAACACTAGCTCAAATGGCTACACCACCAGTGATGGTGTTCGGACTTCGGACCACCGTTATCAACTGCTATTACAAGAGTGTTAGTATGTCTAATTGAAAAAGATGTCTCATTTCGTTTTGTTCGTGTTCCAGAGCTTTTCGTACTGGTATTTTATTTATTTATTTTGATTACAGAATTCGTTCGGTATTTGGTATATATTTGACGAATAAAATAAGTTATATAAAAAAGTCATAAATAACAAAAAATTCAGGGTAGTTTTTGTAATTCATCACATAGTTTGAGAGTGCGTCTTGCTTTTTCATTTTTTTTCTTGCCGACACCGTTTTACCCATTTTTATGTTTTGATTTGTGACTTTTGCAATAATTTATCTCTCTTTTATTTGATTAACTCAATCAAAACATAACACTTCATTTTTTGAATGTTTTTTTAAAACCTTTTGTTGTTGTAGCATAGTTCAATTGATATTGTACTTTTCACGGTGTAAACTTTAAAGTTCTTTTTTAAGTCAAAATCAACCAAGTTATGAGTTTTTATGTATGAAAGAACGAAAATATTTTAGCCAAATTATGACATTTCATTATTTCTAAAGATTGTTATAATCAAAATAAATGTATCTAAAAATTATAACTCTACAAAAGATGTCATGAACGTATAAAAGTCCTTTCACATGATACTCGAGCATTAAAAAAAAAAAAAAAAAAAAAAAAAAAAAAAAAAAAAAAAAAAGGCTAGTATCACACCATTCAAAAATGATGTCACTAAAAAAAGTCACGGTTTAAAGAAAGTTATACAACTAGTTTATAAAGATGTGATGTTGTACATTTAGGATTAAGGATCAAATGGGAAGAATCCTTAAAATAAGAAGGATAAGAAATAACTATAATTACACATTAGATATGTATCAATTTGAATTAGATGCATCCATAATCTTTTAGATGCATCATAATATATTTTCTAGCTAAAAATTAGATGCATATACATATATTATATGCATTTTATCAAGTTAGACGAATCCTATGTATTTTTCGTTCTCTGCGGGTCAAATTTGTTGCTAGTACTAGTTTGCACCGTTTTCACTTCAAAATCACTTTCGAAACTAATTGTGATGCATCTAAATGAATAGAGATGCATCTAATTCAAGTCGATGCATCTTAAATATGACGTTATAGCTATTTCTCATTCTTCTCATTTTAAGTTTTCTTCTCACTGGATCCTTACCTGTACGTTTAGAGTAACATCCTCACAACTAGGGGTGAGCATGGTGCGGGTTAGTGCGGGTTTTGACTAAAACCGAACCGCAACTGCAATTGCGGTTTCTATAAAAAATAGAAACCGAACCGCACCACATTTTGCGGTTTCGGTTTTGTGGGTTTTTTGCGGTTTATGTGGGTTTTGCGGGTTTTAACCGCACCGCACCATCACTTATGACTTATATAATTAATGTGGGTTTTTGCGGTTTTTAATTCACAATGTTGGTCTTTTTTGTTATAAAAATGCAAATATTTAATTTAAACACACACACATCACTTATTACATACAAGAATATTAAACATAATATGCACTAGAAGCTTTATAACACACATTAAATAATCAATGTGCCGTTTTTCGGTTTTAAAAATCAAGTGCGGTGCGGGTTTTGTGGTTCGGTTTTACGGGTAAAACCGCAACCGCACTGCATTTTGCGGTTTTTATTTTTTCTAAAAACCGATCCACCGGTTTTTGCCGTGGTGTGGTTTTTGTGGTTCGGTTTCTGCTCACCCCTACTCACAACTATGTTGAACAACATTCTTTAAGCCTTTGACTACAAGTGTGTATACATAAGTAATATATATTGTATCAAAAATTTCTTCCAGTGGTCTATGTGGGATTGTTAATCAAAGCAGCAAAACAAAAACAATCACCATATATGTTAATGAATATAATCGCATTAATTATTTCAGTGCTAAAAGATTTGAAATTGTGAATCAATGAACGAAGTATACCTACATTAACCAAAGGCAACTGTAAAACCACTGAAAAATTCCAACTTATTAATACACACGATTTTAAGTTTTCCTTTCGAATTTGAATACTTATTTCGTCTTAAAATTATTGTTCACTTTTTAAATTTAAGCAAAGGGCCGCGTATCAATTTTTAACCTTGCTAGTTGCCTCATCTTTTTATTTGTATTTAAAACTGAACACACCCAAAAAAAACTTATCCAATACTAGCTCAAATGGCTACAGCACCAGTGAAGGTGTTTGGACCACCGTTATCGACTGCTGTTTCAAGAGTGTTAGTATGTCTAATAGAAAAAGATGTCCCATTTCAGCTTGTTCCCATTAGCATGGCTAAAGGTGAACACAAGAAACCGGAGTACCTCAAATTGCAGGTATACGTATCTCATTCTTTTTATAAAGTTCAATGTAGTTTATAATGCTTCATTAATGTTTATGGTACAGCCATTTGGTCAAGTTCCAGCATTTCAAGATGAGGATATCACCTTGTTTGTTAAAATCCTTATCTCTTCGTGTTTGTTTGTGTCGAAAACTCATATGGGCTTTACGCTTTTAGGGGTTTGGATAAGCTTTTGTTCATATATATCATATCTGTTTTAGTACTTATGCATTTTGGTTTGATGCAATATGATAAGCTCTTTTTTGTAAATAAGTACAAGGGGCATTTCAGATTACTTATTTTTGAAGTGCTTATAAATTTAGAAATAAGTAGAGAACCTGCTTAGTATCTATAGCTTATATTAGAGTACTTACACAAGGGGTGTTTGGGAGTTCTTAGTTGATGCACTTATATAAGCAATGTCAAACACCCTCTTAGTTGTTACCGAGAATTAACATACTATTTGTGCTAATTACAGAATCGAGAGTTATATGTAGATACATAGCTGAAAAATATGCAAACAAAGGAACCATAGGACTATATGGAACAAACCCTTTAGTAAAAGCCTCAATAGACCAATGGCTAGAAGCCGAGTCACAAAGTTTCAATCCCCCAAGCTCAATTTTAGCCTTTCAGCTTGTTTTCGCCCCAAGAATGAAACTCAAACAAGACGAGGCATTAATCAAACAGAACGAAGCTAAGCTTGTGAAAGTGCTTTATGTCTATGAAAATAGGCTTGGCTCGAGCCGCTACTTAGCTGGTGACGAGTTCACTATGGCTGATCTTTCACATTTGCCTAACACTCAGTTTTTGGTTGAGAAAACTGATCGAGCCAAGCTGTTTACATCGAGAAAGAATGTGGGCCGTTGGTGGACTGAAATTTCGACCCGCCCATCTTGGAAGAAGGTGGTCGAAATGCAAAATGTTTAACATGTTGAACTAGAAGGTTTTTGCTTTTGTTAATGTTCCGATTCAAGTTTCTTTGTATCTTATTGTGTGATTACTACGATATAAGCTATATAGTTCTATTTGGATATGTTGATTATCATGACATCATGTTTATAAACTAAAATCAAATTCTTATGACCATAAATGGTATTAGAGTATGGTATTATTATTATTATTATTATTATTATTATTATTATTATTATTATTTTTCACCCAACATGCATGTTTCTTTTCATCCAACTTGACTCAGAATCATTGTATCTGCGTAAATAAAACAAAAGACAATCTTGTTATGTGACAACAAATATACAGTACACTGATACGTACAGTTCTATACTTGTCAATGAGACTTTATATTCTAATCTTTGCTGATAAAAAATGGAAAACATATGTCACATACTCACATGGACACACACGTGAGGGTACATTATTGGTGGCCCATTCGTCTTTGGAATAAACTAACGACAGCACACATTATGCGTCAGGGTCTGAACTAGTCGCATCGAGTCACATTTTGGAAGAGCTCGACTCAACAATTATTGGTTCGGCTCGAGCTCGGCATGAGCTCGATAGCTCGATGAGCTTTCATGAAGGAAGCTCGAGCTCGGCTCGAGAAAGTTTAAATTATTTGTAATGATGTGTTCTTAAACCAACTAAATTTGAATATAAGATAACATTCGAATTTGGCTCGACCTCGTTCAAAAAACTCGATACACTTTCTATAAATTTACATATAAACTCTTAAAAGATAAATAAAGCGAATAAAAACCACATATATTACTTAAAACCTCGATAATAAATTGAGTCGAGCCTATATTAGCTCGAGCTCGACTCGAAAATATTTTGAGCTCACTTTCTAGCTAGGCTCGAGCTCAAGGCTCGATAAAGCTCGGCTCCAATGAGCTGGAGCAACTTAAAGTTAAATCTATGACTATATATCTTTAAAAATCAATTACTAGAATGAACACTTCTTAACAAGAATTATAAAAACCGACACTTTTTAGAGATTTACTGATAAGCCTGGGCCCGAGCCCGAGCCCATGCCCTATTTAGGTCCTAGGTTTTTACTCTTATAAATACATTTGTAATCCTTTATTATAATCAATCAAAGTTTAAGATAAACAAATCTCTAGTTTTTTTCTCTCTATTTTCTTAAGGAGCTCGCACCCGCTTAAAGTGGTGTCTTATCCCGATACAACCCCTAACAGGGTCGTATCAATTGGTGCTTTCATTGAGAGTCGAACTCGTTGAGAGAGTTTTTGATTAGGGTTTCCAATTAAAAAAAATAAAAAATAAAATAAAAAAACTGTTAACGACACTGTTCATCGAGCACTGTTCATCGGGTACTGTTCACCGGAGTACTGTTCATCGCGTGTGCTATTCATCAGAATTTTTTTTTTAGTTATTAATCGCTTGAGTATTATTCATGGCATCAAGCGGCAGCGATCAGGACGCGAAATACGCACTCTCTAAGCTCTTGCAAATGGGTACGGTGGCCGAATATGAGAGTGAGTTTGTGGTACTTGCAAATAGAGTAACAGGGATCTCTGAATCTTTACTTACATCGTTTTATATCTCTGGACTTAAACTGGATCTACAATGTTTACTCTTACTGTCAAATCCCAAAACTCTAAACGAAGCTTTTTCATTGACCCGTGCGGCGAAAACACGCTTCGCGAGCCTAGATATTTAGGAATTTTTGAGATCCAATCCTTTAACTTTGGGAGAAGACTTCTTCAAAACTCGTATCACCAACGGTCGTTTTGAGACAATTGCAAATGAAGAGAAAGAGCACATCGTTGAAAAGAAAATAGATGTTATTCTACCATTAGAGGGTGAATTTGCTTCACCTAAGGCTGAAGAGTCATTGAATGCTGATGAGTATATTGGAGTTGAAGAGGTTGTGGGTGGTGGCGAAGTGCTTAAGATTGGCGAGGATGAGTTGAATAGAGTGATAGCGACACTTAAGGATGAGTTGAATAGATTGACGAGGTTGTGTTATTCTTCGTATCACCTTGAGGGCAAGGTGATTTTTGAAGGAGTGGAGAGTGTTATGGCATGGTTAGCGGAAGGCGGAAAATGGTGTTGTGTTATGTCCAAGGTAAAGGAATACGAAAGAAGAAAAAGGCGAAGACTGCAATTCAAAGAAGATTATGGGATCCCGGATTATGCCAATGTTGCAGGAGGACGGACTGCCCAAACGACTCAAGAAGTTCAAATGTATGGCATAAAGATTATGTCATATAATCTATCTTTATTTACGTGTCTTTGTTTAGGACTGTTTTCATGTTTATTTATGAAAGTCAATTAAGAATGTTTTAAGACAACACCTTAAGGGTAAGGTGGTTTTGAAGGAGTGAGGAATGATACGCCTGGGCCCGAGCCCATGGCCTATTTAGGTCTTAGGTTTTTACTCTTATAATTACATTTGTAATCCTTTATTATAATCAATCAAAGTTTAAGATAAACAAATCTTTAGTTCTTTTCTCTCTATTTTTTTAAGGAGCTCGCACCCGCTTGAAGTGGTGTCTTATCCCGATACAACCCCTAACAGGGTCGTATCATTAACCGGTATCTTTAAACTTAATATTGTTATATTCATTGCTGAAATGACAAATGGTGGTTGTGTTTGTGGATAGGAAGCTAGAATAGAATGATATATTTGTCCATCTAACATTATATCATCCCTATAGTCAATTTGGTAATTTAAGTTAGAGTTAGCCAAAAAGTTAATACAATTAAATCATGCGTAGTTTTACTTTAAAATGATTATTTATCTAGGTGTCTCAATAGATGGAGTCAAGTTAATTTTGGATCAAAACTTCAAATAATACATCACGACTGAACATAACATGCTAAAGTAAATCGATATACTGTAACTTACAACTAACATGCTCTAATATGTTATCATCACTGAGACCCTCGCGATTTGCATCACTTACATATATGGTTTTTTCGCTAAACAATGATGAACATCAGTTTATATGTAATGAAGAGTTCAAATTAACGACTATCAAGTAAACACATTATTATCGTCCTAGACTAAAGATTGACTTTGCCTTATGACTTTATATTTACACGAGTAAAACGATCGACAATGACATCCAAACATAATCATGAATCATGATGTGAAAAGATAAGAGTTTTAGGTTAGCCCTTTATATATACATACTAAGGTCATATCTTTCAGGTGTACTTTTGAAGCCCATGTCGGCTACATGTTCTAAGAACAATAATTTAGACAATGTAACACTTATAAGTGATGAGACTTAAAAAAAAACAACAACAAATTGACGGTAGAGATATAAAAAATGAATCAGTTTTTTGTTTGCATCATTTACCTTTTTTTGCATAATTTACAACTAGACAACTTGTCAACTTTGTTTTTCTTAACGGTAAATTTATTACGAGTAGAAGACTAACAAGATGCTAGAGAATTACAAAGAAATGGAACTAGAACATTTGATCCAAGAGATCCAATCAAAGTTACTTTTACATCTACTATAACACCAAGTATAAGACAATAAGACAATCTCGTCAAAAAGTAACTCCAATCGCGGTTGAAAGCTTCCAAACAACACTTGATTACTGAATTTCCAAATCACCCACCACATGACATAAAAGAATCCTTCTAACACACTTTTCCTCCCTTTAAAGAAACGAAGAGCATTGAGCCAATAAACATAAGACATACATTCCTGAATATCCAACTCCCACCAGCTAGCAACTTTAAGCAAAAGATGACGAGCCACATTACACGAAAAAAGAAGATGGGAGGAAGTTTCTCCAACACAACTACATATGGGGCAAATGATGGATGGGATATCGATCCCACGAAGAGACAAATTTAATCGAGTAGGCAACATGTCCAAAGACACTCTCCAAGCAAAAACATTGATCTTTGTAGGAACAACACGAATCCATCTAGTAGGAGGATCAACCACGGGCATTAAAGAATCACCAATATAAGATCGCACCGACCTAACCGAGAACACTCTCGAGGGGTCAAGAGACCAAACCCATATGTCTGTCATTTTGATTGGTAAGGACCACTGGATCGATTTTATCAACAAGGAGCTGGAGTTGCTCTTTTTCTACAACTTCACGTGCGTCGGGCCTAAAAGAATGTGCCAAAGAGGGATCTCTAAGCTTAGTAGCAACCTTCACCTGTTTATCGCATTCCAAGGCATACAATCTTGGAAACAATGATTTCAAATAAGAGTTAGATAGCCAAATATCCTCCCAAAACAAGGTCAGATCACCATTGCCCACTTTCTTCTTCACAAACGAATTCTGATTAATACCTTTAGCAGTTAATAAATCGAGCTCTCGCAAAATAACTTGTCAACTTTGTTTATGAGAGTTACACATATAGTATAAGTTTATGAGCGGCTGACCATAGTAAAAGTCATATGGTGCAGTTTACTAAAACTAAAGAACACTAGGCAAACACATATGTGTTTCGGAAAAAAATGGTATATTCGATATAATTTTACACAATACCAGAAAACTTCATGTGCTTTTATGAGCAACTTTTAAAACCCCGCCCGCCTCTAATTATACACGAGAAGAAACTTTTTTTTCTTTTTTTTTTTTTTTGAACGACAACTAACAATCCTACGTTATATACAACAAATCAGTCTCACAATAGCAGAACTTGAACCCACAACTAATTGATTGAGGAACATTCTCATACATAGAGCACCATTAAGACACAAGACTTTTGGTAACTCTTGTTTTGTTTGAATCTACAAAATATATTAAAGGAGAGATTAGGATTTAGTATTGCATGCATCAGGTGCATATCTTTTATTTCTACAAAATCAATGTAAAACGGGCTTCCATTATCACATACTTATTGTCCACCACCAAATAGATTTTTTTGGCCCATACAAGCTACATTATCTTCATAAATTGTGTTTATATTAATCAAATTCTCAAAAATAACGAAATTACAAAAAATTCTGTATATAACTATTTTTTGGATTGTCACGTTTGAGATTTATAAATTTTAGGATTGTTGTAATTTTAGAATCACGTGGTCAGTATTAGGGACGGAACCAGGACACAATTTAACCAGTGCATTTATGAAAAATTATACAAAACGAGAAACACAATTTTTTTTTTATATCAGGAATATTTAAAAAATCGCCGAATTTTACAAAACTTAACACTACGTTGCAAAATTCCATTGATATCCCGGGACTCACACTGGTTTTGTCCCTAATCAGTATCATTGTTGTGTAGTTGTAATAACTAGGGTCGTTTAAACAAAATTATAATTATCAAATCCTTTATTATTATTATTATTATTATTATTATTATTATTATTATTATTATTATTATTATTATTATTATTATTTTATTTTATTTTACGGTGCAAAGGTTATTTATATTAATCTCCCAAAAATTATACTCTTTTTTAGTTGCATTGTATATACTAAAAAATAATCGTAACAAGAATGTTGCAATATAACGCATATATTGTAACATATGAGCAATACACACTTATTTATATGGCACCAAATGCACGATCATCCATTGAGACAAAATAACATCATTGCATGCACTTCATATTGCTTTGCATCTTTGATCTCCACTTCACATTTGCAATCCTTATCTAGAGATAATATTCCTCGTTTAGCACATTCTATATGGAAGTGACATACATGTAGTGATAGGGATGTAGAGGATTTGTAGAATTGTAGTGCCATTAATTATAGGTCAACCAAAACCCTACAAATCATAAGTAAACAACTCAAGCCAATTATATTACTTTGTATTTATTTATAATGTGACAAATGTACTTAGTTATTAATTTAAAAATAAGTCAATCTTGGTTGCACTTTTATTACAAACGTGTAAAGTGGCAAAACAAGATAGAGCGAGAACAAAGAGACCATATTAATCTTTTGACACAAACTCTTTTTCAGCTAGCTAAGATTGGGTGTAATCGCGCAAGCTAAGGCATGTGCTCCCAAAAATGACGTGTGCTCCTTGAAAAACTTTCTCTCACGGCGCATCTTAGATTAATTTTGAGCACAAGTCAGTCGTCTGCAAGATCTTAGAGAGTTGTGCGTGTGTAATGTTGGTTTTTGTAGGATATATTTGTGTATAAGTTGAATATGTTTAAGTGGTAAAGTTAGTGGTTG
The DNA here is from genome assembly GCA_030686995.1 of Artemisia argyi. NCBI lineage: Eukaryota > Viridiplantae > Streptophyta > Magnoliopsida > Asterales > Asteraceae > Artemisia > Artemisia argyi. The sequence continues at coordinate 175,386,974 of CM060694.1, forward strand.
TATTACATATGGTGGTGAAATGAAAAAGTGACGTGACGTTTAGTTTGTGATGATGATATTTATCATTACACCCGGCCTAAGTGATGATCAAATTTTTTTACTCTTTTACAATTGAATTTTAGTTAGTGTTTAACTTGAAAAAGAGTTTTGGTATGGATAAGGTTGGAATTTATGCTATGTACTATGTTGGTGTTTGCACTTTGCAGGAGAGTTGGTAAAGATAGAAAGCCTTGATCAATTAAATTGCAATTACATTCATGTTTCATATCAATGTAATTGCAATTACATTCATGCTTCATGGGTCCCAATTAATTTGTTTCAAATTAAATACGAATGATTTGTTCAAAATAAATATTTATTTTCAATTTTCTATAAATCAAAACTATTTAAATAGTTGAACTTTGCTTTAGTTTTGAAAACGATTTTCTTTGTTCACATTATATACAAGTATTTCACGATATATCAATTTTCACTCGTGTTTTGTACGGGGTTTAAGTTATAACAACCAAGTTGCGGAGCTTTTCACACCTCTCACACAAATATCCATAGGCGGAACTTGGGTGAATTAATTTATTGAAAAGACCGAGTCTTATATCAGTTAATTTGAGAGGGTCAAAGATGCATATATTTTAAGTAAATATAAGTAAAATCTCAAAGTTTTGAGAGAGCCGTGGCCCTCCCCAATCTCCACTAAAGTTCGTCCATGCAAATACCGTTCCTCGAGCTACAAGCTTCATGGTATTTTCTTGTTACCTTTTCAATCAAGGCTGTCAAGATTCCGATCCCGCGCATGATCATTTTTGTCTTTGCAAGATCGAGATCATAGGATCGGATTGCGATCCTACCAATTTGTCATATTATGTAAACAAATGATATTCAAGTCAATCTGTTTTACATTTCTACTCTACGTCAAAGATAAATTCATATAATATCCTCTTGAAAGTGACAAAGTTCAAATTTCAAACACCAAAGTAATAGTAAAACACAAAAATGTCAAGTTTTAATCGTTAAATTAACGATTTAGTGAAATAATATTTCATAACATAGGTCCTAAATGTCTCAAAACATACGAGTCATCAACATGATTTCAAGAAAACAAACGTTTCATAAGTAACATTCCAAAACATACCCTTTGATTAGTTTAATTATAGTGAAGTAAAGTAAATTAAGCTATTCAACACTTTTAGGCTATAATCTATTTTGAAAGGTAGAAAACTATGTATAAACTATAATTTATTTAGAAAATGAAACAATAGTGGTTTACTCATTAGACATTAGTAAAACACACGTTTGTTTTTTTGGCCTAAGCAAGTGGGATATGAACTTAAAAGATTAAAAAAAAAAAAAAAAAAAAAAAAAAAAAAAAAAAAAAAGTGAACTCGGATCACGTGTCGATCTTACGTGCGATCCTACGATCTTACTTACGATCCTACCTTAAATGCGATTCTACCACGATCCTACACGATTTTGACTGGTGTGCACGTAAGATCGTACGATTTTACGTGTAAACTCGCGAGTTTAACAGCTTTGTTTAGTTAGAAATTTCCTAGGTAATTTTACCATTCCTCGAGCTACATATAAGCTTCATGGTATTTTCTTGGTATCCCTTTTACCCAAAAGAAACTTTCTAAGGTAATTGATTCATCCAAGTTGGTTAATCTAAAGTGATTAAATTCGTGTCATAAATAAATCTCCTAAGATGAGATAGAGTGATAAACAATGAAAAAGATAGATAGAATAATCTTAACAGTGTCATCTTTAATCCTCATCTAATGATGAAAGTAGACATTCTAGATAATATTAGTCTTTTTTCTTTTTCTTGGTAAAAGAATAGAGGTGCTAATTTTTGTAATTGGTATAACTGGTTAAGAACTCTTTTGTAATTTTTTCTAGCATCTTGCTAAAGGCGTTTCATTTTCTATATATTCTATCTCTTGTTGTTCAAAAATAATAATAATAATAATAATAATAATAATAATAATAATAATAATAATAATAATAATAATAATAAATAAAATGAAATAATCTTAAGAAAATGTTAGATCTTCTAAACCAAAATATCTAATTACGCTTTTACCCTTACATGTACGTGGCCAAATATAATTCCAAAAGGCATCCAACTTACATTTGGTCCTTCAATCCTTATATAAGCCAACCTACCTTCCATTATTCCTTTGTTATTTACAAGCACTTGCATTAATCATAGTCAAAAGAACCCATTCTCCAAAAGAAAAAGAATATCCAAACATATAGGAAAAATATCAAGAGCAAGAACATGGAGGTAACAAGATCAAGATTCAAAAGTGTTTGTGTTTTTTGTGGTAGTAGTGCTGGCAAAAGAGATTGTTATAGAGATGCTGCTCTTGATTTAGGCCAAGAATTGGTATGTTGATATCTTATATATACAACTTTTTCTTTTTCCATATCAACCTTTTGCAAAGATAACAAAAATGGTCCACTTACTAATTACTAAACATACATGACAATAACATTGAGACATATCTTTGAGCATGCTAATCATTTTCTCTTATAATTATTAACATGTTGATTATATTTTTGGCTTTGTGTGTATTGTATGTATATGTAAGTTGACATGGTGTTGTTTATGAAGGTTAAAAGAAAGCTAGATCTTGTGTATGGTGGAGGGAGTGTAGGATTAATGGGATTGGTTTCACAAGAAGTTCACAATGGTGGTGGCCATGTTTTAGGGTAAATTATTTTTATGCCCTTTAAATCATTCAATATATATATATATATATATATATATATATACCATTTATGAAATTAATATGATGTATATATTTTTTATAACTTTCTCAGGATTATTCCCAAGACTCTAATGTGCAAAGAGGTATGAAACTTTTATAAGTATTATATTTTCTAATAAGAAAGTTTATTTATTCTATAACTATTAGTTTTGATTTATTGAATGAAAAAATTTGCAGATAACAGGTGAAACAATAGGAGAAGTAAAAGCAGTATCTAATATGCATCAAAGAAAAGCTGAAATGGCTCGTCATTCTGATTGCTTTATTGCCTTACCAGGTGCTTAATTATTCTACTTTATCAATATTATATTTTATTAGGAATAAAATAAAATAGCATGTACCTTATTTTATAAACTTTATTCTTAATTAATATTTTGCGTGTTAGATAACACATTGAAAATAAATATTTGCGTCTAGTATGTTTGACCCAACGGTGTATGTAATTAGTTTAAACCCATTATGGCATCTACAATGGGAATTTTAAAACATATGAAAAACTTTATATTTTCTTTTAACCATACTGAGTTAATGTTTCATGTCCATGTAGAATGAATAGATCTAAAATCTTGGACTTTTTGATAAATTAATGCATGTATAATTATTGATTATTTTATAAACTTAAACAGGTTTATAGATAGCACAAAAAGGTTTATAAAATCAAAAGCTTTATAAACTGATAATTTGATACTCCAACATATTGTAGATGCTCCAACATATTGCGAATTTTGGCACAATACGAATTGGCTCCTCTAAAATATTTATGATATTTGTATACGAGTAAACACATGCTAAACATATTTTTCTTATTATAAGATTTGAACGTTTCCACTTTTGGTTGATTGGCTCTTCACTAAGCACACTTAACCGACTAAATTTAGTCATGAAGTTATGATTAACTAATGTTCATTTTTTAATAAATGATGATATGCTTTTTATTAAATATGTCACAATCAAATGGGCAATGGCCTTAGTTTGAAGAATAGTCATGAAGTCATGATTAACTAACGTTCCTAATTAACTACTTTTGCAATGACTATTTGTAGGTGGATATGGAACATTGGAGGAATTATTAGAAGTAATTACATGGGCCCAACTTGGTATTCATGACAAGCCTGTAAGTAACCAAATCAACCCTCAACTTCATTTTATTGCCAAATTTGGAAAAATAGCAAATAGACACTTTTACTACAATTTTACTTCACTTTAGGATACAAATAATTAATGCATGTCAAAAAATTTGGTTTCATTCGCTATAGGTTGGCTTGTTGAACGTTGATGGCTACTATAACTCACTCCTTACCTTCATTGACAAGGCAGTCGATGACGGCTTCATTATGCCAGCTCAACGTTACATTATTGTCTCTGCTCCAAACGCGAAAGATTTAGTGCAAAAACTAGAGGTAAAACCTAAATGCAATTTGTAAACGCGCTCTTATATTAAGTTCTTACCAAATTTCAAACTTCAATTGATAACATTGGATCTAACATATATTGGTTAGTTCTCTAACTTTAAAGTGTTTCACTATATATATGTCACTAACTTTACAAAAGTGTTTCAAAGTAACGTTTTATTCACAAGCTTCAACTCAATAGACTTCAAACTCGAATAACTAGATAGAAACATACATGTGTGTTATAGCAACCTACACGTAACGCGGACCACACGGTAGTACGATACAAGTGTTTGATGCATGTAATGTTGTGGTGTGTAGGATTACGTACCGATGCATGATGGAGTGGTGGCAAAGGCAAGATGGGAGGCTGAACAAGTGGAGCTAAATGCATCTTTGCACTCAGAGTTAGCTAGATGATGAAAATGACAAATTTGGATATTTTAGTTGTTACTTTCGTTATCTTTATTTTGTTTACGTTTTAGGGATGTTCTAGGAAATCAAGAGCTAAATTGTAATTAGGGTGTTTCCTGGAACATCATTTGTAATTATGGGGTTGTTTAATCTTAGTTTGGATGATGTGAAAATGACAAAGTTAGATTGGATGTTTTAGCTTGTTTTAAAAGGAAGAAAATAAATGAAAGCAAATTGTTTTGTATTTTCATATATATTTTAACTAAGTATTTCTAGTTTATCATTGTCCAAATTTCTTTTCAATATTGTTTTTACTGAAATATTTCATATTAAATTACCTCTTTTAAGACAATTTCATTTATGGAGTCTATATATATATATATATATATATATATATATATATATATATATATATATATATATATATATATATATATATATATTTGCAATCTTGATATATATTTTAACAAATTTTATAATAAAGAATACGTTTTATTTAAAAATATAAAAATATAATGCTTTCACAAACATGTATAGTACAATTTAGTTATTTCCTAGAAAGCTCAAAAAGACGTTGTATAATGGCGTTAATTTGTGTGTGAATTTTTTTATGTATAAATTATAAAGAAAGTGAGTGGTTTAAATTGTAATTTTATCTTAACAACATTATTTAACTTTTATGGTTTTAAGTTTTAAGTAAATGTGTTTTCTCTTTATATATAACTAAATGAGTATCCATGCATAGCAACGGAATTTACAGCGGCATATAGTTATAGTGATATTTTAGTTAAGTGTTTTTAGTAATGTTTTGTGTAACTATAGCTGTTCACTGCTAGAAAGTTTCGTTGTTATGCATGCGTACTCGTCTGGTATATATAATTGACAACCAAAGTATATTTTTTTTTTCTTTTTTAGAACTACACCACATTTGAAATCCGACCCCCGAGTTACACCATCAAAACGGGCATGCCTCGTGACTCAAACCACTAGTAGAGACTCGTGAAAGGAAACCCCTAAAACTCACAGCTTCGCACTAAAAGGAGAAATCCAGATTTTCTTTGTCACTTACGAGACTCGAACCCGGGTAAAACCCCTCCCCAAGCTCCAAAAGGAACTCAGGTGATCAAATATATTTTTATATAATTGACAAACTAAAGTATCAAATATGTATTTAATATATTATTTAATATGACAAACAAAGTACCAAATATGTTTTTATATAGTTGACAAACCAAATATTCAAACGTATATGTGTTAAATTTTACATTTAAGTTTTCATTTTGTACTATCTACTTTTCAAATTAATAGAGTTGACAAAGGTGTGTGTTAAGCTCTATTAAAGCTTCATTTGAGTTTTCATTTTAAAGTGAATGTGTGCCTTTTTATTTAAGTTTCCATTTAAGTTTTCTTTTTAAAGTAGGGGTATTATGGAGGGTAATCTACAAGGGTATAATTGCTATAGAACAAAATTAAGAAAAATAAGAGATTAAGGGTGCGTTTGGTACCCACCCTTGTCTTTAGGATTTGGGATTACATATTCAATACCATGTTTATTTTCTAATTTGGGTTTACAAATTTGGCATGGTTACTGGTGGCCTCACACTTTACAAAGTCCCACTAGTTAGCTAGGTTTTCTCTTTCCTAATCCAATAATTAGGACTCACTTATATTTTGTAAGTGTATGTCTTTTCATATTATATTTATGTATTAATTTTTTAAATATAAAATTATACATTAAATTATAAAATACAGTATTTTTTTTCTCTCTTCAAATTCTAATCCTAAACCCACCTACAAACCAAACGGACCCTAAGAGTTTTTATTGACTAAGTAGTTATGATATAAACTTGTAGGTATTTTTGTCTATAAATAACCGAAAAAATCACACACACCGGTGAAAGTTCCATTTCTTATCTTTCAGTCCGTGACATAGCTGGTTTCATCAAAAATTTGGGCCCGTTTGGTTCGTAGGTGGGTTTAGGATTATGATTTGGATTCAGATTAGGATTTAGATTAGAATTTCTATTTGAATTTTATGTAGGAGCGAGAAAAATATTTAAAATTGTTTCATAATTAAAAAAATGATTTATAAATTATTTATGTAAAGTGTGAGAGGAGAGAGATAGAGAGAAAATGATGCGGGTCCCATTTTTTATCATAAAAACTACCTCACCACCATATTTTTCATCACCCCTTCATATTTAGATTTAAATCCAAACTCAAGTAATACCAAACATCTAAAAGTGAAGTGGGGTCCATTTTTTTAACCCAAACCCAATCTAAACCCAGAAACCAAACGGGTCTTTGATTTTGTTCAAGATTAGCTCATAATTACATGCCTACACTTAATTTTAGTATTAACATTGATTTAGTGAAAAACAATAATATTACTATAGAGATTATTAGTTCATGAAGTGAAATACAATTTCGTGTATTCACTTGTATATCACAAATAAAATGTCCATTTGACAGAACTCACAGAGAACCTATGTTGCACGGGGACGGAAATAGACACAAAGACAGGACGGAAACGGACACTTAGAATCGCCAATATCTCAAAATTCAAGAAACGGGTACGGCAAAAAACGTTTGTGTATTTTATAAATTTTTTATATATTTATTAAAAACAAATAAACATCAATTTCGAGTTGGTAATAGGTTACAGGATTTTGGGTTTTGTGGAATTTCCGCAATTCATTTATTTTATATTTGGTGAAGCCTCGGAAATCCAATATTTTTGATGACATAGTTTCAAGATCCTTTTTTTTTTTTTGCTTAGTAACCGATGGAATAATTGTAAGATGTTATAGGAGGTTTGGTTACAAAACCCCGCCACTGCTTGTAATATGTAATTTTTTCTAGCTTCTTGCCAGTTTTTTATATAATCTTTGCCGTTAAAAAAAAAAAAAAAAAAAAAAAAAAAAAAAAAAAAAAAAAAAATCCAATATCAAATCAAAGTTCAGTATTATATTCAAAAGATTTGTCAACCATAAAACTGTCATTAAAAAAACCACATAGTAGCAACATATCAACTATTCGGTATTCTTAGAGAAAAAACGGTCTCGAGCTCTAGCTCATCAAGTAATAGTTCAGCGAACTTTAAAAATCCGATATCTTCCATTGTACCGAACTCATCTCCTCCAACATCCCACATCTTGGTCTTCTCGTCTAAATAATGATCGGTGCTCTTTGATAAAAGACGTAGACTGTTATGAACAAAAACCAAGTCATTAGCACGCTTAGGAGTTAACTTATTCCTTCTAAGTTATTTGAATAATTGGGATTTATGAATTCTATAAAGACAATAAATAAATAAATAAACAAACAAATAATAAAACATTTCGTAATTTCGTATGTAGTCCTATTGAGAAACCAATTCTTCAAAAAACGACTTTGGTGAGAAGCCGAGAAGATAGAGCGACAGAGAGAGGATAGAGCGTGACAGCTAGGGGTGTCATTCGGGTCGGGTTGGTCGGGTTCGGGTCACACGGGTCGGGTCGAAGTCGGGTCACGCCTAAAAAAAACATACCCGAACCCGACCCTATTTGAACTCGGGTTAGTCGGGTTCGGGTCAAATCGGGTCGGGTCAAGTCGGGTTCGGGTCTGTTCCATTTATATATTAGTATGTTTATGTATATTAAGATATAGCCAAATATGCCATGTTATGTTATAACGTGAGCCCTTTGGCTCTTGCAAGTAGCAGTATTGCTACAGACCAACTACTCATGTGACAACTTGCACAAAGTTTCGGTAGATCAATCAATCGTGTAATAATTTTTTGGCAAAATATATAAATGACATGTAAAAGTTGACATGAATGCTAACATAAGAAACAAGTGTTTCCTTATGTCAAATTAATTGAGGCCTTGAGGGTATATCACATAATGATTCATGTGACATTAGAATTCGTTATAATTCAAAAACTTTTAACAACTGACAAAGGTACCAAATTGGTGTTTCACAAAAACATGGACCATTTAACTTGGGCCTTTAGGCAAAAGCTTATATGGGAAGATTATTAAAAAAAATAAATAAATAAATAAATAAATAAATAAATAAATAAATCTATCTCGGGTTAGTCGGGTTGACCCGAACCCGAATAGCCAAATATTTTAAACCCGATACCCGACCCTATTTCGTATTCGGGTTAGTCGGGTTGACCCGATTGACCCGAGTTGGATTTTGAACCCGATTAACCCGACCCGAATATCCTTAGTCGGGTTCGGGTCCGGGTCGGGTCGGGATTTTTGACACCCCTAGTGACAGCGGGTGATTGATCATAGAAGTATAGAATAGTTGTCGTCTTTTTAATATTGGGAAAAAGAGTTAGGACTCTTAAACGATTGAGCCTTCAATTAGGCTTAAATATACGTTTTTAATAGTAGAAACGCTTTTAAATGGCCCATAAACGTTTCCAATACGTTTCCTGCCCAACACTAGTGAAACATTTCCTATTTTTCATAAACGTTTCGGAGGAATTTCCAGGTGTTTCACGTTTCTGAAACGTTTCATGTTCGCGAGACGTCACCCCAACAGAGTTTCCGTGCAACATAGCAGAGAACCATCAATGAAAATTTTTGTTCGCCTCATATATCGCCGGTATGTCTCAATTTTTTTGTAAAATGCTAGTAACAAAAGTTCATTTTTCTGACAAGACACTACTTCATATCATAGTTATTTCAGAAAGAATCGAATATTATTAGTATCCTTTTAAAATCATGTACGATATAGTACCATATATTAGCTGTGTTTTATTGGGGGGTCACACACCAAGTAAACTTGTGATGACATTTGGTCCACTCTATCTCCAATTAAGATAAGAGAGACGTGAAGAAGATGTCGTTTACTTTTCTACATGATTAACTTTTATTTGACGTTGAACACTAGTTGAAAATAACTTATTATCAAACCTTAAAAGTGTAGATTAGTGATGCCGAGTGATGCCTAACAACACATTTAATTTCATCCCCAACGGTCATAAACATTTAACGTTTGAGTTTTACCGATTCGGTAAACTACACCGAATCACTTGCCGAAAGTATCATGCCGAGAAAGTGGCATTGGGGATGCCGAGTGATGCCTAGCTATGCCGAGTATCATGCCGAAACGTTGCCACCCCCTTATCTTCTATATATTGTTCTTGAGACATGACATATGTTATAAATATTTTTACTATTATCTTCTACATCTTTGAGACATGATATATGTTATCAATATTATTATAAATATATTAAAAACCCGGGATTTTACTGTAGCATTTGTGCTTCAAAGAGTTGTACCGCACAGTTGACTAAACAGTAACATTTTGTGCTGTCCCATGTTGTACAGTACTGTAGCAGTACTGTAGCAGATGTACCGTAGCAGATGTACTGTAGCTTTTTTTTTTTTTTTTTTTTTTTTTTTTTTTTTTGTGAAATTATGAATAATTTTCCTTAAATAAAAAAAATACAAAACTTGCACAAAAACATTTTATTATGCGGTCATTCATTTTTGTTTAAAAAAAACAAATAACAAAAACAATACAAAACAAAAATACTAAGAAAAATACAACACTATAAAAAAAATAACAAATCCGTAGCAAAGCGCGGGCTACCCCGCTTGTTATATATACTAAAAGGGGGAATCGTCACTGTAGCAAACACTGTAGCAGCTACAGTGTTTGCGACAGTGGACGAAACAGTGAAAATGTGAGTTCGGGGGGTACTGTAGCAGTGGTACTGTAGCAAACAGTGTTTTTTTTTTTTTTTTTTTTTTTTTTTTTTTTTTTTTTTTAATTTGGAAAAAAAATGATATTTTGATTATTAAAAATTTTCATGAGAATACATTTTTGACAAGATTTGTAAAATCCATTAACAAAATTCATTTAAAGTGCCACAGTGGAAGCAAGAATAGTCTTTTGCAATTTAGTCCTTAAGCCCTAAGGTGTAAAAAAAAAAAAAAATAAATAGCACGGCATTTCCGCAGCAATGCGCGGGTTCCTCCGCTCGTTTTTACTAGAAAGTATCTGAACAGTAGTAGAAAATTTAATATTGAACCATAACAATTTTCTATACAACAATTTTGACCAAAGTCACCCTTTTTTTATATACAACAATTTCCGACCCCCGATTTAAACCATCCAAACGGGCAGGCTCTGGAATCCGAACCATTAAGAGAGACCCGCGAAAGAAAACCCTTAGAACTCACGGCTTCGCACAAAAAATAAAATTCGAATTTTTTTTATCACTTACGAGACTCAAATTCGAGTAAAACCCCTCCCTAACCTCTAGAAGAAACTCTCAAGCTCTAGAAGGAACTCTCGAAAGTCACCCTTAAATCACATGCATTGGAAACAAGTTGTGCCATGCACCATAGTTCACAAGTAATTAAATAGTTATATGATTATTGATATTCACATGCATATATAATACAAAAGAAATTGGTGTGGTGTTGTATTTTTATTCATTAATTAGCAATCTATTTATATCCAATAGTTGTTTGTATGAAAATGATTTGCATGCATAAAAATAAAGATGGCTAAAAATATGTCTACTAATAAGATGACTACACTTATTAAGATAAATGATGAAGATAATGAGAGACAAAATACATATAACATGTGTCAGATAATAAATTAATTAAGCATATTCTTTAGTCACCTATATCACTATTGAGGGTTGATGCGTATCAATGTCTTTTTGTAGGTTGGTCATAGTCGTTAAAGTTTACTGAGGTAAAAACGTTAAAGATTAATTGCATCCTTAAGGATGGGCGAGACGCCTAGAGATCCAAACTAATGTTTTAAAATCCAGGTTGACCCGGCCGGTTTAATCAGTTTTTAATTGACCCGGTTTGATAAACCCCGGGTCATGACTTTTAATCAAAAATTCTAACAAAATATTTTTTTTCCCATCAAGTTTAATTGAGCAATTGAAGTGGTGAGAACTAATGTTAGTTAAAATTTTGTAAAACAGTAACTTAAAGTTATAAACTATCTTAGAAATACCAACTATTATAATTTTAATATAGAATGTTATAACATAACTTGAAATCATAAGTTGATTATTGCTGCAAATCTTTGCTATATTATTATAGATATAGAACTTAAAAACAAAGCTTATCGATAGAGTCTCAATCTTTTTCACCAATTCAATCGAATGTAAGAATAAAGTCTATATATCATGGGATCATGCAACACTATATGTTAAATATAAAAAAAAATGTATAAATATGTATAGAACCGGTTCGACCTAACGTTTCAACTGATTAAAACAGTGACCCGACGACGAAACGGGGTTAATAAAAAAAACCGGGTTTTAAAATATTTAACCAAACTATTACTTACATTATAATGTAACACTAATATCATTTGAAAATGTTAATTTGAAGCAAATTGACTATTAAAATTTGATAGAAGATTTTGCACAAAAACATAAAGTGTTACGTTCTTTAAATAGCTAGTTTGTATTGTATCTTTTAACATGACAAATATTTTAATTTTGCGTTACTTTTTAAACCTTTATTTTGTTCATTCGCCCAGAGCACTCAAAAACCGGGGACGGCCTTGTGAATGATTAGAGTTTTCAACTACTCCCGCACGAATCGCGCATATGCTCTGATGCTCAGCTCATACATGTTTCGTATACAACTTTGTTGATTGTACTCGACATACAATTTGTTTTCAATCTTCCCCATTCGCTAGAATTCTAACTAGAGGTTTCATATCGACTTAAAGCTAAAAAAACAACATTTTATAATCAAGGTTCCTGTCCTGGAGCGAGTCTAAAAATGATGTTCTTCAAATAAGTGTCATTTAGTAATTAGTACTAGTTTTCTTCGTAAAGAGAAAAAGCTGAAAAACTTTAAGAAACGTTCGCTATCAATCCACCGACTAGGGAAGTTAGAAAATGATGTTCGAATTACCACCACACAACTTAAAAATCTTTTAGGCGAAATAAATTATACCAACTTAAAAATCTGTTACGCGAAATAAATTATACCAACGTGATGAAAATTAAATAATTTTCAATAGAGGAGAAATTCTATATACTTTCGACGCCCTGATAAATCACGTGTGATTTTGTAAAATTACAGTTGATTTGTTATTTTAAAAATCACACATGTGATACTTAAAATAACAAATCACATGTTATTTTACAAATTAAATGTGATTTTTGAAGATGTAAATTTCAACAGAAAAACAAAACTTTAAAAAAATTCGTCGAAAACATATCAAATTGCGCGACCGTTGAAAGATAAAAAATTTCTCATCACGATGATACACAATATGTCGCTTAATGATTTACCATTTACAATATATTTTATTTTATTTTTAAATGTGAAAAGTGTTTTTTTTTTTTTTTTTTTTTTTTTTTTTTTTTTTTTTTCCTATATATAAATAAATGAGCATAATTTTATTTATTTGATCTCTAGAGTATTTGTGAACTATCTTGATCTCACCTCATATTGTGATACGTTCATAAACAAGTTAGGCCAATGCTAATGGTGTGTCGCACCTCAACCTTTTGAGACCTCTCACTGCGTTACCACCATTAGCCCAACGCATGCCCATCGCATTCCGCCTCAACATTTTCAAACCTTTGATTGCCCTGCCAACCGAAACAATTGACACATTTTCCCTTAATATTTTGAACGTTGGGTGCTTTTAAAAAACAACAAAAAACAATAATAAATAAATAATCTTTTTTTAAACCCCGCTTTCTTCTCTACAAAACCCTACTTATCTTCTTATTTTATCACAGTTCTTTATCAAAAATTATGGATTGTCCACTTCCACATACAATCGATGAAATCAAAGCTTGTGTTGAGAAACAAATTGAGGATACTGCTCGTCAACAAGCGATTATCGACTTAGCTGTGCAATTTGAGAATGCAAGCAAAACTAAAGATGATTTTAGGAAAGCATACGAGAAATGCAATGATATTCCGGAAGAAAACCGAGCTTTGATTGACGCATTTTTAAACAAAGAATATTGAAAGGATTATGAGATCCATAATGCTTTGTTTAGAAAAGCGGCAAAAATACAAGATCAAATCAATAATAAATTTGTTTGGCTACATGCAAAATACAAATAGGATGATTATGTTTTAGTTTTCGTATTACTTTTTAAATTTCGTATTGTAATTTGTATTGTTATTAATGAATGAAAATTTAATTTGTTTAATTTCGTACATGTACATCTACCCTAATGGATACTTTTCCCCTTATAAATTTTTAAACACAACTATTTTTTTTTTTCAAATTCTCCCTATAAATACCCCTTACCCTCATTCTTTTCAAACACAACTTCTTTCTAAAACACAACTTCTTATAGATTGTTCGCTTCCACATAACATCTAAGAAATAAAAGCTGAAGTAATGAAACACGTTGCTGAGGATAACAGATACAAGCGATTGTTGACACAACTCTTCTATTTGAAAAAGCGTCCAATGAGAAAGATGATAAGATTAAAGCATACAAGTAATGCAAAGACATTCCATTAGAAAGACGTACTTTGCTTGAGACTTTTTTCACAAGAAGAAAACCGAAAAGATTACGATATTTAACATGATTTGTGGCGGATTGTGACAAAAATACAAAATCAAATTAGTGCTAAAATAGTTTGAATGCATAAAAAAACAAATAGGACGATTTCTTTTCGTGTAATGTTTTTTAGTTTTCATATTGTTTTTTATATTTCGTATGCTTAAATTTTTAATTATCTACGTAACTTTTAAAATTTATGAGTAAAAGTTTTAATTTTTAATTAAAAAAAATAGTTACAGTCACCGTTGCGGTCACCATTAGCAAATTTGGTTGATGAGTAGTCTTGTAGAGAGAAAGCTTATATGACTTTAATGTGGTGAGAGTGACAAAAAAATTAGAGTTACCATTACCTTTAGAATTTTTGACATCATAGACATAGACTAACACTCAGCTCATTAGTTCAACGAACGCATGGAAGGCATAATAAATAAGAGATACTTTTTAAAGTGTTCATCTTCTTTACAAACAATTATTACATGATCATAACTTTCGTTACTTAAACATGCATAGACGTATAGGTTTTACTAACTACAACATTAGAATTGTAGTTAAAAATGATTTTTTTTACTACAATCCGATGTGAAAAATGAAACCACCTTACTGTAACTGAATTCGAAAAGCCCCAAAAGCCCCTTACACAAGTTACACGCGTGATGACTTGTATCAACCGATAATCTTTAACGCATCTTAGCCCTATAAACTTGCAAATTAAGTATTGATTAAGTTTTAAGTCAAGTTTACATGTTTGATTATGAGAGAATTATTTTGACCCACTTCGGGCAAGCCATGTGTACACACCTTGAAAGCATATGCCATATGGTGTTAGGTAATGTGTCACATTTGTTAACTTTTCAAATGGGCCACTGAACCAGCCCATACTTGCGTCACTATAATTGAAACGTAGTAGACCCTGAACCAACTCGTGCTTATACAGGTCAAACTTCTATGGCCCGTTTAAAAGTTGCATTATTAAAAGCTGCATACTCAAAGTCTCAAACAATAATATGAACATCCTCACATATGTAACAATCTCACTTTCGTTGCATGGCTGGAACGTCTCGCGCCATCTCATAACACCAGCCTCACATTCCTCTTCGTGCCATCGGGGTTGGCGCCATCCCAACCAACCCACACCATACGGTTTTTTTGTGTTGTATTTGTGTTTTATTAGGTTATGTGTGGGTCAAGACTTAGGAGGTGTCCTATAATCCAACTTTTGGAGTGAGAGTTTTTGGTTAAATATAGGTAAAAAATGCTGAGATGACAACACTTTTTACTATAACGAGAGACGGATGGCTTGTGGGCACATGGTGCTCTTAGCAGGATTTAAACACACAACCCGAAGTGTAACCGTCTCACATATACTGCTAGAACAAAGGCTCACTGCTTGGATTGTTTGATTAACAGTTTTTCTTTTTCTTATTTCTTTTCACATATTGTTCTTAAAGTTTTGTAAGAAATAACATGACAAAATAGACCATTTTTTTTGGATACATTTGAGGTGACACAGTGATGCACGTGGGCTTGAAATTTAGCTGGCATTCGAAGTAGACAATTAGAATTTTTTTTATATCAATATTCATTGCATCTACCTGAGACTTTGTATCTTTTGACCTATAACAAATTATTTGTTAGACAAAATTCAAAAGTTACATGAAACTTTTAATAAAATATATCTAGGGTATGTTTTGTGGAAGTTGGTGATTGTAGCAGGAGTTGGTGTTAAAGCTTATAAGAGCACAAGGTGCAAAGTTGAGGCATTGCCTCCCCATTCGAGTCCCACCATGCCACATCACTAAAACACCTCAACTTCAACTAACCACAACAAACCCCTCCTCACCAAACAACAAATCTCAACTTCCCCATTATGGCCCCACCTCTTACACATTTATTTTTTTATTCATTTCATTAAAACATTTTCAAAAATAAAATCACAAAATCATTTTTTTTTCAAAACCTTTTTATTTTATTAAAACCTTTATTATTATTATTATTATTATTATTATTATTATTATTATTATTATTATTATTATTATTATTATTTAAAAAGAAAGAAAAAAAATAAAAATAAAAAAAGAGTATACTACAAAAATCGTCCTTTGTGGTTCCTGGATCTCACAACACACAAACATATTATCATCATCATCTTCAATATCAATATTCAAAGTCAAACACAAACCACCACAACCTCCGCAGCCACCACCGCCTCCTTCCCCAACACAACTTGTAAACCACCACAACCTCCCATCATATACATTCTTACAATAAAGCCAAGATATAAAACCAAGATATAAAACCCAACAAAAAAGAAAGAAAAAAAATGAACCTGCCAACTTGTCAGAATTTTGCTTCGCCGTGGCCATGGGGAGGTGACCAACGGCGAGCAACGGCGAGGGGGTTTGGTGTAGCGGCGAGCAACGGCTCGCCGTTCTCATTGCCAACTAGGACGGCGAGCCCCCTTTCCCCATCTGCACCTTGTGCTCTAAGAGCTGTAATGTTTTTTCTGTTTTTCCCGATATGTTCATATATTGGTGAAGCTTGTATCTATACAATAACACTAAAAGAACAAATCTATATTATAATGCAAAAATGGTCAATCTTCAAAAGTGAAAAAACTTAATTTAGTCAAACATGAAAAATGAACACACTTGAAAGCTTGTGGAATTTAGGAAGTATTAATTGACTTTCAAACTAATTTAGAGAACATCTATTTGTGCATTTTTTTTTTCATTTAAAATTTAAATGTGTTTCCTATGTAAAATTGAAAATATTATTATAGTGAAATGAGCTATAAAACACGAAAGAACTGAGCTAAAGTTTGAAAATTGATTTATGGGTCGAACCAAGTTTCAAAACATTATGTTTAATCCCTAATCCTAAAGCTTTTATTATTTTTCGTTTACAACCTATAGACATTTTTTTATCAATACAACTATCTGCCGCTATAAAATCTCGTGGTTATATAAGGATACTCGTATAATATATATACAAGTATACTGTATACAAGTTAAAACTAAGTGTACTTATGTAATAAATTACACAAAAAGATCAAGTTTCTTATAAAAGCTACTACTGATTGGCCTCTCTTTTAAAAATTTATGGATTTAAAAAAATTCTTATAAGCTTTTGTGTCGAGCGAGACTTATAGTATAAGCTAGATTATTTAAAAGCTTAAAATTATAAAGTCTCAAAAGCTTCACACTAGACGTACCCTTAAACCCCAAACCATACGAGTACAACTATTTAGTCATGCAACTTGTGTCTTTTTAGTCACATAAAATAGTTGCAACAGTTATATAAATTTACAGAAAAAAGGTGAATGCATTATACATTGGCCACAATTCTATAATGACTTGATGTATAATCAGCAGTGCCTTTTCATGGTTTTCGATGACACTGTATAGTGACAACAAGGAGGCCTCATTAGTCATTACACGTAAATTAAAAAGAAATTGCAATGTAAACTTGAATTGCATGCCTAATATATGTTTAATACTTAACGTATTTATATACATAACAAAAAAAATGTTCTACATGCTATAGATACTATTTAAATATGGGTGGGTATCGGGTCAAAACGACCCGAACCGACAAAAACCATCCCGACCCGAAATACCGGCAAATGAAAAAAGTCGAACTGAGAAATACATATCAAAACCAAAACCAAACCGAATAGCTCTGTTCGGATCGGTTTAGCTATTCCGAACGAAAAAAACCGACAAAAACAACCGAACCGAATATAGTCGGTTCGGTCCGGTTTTGGTCGGTTTGTCGGTTCGGGTCGTTTTCGGTCGATTTGTCATACATGGAACATGTACTAACAGTACCATTGTCTAAAAATAGACTTGTCATAAACGGTACTAGTAAAATTATTCATCTGTCCTTGTACCAACCAGTTTGTTGAAACTTGAAGCATAAACATTAAAATCGCACAATAAAGAACAGATGAGATTCAATAATGTATCATTGTCCTATCGTTTTTATATATTTCCATGTACGATAACTATCACACAATAAATTTTGTTTGAGTAAATTGCATAAATCGTTGTTGTAGTTTAGTCGAATTGCATGTTTCGTCCCTGCCTTTCCAAAACTGCATGCACCGTCTTTGTGGAAAACTTACGAGTGCAATATTCGTCCCTAGCCAAAAATAAAATTACCAAACTGCCCATCCTCTCTATTTTAGTAAAAAGAAAGAAGACAATGGTAATTTAGTCATTTCAATTTAACCAGAGACGAAATCTGTACTCACAAGTTCCCACACGAGTGTTTACTGCACTTTTAAAATGATAAAGACAAAACACGCAATTTGGCTACACGCATAAAGTGACTTTTGCAATTTACTCATTTGGTTTTATGCCATTTTTTGTTGCAACATAAAGTGGTAAATTTAGTTTATCTTTTTTTTAACCATAAAGATAAATTATATTGAAGGAACTAAAAGGACGCGTCGTCCCTATAACCCCACAGCCACCCACATGTCTATGGCAAGACAAAACGAGAAGTCATTTTATGGCCTGGCCGACTTGTGAGAGAGTAATGTGTTTGTGATTTTAGCTTTTGTGAGGTATGATTGTGCTTAGGTGTGATATGTTTGGGTGGTGTAACTGGTTGTCTTATTACACCTTATTGTTGGTAATGTTGGTGAATAGATGATGTGATGTTGAATTGACAGTGATGATGTTGGTCACCACTACACCTGACTAAAAGACACTATCAAAATTGTTTGAAAATCTGTGATCAATTTCACCTAAGTTAAACACACGTATGTGATCAAAATGGTTTGTTGCAATATCTATTGCCGAGAAATTATTATATGAACAAATGATTATATGAAGAATGACATTGAGTAATGGAACTTCACTTGTGCTTACTAAAATGAAACGCTATTATAGTATTTAGTTTTAAATATTGCTTGGATAAATTGTGTAAGTAATTGTGGTTTTACTAAAGCCGTAAAACAGGCTAAACTAAAACTATGTTTCCGTCTTTTGTAAATGTAAATGAAGTTGTGTTCTCGAGTTGAAAAAGAAAAGGAAACTAATGATTTACAATTATAGTCTTTGTTGCATGTATGATTTGTGTTCTAGGTTAGTGCATTCAAGTAATTGTATTACGTCCCCCATCTCAAATTATTGTTACTGACAAAAAACATACACTTTAAAGAAAAATGCATTAATTACTGGTTTAATTTTTGTAAAAGCCAAAAAAAGACAATTTTACCCTTTAATAAATGTTTAATGATTTTTTTTCCAACCAAATTACTTTTCATTTTATTTTCTCTTTTCTCCTTGAAAAAAAAAACTCGATAAACACGAATTTCTTATTTTTGGTCCCACTTCTTCTCTCTTCTCCAAAAAAAAAAATAATTGAAAACGCAGTGTAACAATTTGCGATTAGGAACCATTTAGAGCGATCTCATGCTCATCTTGACGATGTCAAACTAAGTTTAAGCACATTCAGCTTTTGTAGATAATCAAACTTGACTTAATACAATGCAAGCATGAAGCACGAATCAAAATTGTAGCTTCAATTATTGGATATATTTTTGTGTGAATTGTTTGAAAATGGTAGTACTATTTAAGGATGGGTCATAGTATAACCCATTCACGGACTCTTTCTTATTCCTTAGCTAGCTGTCAGTAATGACCCATAGTCATGTGTGTGCAAGAAAATAATACTGGTTGGCCCAGTTAACCCAGAGACTTACACTTGTCTTACAAGTACATTGTGTGATTCAAAACTCAAAAACCCTTTTTCTTTAAAAGGCAAAGTTAAAATATGTATAGAAGTTCAATCATTGCTAGGTGCAAACAATTTTTAATTGGCTACGGCAACCTCTTAAAATCGTAAAGCTTTACCAGATTTGAGTCTGTGTGACAGTGGATTAAAAGCCCATGGATTAGTATGCCAAAAAGGTCAGAAACCTTGGTTACCCTAAAAAAATAAATAAATAAATAATATGCAGACATTATGATACCAAAGAATTACATTGGTTAATGATCCAATTATTCCAAGCAAGATTATATTTTAAAATAAATAAATAAATAAATAATACTGGTTGGCCCAGTTAACCCAGAGACTTACACTTGTCTTACAAGTACATTGTGTGAATTCAAAACTCAAAAAACTTTTTTTTTTTTTTTAATTGAAAGGCAAAGTTAAAATATATGTATAAGTTTAATTTTGCTAGGTGCAAACAATTTTTAAGTGACCACGTCAACCTTTTGAAAAGAAAAGGCTTTATCTGGTTTGAGTATGTGAGGCTGTGGGTTAAAGACCCCGTGAATTAGTAGGCCAAAAAGGTCGAAAACCATAGTTACCACAAAATAAAATAAAATGCAAACATTAGGATACCAAAGAATTACATGGGTTAAGGATCCAATTATTATAAGCAAGATTATTTTTTTGTGAGCGATTTTTTTATCCAAAGCAAGGAGAGCCTCTGAAAGGATAAAAACATATCATTGTGTAAGATAGAGGCAACCTAAAACTAATTGGCGTGAACTAATTTATTTCACCAACTCCAAATGATCCAAATTACCGACAAACAAGTTGCATGATAAGCTTTTGAAATATGTTTACCATCATGAATGAGCAAGTTTCCGGATAAAATATCGCCAAGAGAGGTTGTGAAGAGTACTAAATTGCCACCAACTCCGCAGCTTGAACCAAAATAGCTTTAGATTATAGAAGCAAACAATTATATGAATACATGTTATACAACTACTAACATAATGACTTGTAAAAATGTGATATATCCACGAACATTTTGTCTGCTCAAAGTGACAAATCGAGAACATAGCTTCAAACTTATATAGAAACATATCAATTATGTAACATGTCCATGCCATTGAAGTGATACTTGGGCTGCAATTCTGAGTCGGGTCGTCTAAGGTAAAGACCAATTTGAGTCATCAACAATTCATAATCACACTTAAGATGCTATTTAGTATATCAAGCTGATAAAACTCAGACATTAACTGAACTTATAAACTACCTCATATAAGTCCATTTTCTTATCTACTTAACTCAAAGTTTCGTTTTTCATACACGCTAACATGCGCCCACCGAGCACATATTAGCAAAACCCGGGTTTGCTAACATGAAATTTTCTTCAATCATAAATGAAAAGGAAATGATTTGCACACTCGCACTTTTGATTGGGACACTCTAATGTATGCATTAAATACTTGTACAGTGCTTACAGTTTGTTTTAACTGCTTGTATAAATGAGTGTCCGAATAAAAAATATGCGTCGCCTTCCTAAATGAAATATAAAACTAACTAGTTGGATCATCCAACTCGGATATCACAAAGCTGACATACAGAGTTATGGGCTTGGCCTTTAAATATGTTTTTGTATTCTGGACCATGAAATATTAAATATCACTAACTCACAAATTTAGTTTTCATTATTGACTCTTTACATGCATAAATTTCTAAATTCATTTGTGAACCATCAGATATTATGTTTTTTTAGATATACTGATACAACTCAGAGTTATGCAAGTCTCCTTTTGAATTAGTGTTTTGCCCTTGTGATTCACTCATCTTCGTGTTTTTTTGTCTTTGCCCGATTGTTATACTGAAAAGCACGACGTTGGATTATTTCTCTCGAGACGTGTTTGGCGCACAAGTTTATTTGGAGCATAAGACATTCTCCATGAAAATGAACCGGCTCACAATCGGCTGCCTTTCCATAATGTGGGGAACTTGAGAGTCATTCTCCATGAAAATCGCAATATGTGGTCTAATATCTTACTTGTCACACATTTCCTTTGTCAAACATTCTAAAACATTAATAATAAGTGTACAGTTAAGAGTTAAGACTTTAGTATATCGACCCCTCTTTTTGAACGCTCTCAATGCTTTTGAATGCCAATCGAAGTAGGAAGCTCGATAGTCAATTTCAATTCGTTGACTTGGAATACTACTACTCTAAATGTGGTGTTATTAAACAAGTTATTGATCTGCTCGTGATTTCATGTTTCTGATAATTATGTAGCATGATTTAATGATTATTTCTCTTATCCCACATAGGTAAAAATTAAAAGAAAAGAGATTTTTATAAATCCATGTATGATTCTCATGTTTAACAGTGTGAGCTCCGCAACACAACAACTTACGTGTAGTGTTAGTTCTCTATTGTTTTTGTCCTATTTACGTTCTCGTGTGTAACTAAATTTTTATTATAACTTCTTTTACGTCCGTATGTTTCCTTAAGGTTAACTGCTTTTATGAACACCATGTAGAATTTCTATGAGACGGATAATTTCCCACGAGCTTTGCGATCTGTAAAACACCGTGCATTTTTTTCGTCGTATAACAATTTCTCCATTTTTTTTTATTTTTTTTTTATTTATTATTATTATTTTTTTTAACATCATGTTTGTTTGTTTAAGCAACTAAGGTATGACAAACAGAGTTATGGGCTTGGGCTTTTAATATGTTTTAGTATTCTGGACCATGAAATCTTTTATATTATATAATAAAACAAAACCTCAAGTTGGGACTTTTTCATTTTAAAAAAAATCAAATCATACTTTATTTATTAATAATTTTATTTAAAAAAAAAAAAAAAATTCTTATTAAGTAACATTTTATATTTATCCATAACACAAGTAGAAGATAAATACAAAAAATATTTATAAGATGCAATTAACAATAGAATTAAAATTTTTAAATAATTATCTTTAATAATAAAAAACTATATTTAAACATCATAAATAAAACAAAACAAAGATTAAATTATTTGTTTTATAATAAATAAAAATATATTATTCAAAAAAAAATTTAAAAAAAAACTCGCGCGTACGCGAGTATTATAACTAGTATTTTAAATATCACTAAGACACCAACTCACAAATTTGGTTTTCATTATTGTCTCTTTACAGACATAAATTTCTAAATTCATTTGTAAACCGTCAGATATTATGTTTTTTTTGATATATTGATACAACTCAGAGTTATGTAAGTCTCCTTTTGAATTAGTGTTTTGCCCTTATGATTCACTCATCTTCGTGTTTTATGTTTTTGCCCGATTGTTATACTGAAAAGCATGACGTTGGATCGTTTCTCTCGAGACGTGTTTGGTGCACAAGTTTATTTGGAGCTTAAGACATTCTCCATGAAAATGAACCGGCTCACAATCGGCTGTCTTTCCATAATGTGGGGAACTTGAGAGTCATTCTCCATGAAAATCGCAATATGTGGTCTAATATCTTACTTGTCACACATTTCCTTTGTTAAACATTCTAAAACATTAATAATAAGTGTACAGTTAAGAGTTAAGACTTTAGTATATCTACACCACTTTTTGAACGCTCAATGCTTTTGAATGCCAATCGAAGTAGGAAGCTCGATAGTCAATGTCAATTGGTTGACTTGGAATACTACTCTAAATGTCGTCCACTAATTGTAAAAGTTTGATCCACAGATGATGTTGTATGTAGCGAGTAGCACCCCTGCCAAAACGGGTTCAAAACAGATAGTAATAAAACTTGTGCCGCTCTCACAAGCCACAAAGATTTTTAGGTTATGGGTTACGTTATGATAGGTGTCTTCTTTCGCTTAGCGAATTGCTTTGCGGTTTAAAGAAAGAATTTACAGTTTGCTTCATCGTGTTTATTGAGTCACTCTTTGTTGTGTACACCTTAATGTTTATATATCTTGGGAGTTTGATTTCATGTTTCTGATAATTATGTAGCATGATTTAATGATTGTTTCTCTTATCCCACATAGGTAGAAATTAAAAGAAAAGAGATATTTATAAATTCATGTATGATTCTCATGTTCACCATTGAGAGCTGGCGCAACATAACAACTTATGTGTAGTGTTAGTTCTCTATTGTTTTTGTCCTATTTACGTGTTCATGTGTAACTAAATCCTTTATTATAACTTCTTCTACGTTCGTATATTATGTTTGCTTAAGGTTAACTGTTTAATATATATGAACACCATGTAGAATTTCTATGAGACGAATAATTTCTCACGAGCTTTGCGATTTGTAAAACCACCGTGCATTTTTTTCGTCGTATGATAATTTCTTCTTTTATGTTCGTTTGTTTATGCAACTCGGATATCACAAACAGAATTATGGGCTTGGGCTTTTAATATGTTTTAGTATTCGGACCATGAAATATTAAATATCACTAACTCACAAAATTGGTTATGGCACAAACTTATACTAATAATTTGGATTTTGGCCGTGGCTAGTTTGTGAACAATTGTCTACCATGTATTTTATGTCTTTGCCCGATTGTTATAGTGAAAAGCACGACATTGGATCGTTTCTCTGGAGACGTGTTTGGTGCACAAGTTTATATGGAGCTTGAGCTTAAAAAAAAAAAAAAAAAAAAAAAATTGTTTGGTTAACCAAGAAAAATGAAAAAATAAAAATAAAATGAGGCCAAGTAGATTTGAAAGTGGAATCTAGTATAATTGATATTAAAAACATTGATTAATTTGGTATATGATTGTGGTGGTTGATTATAACATGATTAATAGTTCAATCAAAACAAGGTTAGAACGTGGGAAACATGCAAAGTGTCATGTTAAGTTGTTTGTTCATAACATGATTGACGGCTTGACCTGTGTTCCATCTTCACGTGCCAAACTATTTAACACAAGTTAATCTCAATTCTTGTAAATCACTTCCTAAATATCTAAACACTGCATCCATACACATCACAAGTATATTAACCATCTTTAAAAATAAAAAATAAAAAATAAAATCAAAAAAATGAAATCAAAATACAACATTAAAGGATGATTTGTGTGTATTAAATGGTGTTTTAACCCACAATCTGTTAGACCGAATATAATAAGACCAAACCGTTCTTTTTGTTTTTATTTAATTTTGTAGGGTATATTTTTAGTTGTAAGTGCAGTCCCTTTACTACGAGCATTTGATATAGAAGAGAGAAAGCTAGGTTGACGTTGAATTGGCATGATGTTTGTAGTCTTAGTGTGATCTTATTACTATCAGTCTTACTAATTAATGTACCACGAATTTATGAGACTTACTACTAGCAAAACGAGAAATGGTGAATTGGTTTCTAACACGTTAGATGACCCTGTAATTAGTATCTTTATTTTATGAATTTTGCTAAACATATCGCAAATGCTACATTTAAAAAGCAAAACATGTATAACTGGTGGTACATAGAGTCGGTTGAGAGAAGTTAATTCAGAAAGTAGTCAGTTATAATTAAATATACAAACATTTAATGTGTGTTTGAATAACTTAAACATTTAATGCCTTTAGCCTATGTTTAACAAATTTGTTATTTAAATCAATTTTATTTAACGTTTGACCGTTAATCAAAGCTTAATTATTCCTAGATATTCTATAGTTAGAAAACGAGCAACTAATTGAATTCAAAACTATTAACTGGTGCAAACAACTCAGCCAAGCATGCCACATGCAACCAGCTTTGAAAACGCGCTTTTTAAAGTTTTGACACTATAAATACTTGCCACTTCATTTCATACTAATATCAACAAACAATAACAATTCACCTAAAGATATCATATTATCACAATCATTCAATGATGACACCTAAAATGGTAGCACATTTTCGGAGATCGGTTTCCTTCTCGAACACTGCATCTCCACCACCACCACCACCACCATCTTCGGCTTCTAATACGGCTAGGAAAAGGCTCCACTTTAGATCAACTAGTCTCCCGACAAGATCCCACCCTATACATTTTCAACTTAAATTTCACCTTAATCAACTAAAATCCCAATGGGCATCTGACACCTTACCTGAATCATTTAGCTCAAACCAGGTGTCAGATGCCCTGGTCCGTTTAAGGACCATTCTGGAGTCTCTTGATGACCTTCTTGACTTAGCACCATCAAGAGACTCTTTGCGTCGCCACCCTGATTGGGTGGAGAAAGTTTTGGAAGACTTCCTTGTGATGGTGGATGTCTATGGAACATTCCAAGTGCAAATTTCAACGTTGAAACAATGTAATGTTGCGGCACAACTAGCCACAAGAAGAAAAGATGGATTGAAAATGGTTACTTGTATGAAGGGTTTAAAGAAATCGGGTCGAGAAATATATAAGCTCTTGCCTTTTCTACAAGAGATCCGGGAACATCCGCATGATCTATGTGGATCATG
The DNA here is from genome assembly GCA_030686995.1 of Artemisia argyi. NCBI lineage: Eukaryota > Viridiplantae > Streptophyta > Magnoliopsida > Asterales > Asteraceae > Artemisia > Artemisia argyi. Next base: position 175,413,209 of record CM060694.1, read on the forward strand.
TTCGGACCCGGATCTTGATATAGTTGGAGTGATAAAAGAGGTTATTGAAGTGATTGTTATGATTTCCGAAGCGCTTTTTGGTGGGATTTCCGGGTCATTTGAGACCAGAAAAACTTCATGGATTATGGGATTGAAGAAAGCAAAGAGAGAAAAAGGAATCAAAGAGCTTAAAAATGGGATTTGGAGTTTAAGAAATATTAATAAAGATGAAGTTTTGAACAAGAAAATGATGCAACAAATGGAAGAATGTATTGATGGAATTGAGAGTGGAAGTGAAAAGGTGTTTAGGAGTTTGATAAACACTAGGGTTTCACTACTCAATGTACTTACACAGTAGTTAGAGTATGACACAACAAGACTAAAGAAGAAAATTGAAGGCTTTGATCATGTAAATCTTGATACACTTTTTTTTGTTTTATTTTAAAAATGGTTTAAACATTCTTTTATTTCATTATATGCCAAATAAATTCTTCAAAGATACAAATATAAAGCAGTTTGATTCATGCATCTTATGCATCCATGCATGGTGTTTCTCTAGCATTTTATCACTTTTAAAATTAACTAGCTGGAAATAATATATAGAAGCCTATTTTGATGAATTTAGAGGTAAGGAAATATTAAATCAAGCCCATCATATATCAAATCTGTTACATTATAAAAAAACATGTATGCTCACTGGCGGACCCAGGATCTAAGTCACAGGGTGAGAAAAAAAAATATACGGAGTATAAGAAAAATAAAAATGAACTATAAAGTTTCATTAAAACTAGCAAACAAATTGAGAAAACATGTATTTCTATTGAAATATTAGTAAACTAACTAAGCTAAACAAGACATTGATTTTTGAGATACAAAAATTTGCATGAGACCGGATTCTTTTTAAAGAACCATGATTTTTAACAGAAATTTACACTAAGCGACAGACATCTATCGTGTTCTCGTGAACCCCAGGAACCCTCCTAGGCGGATGCTTCAAAAAGTTTATTTCTAATGGCTAGATTGTGAAATGGGTGACAATCTTCACCCAGTCTAATGGGCATGCACCTTATCCGATCAACTATTCAAAATGGATTTTTTTTTTTTTTTTTTTTTAATGGTGATTAGATTAGAAACTAGCAAGAATATAGAATTTTTACAAAATGAGGGATAAAGCGCTACAAGAGTAGTTAAACCACTCTATCCAATTTAATGATGGTTTCCTACATCTACTATAAATTCAATTAAAAGACAATCAGTGGACTTCGTTGAAGAGAAGATCTTTACTAAACCACCATGATGGATGTTGATATAATTTTTAGCGGATCGTTGGTTTGACAAAATAAATTATGGTTTTAAGTAGTGATAGAACCTATACATGTAAGAGATTTTTCCCATGTCTATGGACATATATAGGTCGATCTTCGCGCGTTATCGGGTAAAACTACGTTTACTGCTTGTTTTCATGTGTGATTTCTTATATGTTCCTAGTTAGATATGCTAATGTTATTGATTTACAAATATCGTGGAGTATATTTTACTTGCATGCCTACCATATATACTGCCCCAAATTGAGATTTAGCGTATCTAAATCTTAGCCGCGCGTCTAATTTGAACAATCGCATGCATGTTCTTGGTATAGTTATTTTGTATGAGGTATACGTGAACTTTAATTCGGCTTTTATTTGGTAAAATTGTTGTTCTTAAACCGGCTTTTTCAAATAAAATAAGAACAATCTTAGACTCATTTATAAAATTCACACAAAAAATCTACTTGCTGACATGTCAGCAGGTGATTGGTACATTTTCTTTCTATCATCTCTTTTATTAAATCAATTACTCGCTGACACGTCAGCACTCAGCAAGTGGATTTTTGGTCTGGCACAGCGACTTTTGACCAGATTAGAGAGGACATTTTCTCCTCGTTAACGAGGGCATGTCCTCGCCATTTACTCATTTACGAGGTCATCTTCTCGCTAGCTTGTCCTCGCCACGTCGCTAAGGTCTTTGGCGAGGTCAATTTCAGCTATTTTGCGAGGACAAATGTGGGTCCCACTTTTTATTAGTCAAAGATAAATTGTCATGTCACAGCTCTTTAGCGAGGACAATTAGGGAGGACAATTGTGAGTGGTTCTAGCATTTCTCATAAAATAATGGTTTTCGATTAAGGGCAAAGCTTAATGGAGACCGGAGAGGGTGCCGGCCCTCCCAGAATTATTTTTGGCAATGTACTTTTCTTGCTAATCTAATAAGGGCAAAATAAAACTAATTACTACTCTAACTTTAATTACAAAAACGAAGCGATTTTCTTTTAATAAACAAAAGTTTGGAGAAAATACAATGTAGATGCAATCATGAGACACATTCTGACTTGTGAACTGGAAAATGTATTAGCAAATCAGATTTATGTAAAGCACATAACCGACATTATCAAGTTGTATGTTGTTTAATTATAGCTGGATATATGATCAAATAAATCCAAGACCAATAAAAAGCATATTCTCAACACACTTGCACATGCTTTTTTCTGTTCTTAATTATTTATAAATTTATATACTTGGTTTTACAAAAGTAAGGCTACCCGCAGTAAGCTTGTTCGATCGACTTGCAGTCGATCGTTCTTGTGCGTGGAATCGATCGAGCCCCACTTTTTTATTTATTTATTATTTTTTTTTATCAAGTTCGTGAACTCGATCGAATAGAACTTGTGTTTGTGCATTGAATATTTAACCGTTACCTTACTGGAGCATCCAATCATCTGAAGGTCGCTGGAGAGAGAAAGCTGACGTGGTAGAGAAAATAGGAGTGGTTTACTCTTATTACTAGGGCAGCCTAATGCATGTTGATTGACCCTTATTACTAGGGCAGCCTAATGCATGTTATATAATACTATTAGTTAACTTAAAAGATAATTGGTGGTTAATTAACTTTAAAAGTTAATAACTAAAATAATAATACACTTGTTTAGCTTTCTCTCTTATTATGAAAAATAATGCAGTTTAATAGTTTCCAAAAGATTAGGAATCCAAACAATGATCAAAGACTTATCTACAAACAGCTTAATCATCTGGAAATGTATTGATTCCATGACACGACAACTACTTTTAGCTCATTAGGTCTTATCCTCTCCTTAATTTTTCATTAAAGAGCTACTAAACCTTTACAATTTTAAACTCTTTTTATGCAACTTGTTATTTGCATGATCTAGTCCTATCATATACTCTAGAATCTAGATAAACAATGGATTTCTCTTCATGGAAAGCTAGGACTATTATTGAATATTGTGTTTTATTAAGCCATCTTTTAAGCAATTCCTTTACCGTCGGGTAGGGCCGTAAGGGTATGATTATCTACAATATCACTTCTTCATCATACCCAGCTTCATCGGGATTGGGTGTTGTTGTCGTGTTTTGTTATACCAGACATGTGTGTGTGTGTAGAACTTATACACAATTTTCCCAGTGAGTTCTTGGAAATCGTCGTTCGCTATTAGCCTATTAGGAACCACCGGCCATCGTCAAAAACCAGCTAAAAACGTTAAAACCCGCAAAAAAACTAAATACCTACAAATGGCTATTTATATAAACATCGAGTGCTCAGATTTCAAAAGGTAATAAAACCAAATCAAATATGCCTAAGAGCATGCGGTAAGTTAACCACAAGCCTCGAGTTATAACTTAATACACTTCATTTTAGGGGTGTGTTAACTTACCAAGCCCTGCGTTAAGGGCAAGGCATGACCCTAAAGTTAAGAACTTAATGTGCGTTACTGTGAGAACTTTGCTTAAAAAAATAATAATAATAATAAAAATAAAAAATAAAAAAATCCATCCCACCCCCTCTAATGGGGTTGAAATTGAAAATAATAATTTAGGTAAAAGTGAGTTATAGGTGAGTTATGCTACCGTGATAGAAAGTGAAGAGTTAAAGTTAAAAGGTTAAAGCTGATGTGCCGCTGACGTGACAGTGAGTTATAAGTTAACCGAAGGCAACTTACCCAATGCTCTAATATGTCCATTTGGTGTCACGAGCTGAAAATATAGTTTGAACTAACTTTGGGCCAACCTATCCCATCTAATTGGGCTAACAAAAATGTTAAAAATGAGAAACTATTGAGCTAAGGCCCAACAAACTCAAGCCCATATAGCAATATTTTAGATTATCTTTTACAATATCCAAAGTTGTAAATCGAAACACCTCGATCCCATGCATCTTTTGATGCCAACTGGATTATGTTCTCACTGATCTAATTAGTCAGAAGTTAGGATTAAACCCATACTATTTTTTTCAAAAGGCCCTTTTTAACGTGTCAACTAAGCGTTTGCGGTGAACGAATGATACATGCCAAGTTGGTTTTTACATTAAAGTTCAATACTTCAACCATATATTCTTTAACTATCGACGTGCCTATCTAATTAAACACGTATCACCTTCTCTAACAAACACGTATAAAGAAACACACATGCATGCCACGTAAAACCCATAATTTTCTTAAATACAACAACAAAAAATGAAACCACATTTTACCCTTTGTGAAAAGAAAATGAAAAAAGAACGTGACCAAGAACAAACACAAGTTCGAGCCAAGGATACCGACACCGGTGTCGAAAACAAGCACAAGCTGACCCATGACGTGATTTCGACTATGGAGCCCGTAACACACGAAGCGTATGGTGGTGGTATGTATGGAACAGACGACGAGGAGTCGAAAAAGAGCCCGAATGAGCCTCGGGCTAGCGAAACTCAAAGTGCTGATGGGCCGTCTGAGACCGTGAAAACCGAACTTAAACACGACCCGCCACCGTCTTCTGGTGATCGAGATATTGATATTACGGGACAGTCTTATATAGGATAGCTTATTTTGGTTTAGTTTTCGTTATGTAAAAAGTTTGTATTCAAGTTTTAAATTGTGTATGTATGGCAGTATGGTTGACATTGTAAGAAAAACAGCTTCTTTAAATAACTAAACTTAAATTTAATAGGGGTACTTTCAGCAAAATAATTGTTACTGGCAGATGAAGATTATAAAAAGAAATTATTTTTATAAGCTACATGAGATAATTTTTTATTTAACTTTTTATTTTCAGAGATTATGAAAAATTATTTTCTTATAAGTTATCTGTCAAACAAAGATTATTTTTTAAGTAGCTTATTGAAAAAATAAATATAATTCTTTTATAATCTTTCATAATCTGCTACGTCAAACATAACTTAAATGTTTAAAAATTCATCCAAGTACAACTGGATAAGTAATTCAAAAGAGGCCTAATTTAGAATTATTTACAATTTCACAATATGATCGAAACTTCTTTTTGTCGAGTAGTTGTGGTGTCCGAGGCCGATTAATCTAGGGGCTTGAGCAGTCGAGCCTACTCGGCTTTTCACTGCAAATGGGTTGATTTGGAATGGGTCTAATCTAAAATGGGTCAAACAGGTAAGAAAGTTAATTCAGTAAAGTTATTCAAATGCATATAGACCTCTAAAATGGGTCAAACAGGTAAGAAAGTTAATTCAGTAAAGTTATTCAAATGCATATAGACCTCCTATATAGTCGGCATAAACACACAATTTGGCACATTGTCCATTTATGAAGTTGAAAAAGCTGAGTGGTATCGCAGCTCAATAAGCAGTTTATAATAAGTTAGCTTAATAGAGATAAAACAACACTTGCTAGGCATGAAAGTATTCATTGCGGTCAATAGTGGCGTTTCGCGTTTGCAACACAATTAACAGACGGCTCCCTTTCAAAAGCAATAATATCCACTAGACAATTTGCAGTTTGCAGTTGCGAGGTCAGGTACTCAGGTTCAACCACGCTGCAGAGGATTAAGGTGTTTACTTGGTTCATCTATTGGGTAAATATCAGTGACCTAGTACGAATACCGCTATAATCTATCTTGCAAAAGAGACTAGAACACAAATAGACCTAAGCTACCCCTAGATATGGGCATCAATATCAAATGAATGAACAATGTCTATCAAAGAAAGAAAATAAATAAAAATAAACCATACAATTGACCATGAAGAGAACTAACACCATATTACCTAGATTAAGAATGGAAATAATGAACAAAGGGTCTATTTAACCAATTACAAAAAATGCAGCACGTGGAACATTTGGTTCAAATTGCTGTCAAGGCGGTGAAGTGTTGTCGTCTTTAGGTGATGATGGTGGCGGTGGAGATGAGGACGACCCAAAATCAAGATATGGATACACTCCCGGTGGCTTTTCTTGTGGTTGGATTGATAGCAGTTGACTTGAATCACCAACAATATCAGCCCATCCGTAATGAGGTTCAGCCCTTCATTCACAAGAAAAAAGTGTGCTCATGTTTAGTTTGTGGTGTCAACTATGCATATCAATGACTCAATTTCTAGAAGACAAGAAAGGGCAATTTTGGCCGAAACAGACTGAATCGGATTAATAAATGGGTCAGAGGGGGTTTTTAGGACCCAATAACAAGTTTTGTACTTTCCACTTGATAACATTATGAATAGTAGTAAGTTTTGTTTGGGAAAACTATACTATTAATTGGAAAAACAATTCGTTTTTTCAGTATATAAACGATTTGCAAAAAGATGCAAGTATTGACCCATGACTTGTTAAAACTGAATAACTGATTACTTTTGGTAAAATTATCAAAAATTGCATTCCATTCACTGGTTACTGCAAAATTCGAAAGAAAAGGATAAATTAGAGGGTCAACCTGAACCAAACCGGACAAGTTTGACCCGGTTAAAAAATGGTCAGCATTGACCCGACCAACTCTTGCATTTTGTCAACTCTAGTTTTAATATACTCCGTAACAAAGAACACAACTTACTCATAATAAGTTTCCTCGTCTACAACAATATCCCAACTTTCACCAGTTGTACTTTTCCCGTACTTGTGTACCTTGCTGCTACATACCAGAAACATGTCTATAAGATTTTGATTCTAAATTATAAACAGAGTGACCAAACATATGAAAGAAGCATTATTCATTATTTACTATACATACCCGTTTCCAAAGTGTTCTTCGCCCCATGTCCTTGACCAACCTGATACATAGTTGAAATCATCAGTAATTATATGCTCATATGTCATGAAAACTGAAACATTTCCATTTCAATTATAGTAAAGGTCTCAAAACAATATATTTACAGCGAATAAACTTCACAAGTGATGAAAAGAAAATGAAACGTACGTTCACCGGCAGGCGATACATGCCATGTTTCTCCTTGACGAGAACCAATACCCGCAAAAAATTTCTCTTCCCACTTGTCTCCCCACTTTGTTCCGAGTTCGGTCTCTGCCCATTTGTCTGTCCTGAGAGTAACAAAACACTTACATTAAACCCCACGAAAAAAACATTAAAAGATCTCGTCTCACACAAACAGAAATTAAGAACGAGAGTCAAATTACTTGTATACCCTAAATTTATCCATGGCACGAAAACTATTTCTACACCACGTTTTATTACAGTAGTCGATTATAGAATTCTAATTTATTAACATCATTAGACCAAGTTGATAAACATAAAGAGGTGTGAGTAAACGAAAATACCATTTGAGAACAGATCCTCTTCCATCATAATTCTCTCCCCATTTTTCCCACCACGATTGTTCGTTTAGTCTACCATATTTATGTGCTCCTTTCTCTGTCCATCCCTTAGCGTCATATTTTTCCCACCTGTGGAGAGTAATATCTTAGTTTTGGTTATATGAATTTAACTCACATATAAAGTATGACCATTAAGCAGGGAGAATTTCCATACCAATTTTCATACCAACCAGCATTTTCCGTGCCTGATTTTGCCTGTTTTTGTGCACTTCGTTCAATCCTTGCTAAATTACTGCAAACAATTCGTGTGGTCAAGATAAAAACAAGTGGTATCAACGGGACGAAAAAATGCAGGACATTGTTGAAATAATGATATTAACCTCCATTCATCTTGGTGAAGAACTTCTCGCCATGTTTCCCACCATGAATCCCCTTCCGCATTTCTTCCAGATTTCTCAACACCTGCATTTAACATTTTATTTTTGAGGGTCCCATCTTTATGATAAAAAATCCGATTTTCAGACGAGGGTATATTTTTTATTTGGGAGAAAGTACTCGCTAGCTAGTGGAGGACAAACCAGTTGTATAGCTAGCTAATAGCGTATTCGCTAGCTAGTGTGTGGACGTGTTTTGGCTACTCAAAGGTGTGTGTATTAAGAAGAATCTGCCTATTTAAGACAATAAAATATTGAGGTAAGATTAGAGGTATTTAGGGAATCTGACTACAATTTGACCTTCAATAATCATATGTAAGCTGACAATGTTTCCAAAACACTAGAAACTCACTGAGATACTAAGATAGTCACTTCCAGAACACACATCCAAACACCCCCTAAGATATAAAGACCCTCGTCACCCCCTAAGATATAAACTCATTATCAGAATTCAGAAGTAAGTCTAAGGAGCTCCACGATATAGTGGTATCTAACTAGTTTGAGAATTAGATTCATAACACATGTACACCTTTAAACAAAGGTTTGCACACTCTATGTTGTGTTTAAAGGAAGCTAACAAATAGCAATATTGAAAATCAGTATAGGATGTTAATGTTTAAATGAAATAACTGGTAAGTAAAATACCTAGCTCTTTGTATCCGCTCCAATCACTTTTCTCCCACCACTGTCAATGACACCAATAAATCCAATTAATGCATCCACCTGGTGTGATACCCTTTATAAGGTTATGGAATGATACTTTAAAAAATCAATGTTTGATTACTGGTACGCAGTTTTTTTACCGTTAATTTAATTAATAAGTTTTCACCTTTAGCTCTGATACCTTACGCAATTGTATTGGAGTTAAACTACAGTGTCAAGGATAGCAAAAAAAGCATACAGATGATTTTAGGCTAATAGACTGTTTATATCCGTTCTTGATAAATAATTACGCTTTATGTTAACACTGGCAAATATCAGCTTTCTAGAATTCACAGAGTTCGCAAACTACGAAGGATGCTACTTCTGTTAGGTGAAGTTCGACATATGAGAGTATCATTTTTTTTTTACTATGTGTCAAATATTTAATATATCCCTATTGATATAGACAACGAAATGGGAATCTTGCGCATATGAATGACACCAATGTTTATGTAATGAACGACTATAAGCATACAGAACAAGGCAAATCAACTTGGAACTTTTCACATAAGAAAATGTTTTATTTTTATGAAAATAAATTTACAAATGAAAAGTTAACCAGTAATTGTTCTTGATCAGTACTTATATACATCAATATCATAACTATAAGTAACTAATACCGTTTCTTTCCATTCTGAAGAGCCGTCATCACTTTTACCACCCATCTTTGCCCATCTACATCTTAATCCATTTTCGCCAAAATCTTCACCACTTTCTCGATACCAAGTACTACCATCCTCATTGACTCCAGATTCGTTCACGTGTTCATTTAGACTGATGCCCCAATCCTTCTCGTTTGCAATGCCAGTGTCTATAATAAAACCCGTAAATAAAGATACATTAGCAAGCCGAAAATGCCTAAATAACTCACAATTTATGGTTTTAAATTCACCAATGCTATGTCATCATGGTTCATTTAGAAGTTTTCCACGAAAGGTTAGGGGTGTGCACGGTTCGGTTTGGGTCGGTTTTTGGTGAAAACCGAAACCGAAACCGAATGTTCGGTTTTTTGCATAACCATAACCGAAACCGTTCGGTTTTCAATCGGTTCGGTTTTTCGGTTTTCGATCGGTAACTTTCTTGCTCATTAAAAGGGGTGAACGTTAGATTTTTGACAAACTTTGATAACTGAAGCTCTTTTCAAATTTTTCAATTTTGACAAAACTTCCCGTTAATTTAAAAAATGACCACTCATATTATTGAAAGAGAAATTACACATACCCCTACATTGTGAGATTTAGGATTTTGGTTACTTTTAATTTATTATTCGGTAATGATAATGCATACTTCAGTTTCAGAAAATAATTGTAAACTACCTCTTTTTGGTGGAGTATCACGAAACTGTGGCCCAGAATTTTTTGGAGTGCAGCGAGGAAAAAACTTCTCTTGTTTTGAAGGCATCAGAGATCTACACCAATTAGAATCCAAGATTAATTATCAACTTTTCTGTCCAAAGAAATCTACCTAAAAACATAACGAAACGTGACGAAACCTAGAACTAAAAAACATTAACACCGTAGTTTCAAGGGAAAACTAATCCAAACTATTGTTATGACTTATGATACCATTTCAGTTATCCCTTTGAGCTTTAATGATCAAGAGAGGTTCATCAAATACAACGAAAGTATTATTCTTCATAGTTTGATACTAAACTAATTGAAATTAATATCAAATGCTAATCCAAAGCTATGATTTTGACAAGTGAAACTCTCCTAGTCTCTTCTACCAGTCAAATATTGTTGCCATATTACTGATTATAGTAACCTACCACAAAGTATAAAAACTATCCGTGCAATTTGTTAAAGAGAAACTTAATTTTTTTACCACCAATGCCATCTTTTTTTACCTCATTTCGTTACAATTGGAAACTATATGCAAGTACATTACTACTGTAATTTTTTTATTTTTTTTTTATAGTTCATTCAGTTAATTTTAACTTTAGGCCAATTCAACTTTTAGGAATTCAATTTTTTTCTTGTTTACGGTATTGAAGTTAAAATGCCGTGCAATGTAAACTTGTTTGACTTTTTGAAAGAGGTTACCCGAAATAACTTTTACTTTGCACAAAATTTTAACTTGTACACCTTAAATTGAAAAATAATACTCCCTCCGTCCCAATTTTATAGTCCACATTTCTATTTCGGGCAAATTAGTTGTCCACTTCTAAAAATAAGAATTATTTAATTTGAGTTTATCATATTACCATCACTTAGAGATTATTGTTACAAACGTAAAAGAAGTTTTAAATTAGTAATTAGTTAAAGGTAAAACTCTCATTATGTAAAAACTGTCATTGCTGTGTCTTTTTGATGTTGAACTGTTGGACTGACTACTGAGCTGAGTACTCATGGGGTGTCTGGATCAGCTTATTTAGCTGGCTTATGGGCTTATTTGAATTTGGAAAAGCCGATAAGCTCACTTATTGAAGCTTATGACCTTATCAACTTCACCTTATTGGCTCAAGCCAATAAGCTAAAGCTAATAAGCTCTAAAAAGTGACCTTATTGGCTTTTCGAAAATCAAATAAGCACATAAGCCAGCTAAATAAGCTGATCCAAACACCCTATATATATATCATATAATAAGCCTTTCTAAAGAAAGAAATATATATCAAACAGCTTACTGTGATGATGATGCAAATGGCAATGCCTTACTTGAACAGCAACACCTAAACCCTAAACCGTTACCAGAAACTCTTCGCCGGAAACCCACCGCCGGCCTCACCGGCAACCCAAATGTCGGCGGCACCACCGCCATTGCCATAAATTTCTCTACTAATCAGAAAAACCCTAGGGGTAACCTCATTATCTTAACCACTCAAAGTGACGTGAAATTGTGAAATTAAAACTGGGTTAATGAGAATGTGGTGTTAATTGAAGATTAGATAATATTAATTTGAAGGAAATGTGAGTGTGTTTGGTAGTTGGGTTTATCAAGGGATTTATTTATGAGATGGATGGAAATAATAATAAAAAATAATGAGATGATCGGAATGGGTTTCTGTTGTATTTATACAACAAGAAAGAAGAAGAAGAAATGTGTTTAGAATCCCGAAGCGGAAGGTAGGGTCATACTACTAGTATTCCATTCATTTCTTTACACGTAGGTAAAAGAATAAGGGTGTGTGTAAATGAAATAACTGAAACCAGTTTAGTTTTTCTCCTAAAATTTTTCAAAAGACCTAAAATTTGTACTACGTACTTTTTAAATTTTAATTAAAAAAATGAAAAATTATTTTTCTTTTTCTTTTTTCTCTCTAACAACAAAAAGATGGGATATTTGTATTTACAATTCAAGTATCTTATTTTAACTCTAATCCTTTTTTATTTTTGCCGCCGTCGGCAAAAACCTTAATAAAATTCTCAAAGGAAAACTATAACTCCATTTAAACGGGTTTTCAAAATTCTTAACTTTCTCTATATTTATCTATAGAAGAAAAATCATTCTCTTTTCAAGAAAAATCTAGAATCTGCATATGTCGGATTTCACATGTGGTTCTGCATATGGTTTCGTCTGGTTTTATCTGGATTTGTCTATTTGCACCTGTATGCCTGAATTTACATGTTTGCATCAACTTGTCTGGATCTGCAGGTGGTTCTGTATTTGGTTTCACATGTGGTTCTGCATCTGGTTTCGCCTGGTTTTAGCTATGTCTGCCTGAATTTTCTCCTCGTCTACCTCTGTTCGGACCTCTCTACTAAATCTAGCATTTCTACTCTCGTTCATCTTTGTATTTATGTTGCTATGTGCTCTGCACCTGTCTGCATCTACATATGGTTTTTTTGGATTGCATCGGATTGAGACTCCATCTAGCACCGAGTTTGCACTCTGGGACACTTTGCTTTCGTTTGTTTTTTAGTTTTAGTTTATTTTTTGTTTGACAAACTCTCAATGTTTACCGCTGCAGCATTGCGAGTTTGAGAGGAGGTGTTAGGTAATAAAGGCTTGCAAGCCCGTTAGGTTTGTCCGGTTTAATTACTAAGGTTAGATTAGTTTGTAGTCTATTTAATATTTTGTGATCTTCATTATTTTGTGAATATGATAATACAATGTTTTTAGTATTACTTTAATTTCTACAAAATGCTACGACACCCCTTCCTCTAAATAAAAGTGCATTTTCAGTGTTATAATTTTTTGTGAGTTTATAACATCGGTAAGTCAGATTGTAGTTTAACAAACAAATTGTTCAACTAGAGTCGACGATCTAGTTCTTGTATATATTATTTTTTACCCACAAATATATTATTGTAATGTAACAGGTATAAAAGATATAAGACCAATGCTAATGGTCACCATAACCCTCCAACCAAACCCCACCCTCGACTCCCCCCAGCACAACCACAGGTGACTGAGTCCCCCAAGCAATTGCACATTATGGTCTGCTACCCGACGACAAATTCATTTTGGGTTTTGTGTGTGTTTTTTTATTTGTTTTTGTTGGGTATGTTTTTAGTTGTAGTTGTGGTCGTCTTACCACTAGTTTAGGGTTTGTGTGCAAGAGAAAAAGCTAAATTGACGCTCATATGTTAAGGGTAACCGCTGAAAATTGCGATCACGATTAGCATTAGCCATTAGTCTAACTTTAGTTATATCAGTTTTTAATAATATACTTTTTTTTTGTTTTTTTTAACTTATTAAAGATTGTGACATTTCAAAATTTTCGTCATACTATTGTTGATGAAACCATTTTGAAAATGGATAAGGTGCCAACGCAGGATGTTGGGAGTGACGCAAGCAAGTGACATGGCATTCTTGGTTGTTGTTAATGCCACGTGTTAACCTCGCAAGACAACTTTACATGTGTGGCGTTGGACTAAAACTAGGAAACCAGACCATGCAAAAACTTGCTCCCTTTTTTTCTCAAAGACAAAATATAACACGTGATTAAATATTTAGTTTTACAAAAATGTGTTGAATAAAGTTAATACGGTAGTAAAAGTATATTGATAAGAGAGGTGGGAGTGGGTGCCAGAAGGCACGTGAGGGATCCCTTCATCTACGGGAACACCGCCGTCGGGGGTTGCTTTACGCACGGGATCCATCTTTTGCCATAAAGTTTCACGCACGGGATCCTTTTTATTTTTTGAACGTTGCATGTGTTTTTTTGAAGTGAGTGAGTGAGTGAAGTGATGCCTCTAAAAAAATGAGTGAGTGAAGAAAAAAGTGGGTGAATGATGTGGCATAAGGGGATTGGTTGGGAGTGAGTGATGGTAGTGTGGTGGATGAAGCACTCCCTCCCCCCTAAGTCTAGAGTTAAATAATCATATTACTACTTCTTCCGTTTCAAAATAATCGTTTATATTTATTTTAAAATGTTTTAAAATAGTTGTTTACTTTATATTTTAACCAATAGAGTAACTTTAGTGTTAAAAATAATATTTAATTGATAAAAATGTAATTAGTAGATTTTTTAAAATTTTGTATATTTTAAAAAATAAACAGATGTGCTATGTTATTGGTACCTTCATTAGCCCACAAAAAATATCAATGTTTCGTACATTTTACTTTTTTGGATCCACTGTTTACAGTACAAAACAGTTTATTATCACTTTTTGTTCTGTATTTTTTGTCAGTTTAATATTTTTAACTTATTAAACTTTATATTTTTTTATTTTGTACTTTCCGTTTTATAGTTTTATCATATAAATAAAATTATATATATATATATATATATATATATATATATATATATATATATATATATATATATATATATATATATATATATATATATATATATATATATATATATATATGTGTGTGTGTTTGGGTTAAAATAAAAAGGGTCTTAAAATAAAAAGAATAAAAAGTCTCTGATGCACTAAATTTATAACTATGATGCAATGAATTAAAATGTGATGCAGTAACTTAATAACTGTAATGCATTAACTGTGATGTCGTAACTTTTTACAGCTGTAATGCATTAACTGTGATGCACTAAAATTTATAACTATGATGCAGTGACTTAAAAATGTGATGCAGTAACTTTGTAACTGTGATGCACCAAAATTCACCTTCCTAGACTTTTTATTTTAAGAGACTTTTTATTATAACCCTACCCTATATATATATATATATATATATATATATATATATATATATATATATATATATATATAAAGTATTACTTGTGAAAATAGAAAGTCTTTATAATCTATCCTTTGAGATGCAGTGAGTTTCTTTTGTCTGAACCATTTTAAAACTATACACAACATAATAGAATCGCAATTTACACTAAGCATTTACAATATCTGATTCACCTTTTTGTTTTAATAGTTAAATTTAAAAACAAACACTTATTTTTAAAACAAAAAGAAATGATACATGGACTTAAAGGTGAGCCTAATTGTGGCCCTAAAAAGTGTGTCATGATCTTAATGGGTTGTAAATTAAGTTGGTCCATGTCTGCAGCTATTATGATGATGTCACATATTTTTAGATTCATTTTTAAATTCATGTATCATTTCTCTAAAACAAAAGCAAATAATAAAGTTGACTTTGATGATCATATTTATGTAATATAAAGTTTTGAAGTTTATAAAAGCTCAAACAAGAACTCGTGTGTGTGTGTTTCGGATAAGTTTGATGTCAATTCTATATCTTTTTGGAGTGACAAGTGCCCACAAGATCTCCAACGATTGTAACGTTCATTTTCATGGTAAAATAAAAATTTGAGGATTATAAATATTTGAACCCCACTCATGACAAAATGCAAGCTCAAAAGACAAATTGTGGGGCTAAGAAACCTCAAACTTTACAACATTTTGATTTGATTAACAATAACAATCATATGAAATATTAAAATAAGCAAGCATAAAAGAAGTATATATGTGATACTTGTTTGGTCGTCTTTAAATGGATAAGTTTACGTGTTATTCAACGAATCTATGTGGCAATATTGGTCATTTGTGGCGCCACGTGTCAACTTAAAAGAGAGAGAAAAAACGAAATAGTCAATAGCAAATTGCGAAATCATAGCCGTTAGCCATCTAGATTTATCCCCGATGTTTCTTACGATTCTACCTCAGATGCGATCCTGCCACGTTCCTACACGATTTTGACTGGTGTACACATAAGATCGTACAATCTTACGTTTAAACTCGCGAGTTTTACAGCCTTATTTTATACTATTAGTCATCTATTCCGTTAAAGCAAATATCATACCAAGATTTTCGTCTTAATTTCAAAAATCCTATGTTTTCTTGGAATTTTTATTATTTGGTTAAGAAACAATAACTTCGAAAACACTTCAAACCTCATGGATTAGTTGGCCAAAAGGTCGAAAACCATGATTACCCAAAAAAAAAAAAAAAAAAAAAAAAAGGAATTTTTTTTTTTTTTTTTTGAACGGCATCTGACTTAAGTTCTTGATAGCCTGCTCATCGAAAAGATACAAAAAAGCAATGTTGCAAAAATCGTGAATCGGTACTGAGGCGGTCGGGGGGCGATTAGCGATTTTTTACCGATTAATCGGCCGATTTTTGTGACTCGGCCGATTAATCGGCCGATTTCCGTGTAATTTTCTCCAAGGTCGCATACCGATTAGCGATTACTCGCCGATTAATCGGCCGATTCGGCCGATTTTTGCAACACTGCAAAAAAGGACTAAACAATCGTGCGACATTGTACATTGTACAACATATCGTTAAACAAGCAAAGGACAGTCGATCGGTCATAGTACAAACTACATAATTCCATCTTTAAATACAATTAACTGTCGGACTTGAAAGCAAAATATACATTTACACAAACACCAACTCGCCGGTAGGACATCTAATACATAAACATACTTATTAGCGTTACAACTTTTTTCACTTTTTACACTACAAAAAAGATAAACAAATGATCTAGAGTATGCACTTTTGCATACTTTAAACCCCTTCTACATCCTGCATTGTCGCGCCAGAGCACAAGCTAAACTCAACGAAATTAGCCTGCATTCCTATTATCCAACAATGCATATCTACAAAATTTACTCCAAAAAACTTCGGATATTAGGATATGCATGTTTTGTTCGTTTTCATAGTGGTTTCGTTGTAGTCCTGTCCCTTTGTACATTCTTCATCTTCTGTACAAATTTTATAAAACAGTGGATCCTACCTCGAGTGGCAAGCTTTTAGTCGGAAAGCAGCTCCTCCAAATCATTTTCCTCAGATAATGAAGGAATTTCATCCACATTTGTCTCATTGAGAAGATACTGAAGATTAGAGACGATACCATCCTCATTTTCATCTTGGTTATATGATTCTCGATCATCATCCATATACTCATCCTCATCATCAACAACTTCATGTGTCTTGGATACATCGTTCCCGATTTTTCGAGGGAGCGGTATGGTTTTTGATTTAGCATTTGGATGTTCACATATACAAGAAGTTGGGTTCTCGTGAAATTCACCCCGCCCAGGTCGTACCTCATTTGGCTCCCCCATGAAACCTACTTGACGTGCCTGAACTTGTGATGCGAACTCTTCCCATGTCATGTTTTTACGGTCCAAGAATAAGCGAGATAGTTTCTTTGCATTTGGACGTATTGTTGGTTTGTGTCCAAAGTATCTCCTGTGAGCATAAATAAGGGTTATCATATGTAATGTTACAATGGTATTGCCTACGTTAGGTGCTGCAAAGGAACTAAAAAACGTCATATATTTTCAACCTTCTTACTCTATCACTTAAACACAATTACCCCCCTTATACTCCTTTTCTGATAAAAGCATTACCTATGTGCTACTTTAAAAGTGCTAGTTTCATCAAAACAAATGCAAATAACCATTAAGCAATCCACACATTTCAAAGGCTTTGTTTTAAAAAGATTCATAAGAAAACACAATAAGCCAATCAGCTTATGCAATGCTAGACAACCTCATAACATTAATCGGAAGCGTTCATAACATTAAAAGCTAATTACAGCTAATTAGTCAGTTTGATGTTGCACACCTACATAAAGAAGTGAAAGTACGGCTGTAAATGGTAAACCTGAGAGAACAACGTACCTCCGTCCAGCCAATATTTTGGCCATGTTACCATTGTTATTAGTAACAAAGACATCGCTTTCATCACACACCATGAAGTCTAGTGCAGCCATACGAGAAGAAAATGGTGAGAATGGTTCGAGCTCTTGTTTAGTGGCTATTGTGTCTTTTGAATGAATGTTTGGGAAAAGAGCCCTTAATGGACCCAATGTCTCATCCCCACCATATACTTCACCAGAAGCTACATAAATATGGACATCTTTCTCATACCCGAGTGCTCTCAACACCAAACCTACTTCTTCAGGTGTAAGCGGGCATTTCCCTTGTCTCCTTTCTTTATCCGGGTCACTAATCTGCAAATAACATTTTAGACCGTCACAAAAATTATTTATTTTTAATTCTTTTGCATATATTGAAGAAAACATTGATGGTTTAATCCATAAGCTTTTGCCCATTTGGTAGTGTAACACTTTTTGGCAATGATTTTTTTTATGTTTTTTTTCCTCATTGTTTTCAATCTTTACTTTTGACGGGATCACATTTTTTTTCTTCCATTTTTGCTATGAATGATATCATATTATTTTTATATTTTAATAATCTATATATGTTTAATTGAAACATTAAGCTTAAAAGACGAAAAACAATGACTAAAGATAACGATATTGCCAAAAAAAAGTTTAAGTTAAGCCGCCAAACAGGCAAAAGTGAAGGAAACTAAACCTATAACCCTTAAAATAAAGGAGACTTACATGTAAAGTCTTCCATCTTTTTCGTATTTTACTCAATTCTTTTATTTCTTTCTCTCCTCCACCATAATAGCATCCCGAGAATGCAAGCATATCAGGTTCAAACCTGTATTGACCAGTTGGGAAAGTTTACTAAGATAACTCATTATAGACAATGTAATGGATCTAACAAAATTTATAAACAGCATATGGGCATAACTAGAAAGTGGTCAAACTACATGAAAATGCAATGTACAATTCACTTTTTAACTATATATGCAACTTACTCTTTTTATACGACCTGTTAATACAACACACTTAAACCTTTTTCTTTACCATTCATGTAACAACAAGTACGTATGGCTTCAATCATCCAATTTAAACACCAACTCCACAGTTAGTTTTTTTAACTAGAAATAACTCTAGAAGTTATTGGGATTTAAAACTCACTATTATCATAAGGACGATGACATAACAACCGCAACAATTCACATTTAAAGAGGAATTGTGATATTTGGTTTCCATTTTCGTCCCTTTGCTTTGCCACTCAATGTAACGCCCCAAAATCCATCTTTACATACGATTCTAATCTAAGACTAAATAGTTGGTGTAAATTAATAATCAAGTAATTATGGTGTTATTTAATTTAAGTAAAAATTGGATGGCGCATCCCGTAATTAAATTAGAAGAGCAAGGACAAAGTGGGAAAATGTGGGTTGCGTTTACAAGTGGAATCCCTAGTGACATCTCCTTATTACATAAGTTAAGAAAAAGAAAAGCGTGTGAACATTATTTTCGGCAGCCGAAACAAAGGGAGCGAGAAGCAAAAACTGGCAGCCACCTCGTCAGAATCGGATGCTTCTGTTTTCACGATTTCCAGTGAGCCGATATTCTGATCCAGCAACTTCTTAAATCCCCGGCCGTACAAACATCAAAGGTAACAAATCAATTACTTGATCGGCATCAAAGATTAGCAAAATGGTATCTTGATGTGTTGTTACGAGAACATATATATAAATCGTTATTTTGGAATAAGTGTTTTTCTATATTTGATTAGATCGTTTTTCTATATTTGATTAGATTGTTTTTCTATATTTGATTAGATCTATGATGTGACACGTAAGTGCGGTTTGTTCATGATTTCAAGTTCTTGTGTGTTGCTGTGAACTAGTCAAGTAGTCATGCTTGTATTTGTATGTGTTTAGTATATAACTCACTTAATACTTTTCCAAGGATCCATAGCATGTGTGTGATAATTTGATTGATTGCTAAAATGTATTAGTCAGTTTGGGTCATACTTACTCACACACGGATCACTGGCAAGACAAATGTATAAATGCTGGTAAAATGGTTAAAGTTTTAAAAAGAATGAACAGTTGTTATACACTTATACTCATTAAATAGGTACACTATTCTTGTTTTGCACTTACGTTGAGATTTAAGAGATTTAACCTTCGAACTCGCAAGGCTTTACAGATGACCCTCAAGGCTTTAGAACTGACCCGTGGTAGGGGATAGTTTGTGAGCGAGCACTATCTTAGATTCCTTAGATAACAGTCTCTCTGTTATTACTATGTTGGATCACATGTTAGTTACACCAAAATGCAAACAGACTTTTATTCTTTTAGTATTGCTTAGTTAATCTCGTGTGGAAAACTTAAGCATGTTGTTATCTTTTACACAGTATTATGAATATCATATTTAAAATGTATGTAGTGAGATCCTGGTGTAATACTCAAGAGACAAATACATGGACCAATTACCATCCCCTTCTCCTTCTAGCTCATCATGGTCCCCTACCCGACAGAAGACATCACACAAACAAGGAAAACCGCAATGGCCAACGCGACCAAACACTACTCCGTCCATCATAACCCAAGAGTCAACCAACAAACGAACAAAGGAAGAAGAGGAAGTGACCTCTCACCCATGGGGAAAATGGTCAGAAAAGGAGGTCATAGGTGCGTATTAGTCTTTTTGTTTTTCCTTTTGGCTTTTTAGGAATCTTCTGTTTGACAAGTGATTATGAGGTCTTTTTTGGGTTTGCAGTACTTGATGATGATGATGATAACTCATCTGACAAGGACAAAGATGATGAATCTGGAGAATCGGAAAAGGAGATCATAGGTACGTATCAGTCTTTTTGTTTTTCCTTTCGGCTTTTTAGGGATATTTGTTGGAATGTGATTATGAGGTCTTTTTGGGTTTGCAGTACTTGATGACGATGATGATGATAACTCGTCTGACAAGGACGAAGATGAGGATGATACTGGAGAAGATACTGATGGGGATGAATCTACCTTTGATTCAGATTGTTTATTTGGGGAGAGAAAAAAGAAAAGAAAAATATGTGATGAGGATGATACTAATGACGATCATAAGGAGAACCATGATGACGATGAAGACAAGAATAATGAATCTGGAGACTATATAGATGGGGATACATCTGATTTTGACTCGGATTGCTTATTTGGGGAGAGAAGAAAAATGTGTGGTGATGATGAAGATGACGACCCTTCTGATGACGATGGTGACTCTTCTAATGAGGATAACGATGAGGACAAGGAAGACAAAACTGGGGAAGAAATAGATAGGGATGAATCTGATTTTGATTCAGATTGTTTATTTGGCGAAAGGAAAAAGAAAACAAACAAAAGTGAGGAGGATGACGACGGTTCTAATGACAATGGCGACACTTCTGATGAGGACGGGGATGACAAATCTAGAGAATATATAGATGGGGATAACTCTGATTTTGATTCAGATTGTTTATTTGGGGAGAGAAGAAAAATGCATGGTGAGCATGAGGATGACCCTTCTGATGACGATGACACTTCTGATGACGATGACAACTCTTTAAATGAGAGTGAGGAAGACAAAGCTAGAGAAGAATTAGATGGTGATGGACTTGATGTTGGTTCAGATTGTTTATCTGGGGAGAGAAGAAAGAAACGGGACACGTGTGGTGAGGACGTTGATGATAGTGATTCTTTTAATAGAGTCAAGGATAACAAATGCAGAGAACAAGGATGTGAGGATGACGATCATGTTGAGGACGATGACTACTCTTCCGATGAGAACAAGGATGACGAATCTGGAGAAGATAGAGATAGGGATGAATCTGAATTTGATTCAGATTGTTTATTTGGCGAAAGGAAAAAGAAAACACAAAAAAGATGTGGTGAGGGTGATGGCGAAGCTTCTGATAAGGACGAGGATGACAAATCTAGAGACAATATAGATGGGGATGAATCTGGTTTTGATGCAGATTGTTTATTTGGTGAGGACGACAATGATAATGTTGAGGGAAATAATGATGATGACTCGTCTGATGACAATGACGAGAGTTCTGATGAGGACAATAATGAATCTGGAGAAGATAAAGAAGGTGATGATCTGACTTTGATTAACAATGTGTATTTGACAAGAAAAAGAAAAGAAAAGGAGAGATGTGGTGAAGACAATGATGATGATGTCGAGGATTTAGATGAAGAGTATGATGAATCTCGAGGCTATATAGATGGGGATGAATCTGATTTTGATTCTGATAGTTTATTTGGGAAGAGTATAAAAAATAGAAGAAAAGGATATGCTGAGGACAATGATGATGAAAACACTTCTGATGACGATGTCAACTCTTCTGATCAGGACAGGGATGGCAAATTTGAAGAAGATATTATTGGAATTATTATATCATGACCTTCATATAAATAAACCAAGTACATCAAAGTGAGCATGAGCGGAAGCAATTATAATAGATCGAATAACATGTAATTAATTAATCATCAATTTAAATAGTAAACATACCTTTGTGATTCTAGCCCGAACAAGAATCAAAGCAATCTTCCGGAACCAAGAACCCTAATTAGGGTTTATAAGGATTATAAGAATTACCCCTTACCTTTTTTGTAATTCAATCCAAGAATCAAACAATAATGTGTTTGAATCACGTTCTTGTACACACGTACTAATTCAAGAAAAAGTTTATGCAAGTAATAAACACAAAACTATTTTTGATCAATAGAAAATCGAAACCCTTATGGGTTTAGGTTTAGAATCGACAAACATAAAGAGAAGAAAGAAAACACCAAGATGTGTGTGTACAAGTTATGAGAAAAACCTACATCTTGGGTTTGCTTATATACTAATCAATACTTGGAGCACAAGGCACATAAGGAGGTGGAAACACCTCTTGGGCCGATCGGTTTTGGAACCCCTAGGGGATTCCGGAACCTTCTCTTGTTTCCATGTATTGTCTAGTATTACTTTCCTAATCTTCGTTTAATAATTAATTAGTCATTAATCAATAATACTAATTATTATTTATTTGTTTTGTGTTTAATAATTAATTATAACATTTTATAAATAATTATTACTTTTTCTCTTCATACGTATTGTGTGCAATCCCGTGATCTCGAGTTCGATCCTAACATACGTCTACTAAAATAATGTCCATATTCTAACAGATATAGACGGGGATGAGCCACATTTTGATTCAGATTGTTTATTTGGGGAGAGAAGAAACCAAAAAAGAAAAAGATGCAAGGATGATGATGACTCTTCTGATGACGATAGAGATAGAGATGAATCTGATTTTGATTCAGATTGCTTATTTGGCGAAAGAAAAACAATAAAAAGATCTGGTGAGGGGAATGCAGGCTGTTCTAATGACGGTGACGACACTTCTGATGAAGACATGAATGAAGAATCTAGAGAAAATATAGATGGGAATGAATCTAATTCTGATGCAGATTGTTTATTCAGGGAGAAAAGAGATAAACGAAGAGAAAGATGTGGTATGGACAAAAATGATGACCACCCTTCTGATGACGATGTCGACTCTTTTGACGACCCTTCAGATTGTTTATCTAGCGAGAGAAAAAAGAAAAGAAGAAACAGATATGGTGATGATGATGATGAGTCTTCTCATGAGAAAAAGGATGACGAATCTGGAGAAGATAGAGACGAGGATGAATCTGATTTTGATTCAGATTGTTTATTTGGCGAGAGAAAAAAGAAAAGAAGAAAACATTATGATGAGCATGATGATGATGACGACTCTGCTGATGAGGATAAGGACGGAAAATCTAGCGAAGATAGAGACGAGGATGACTCTGATTCTGATTAAGATTGTTCATTTGGCAGAGAAGAAAGAAAAGGAAAAAAAATATGGTTGCTTCAGAGAAACAGAACGCAACGTTGTCCGTAAGGCTATGAGGCATGCAAAGATCGCCCACCTCAAGGCACTGCTTTTTAAGCACCATGTGTAACCAAAGAAATAAATCAAACAAAGATCATAGATTCTCTCTTTTAGATTGTTCTTATTTATCTTCTGTTCTCTTTTGCATTTCTAAGCAACTGCCGAAAGATGTTTTACTATTCTCTTCTGTGTTTAAATGTTCATGGATTCCAATTCTGTAGTTTCACTATGTAGTCTGTTAAGATGTCGGGTAATTTTCTCTCAGCAAGAATTAGTATGACAACTAAGCATCGAATTGTTTGACAAATATTCTTTCGTCTTCACTTATAAAAGTTTTAGTCCATTTGTACATTTATAAAAGTTTTAGTCACTGCCTAGTCCCTGCTAGCAAACTCACTTTCTTTATTGCTATATGCGGTAATGCCTACATGTCGCAACACATTACAAACATGTTATATAACTCGAGTTTTAAGTCCAAATTGCTAATGCGGTAATGCCTACTTGTAAAATTGCTACTGGCCAAAATTACAAGTGAAAATTGTTAAGAAACTCAAGTGTCATTCTTGTGTAATAGTTGCATTTTAATGTCAAAATCGCTACTGGTCCTAATTCCTACTTGTCAAAACAGCATTTTTATCACATCAGGGAGGATTTTAGCTTTGTGCAAACCCACTGAACCAAAAATGTAATTACTCAAAAAAAAAAAAAAAAAAAAAAAAAAAAAGGTCGCATATCAACAATAAACTGAGCAATATACCACAACTTTTTTGCAGTTTGCCCATAATAAAACTACCGTTACTTCTCATAATGCAAGATTATCATGAGAGGAAATTGCAAATTTGGTCCTTAAGGTTTGGCCAAATTGCAGATTTGGTCTCTAAGGTTTAGAAATTGCAACGGTGGTCCTCATTTTGAAGGTTTTGGTGCAATTTTGGTCCCTGGTCTCCATCAAATGACATAAATACCCCTGCCCTTTTCTTTTTTTATATTCCTTTTCAGTTTTTAACACAAATGGTCCTGGTGTTGGGCAAGGCTTTACAAATTTAGTCCTTTTTTTTCACAAATGGTCCTTCTTACACAAATCGTCCTTGTGTTGCGCAAGGCTTACACAAATGGTCCTTGAGTCCGTTTTTCTTCCGGTTTTTACATTTTCGTCCGTTTTTTTTACGTTTTTCCCGTTTTTATCTTATTTTTTGTCCGTTTTTGACGTTTTTTTCCGTTTTCACATGTTTTTGTCCGTTTTTCTTACGTTTTTTCTGTTTTTCTTACGTTTTTGTCCGTTTTTCTTATGTTTTGTACGGTTTCGTCCGTTATTCTTACGTTTTTTCCGTTTTCATACGTTTTTGTCCGTTTTTCTTACGTTTTTTCAGTTTTGGTCAGTTTTATCCGTTTTGTCCATTTTTCTTACGGTTTTTTTTACGTTTTTTACGTTTTCGTCTGTTATTCTTACGTTCTTGTCCGTTTTTCATACGTTTTTTTTTTTTTCCATTTTTGTCTGTTTTTATCTGTTTTTGTCCGTTATTCTTACGTTTTTGTCCGTTTTTCTTGCTTTTTTTCGTTTTTGTCCGTTTTTATCCATTTTTCTTACGTTTTTGTCCATTTTTCTTACCTTTTTTTCCCTTTTTATCCGTTTTCGTCCATTTTTTACGTTTTTTTTCCCTGATTTTGTCCATTTTTTTCCATTCATTCCGAAAAATTAAAAAAAAATAAAGAAAGGTCAAAAATTTTGTCCCATTTTTTTCTTTTTTGTCCGAAATAAAAAAATTACAAATTTTTGTCTTATTTTTTTTGACGAAATTAATTTCAAAAAAAAATTCTAAAAAAAAAATTCGGAAAAAAAAACAATTTAAAAAAAAAAATTAATTTCGAAAAAAAAATTTCTAAAAAAATTAATTTTGAAAAAAAAATTAATTTTTCTAAAAAAAAAATTCGGAAAAAAATTCCTAAAAAAATTAATTTCGAAAAAAAAAATTTCTAAAAAAGTTAATTTCGAAAAAAAAAAATCTAAAAAAATTAATTTCGAAAAAAAAAATATTTTTCTAAAAAAAATTTCGGAAAAAAAAATTAATTTTTCTGAAAAAATTAATTTCGAAAAAAAAAATAATTTTTCTAAAAAAAATTTCGGAAAAAAAAATAATTTTTCTGAAAAAATTAATTTCGAAAAAAAAAAATAATTTTTCTAAAAAAAATTAATTTTTGAAAAAAAAAATCAGAAAAAAGAAATAATTTTCCTAGAAAAATTAATTTCGAAAAAAAAATAATTTCTAAAAAGATTAATTTTTCTAAAAAAATTAATTTCGAAAAAAAAATCATTTTTCTAAAAAAAATTTCAGAAAAAAAATTAATTTCGAAAAAAAAAAAAAAAAAAACGGGACTAAGTTTGTAAAACGTGGCGCAACACAGGGACCATTTATGTAAGAAAGTTGAAAAGAAAATAGAAAAAGAAGAAAGCGAGGGCAATTTAGTCATTTGATGATGATCAGGGACCAAACATGCAGCAAAAACTTCAAAATGAGGACCACCAGTGCACTTTCCAAACCTTAGATACCAAACATGTAATTTCTCCAAACGTTAGGGACCAAAAATGCAATTTCCTCTTATCATGATGTAGAAACATATAATGAAGACATCAAGCTGATTCAGAGGCATACCTCAAGTGCAGAGCAATAAAGTGTTTGCCCATCTTCCTCATCCGGTTGACCAACTTTTGACCCATTTTAATTATGGGATCGGTAAATCTTAAAGCGTGGTAATTTACCCTGCATCTAAGCTTTTGAAAATCAGTTTCCAACTTGTTCGCAAGTCTGTAATCGAACTTGCTCAGCTGAACAGCCTGTAAATAAAAATAAATAAATATAGATATAATAAGTCGGTGGTATATAATATTTTTTTAACCAAACAGAACTCACAAAACTTACACGTCTTTTTGAAAACAAAGGGAGTACACGAATATGATAGCATCTCTCGTTACATTTTCTAGGCACTCGAGTACTATATGGAGACCATTTCTTGCCACCTTTATGCGGAAGTTCTCTTATAATTTTAACGTCTCGTGATAGATGTGATATAAACCAATTGACATCAAATATCTCTGAAAAAGAACTGTAATAAATAAAATACTATCAGCTGTATACGACTAATAAGGGGGCGTCTGAATTATGACAACTTCAAACAGCAGAAATACATCCAATCACTATTTTTAAACTTTTACAACACATGATACTACAAAGAAATTATCTATACCTACCGCTTTATTCTGACGATCCATGATCACCAATAACTGACACATCATATTTTAAATGAATTGTTCACAACTAACCTAGCATCCTTCCAGAATGATTTTTTGTCAAGCTTAGGGACCACAAGAGTAGCATTCAGAATTCGTGCAGCAACTACAGCATCTGTGATCTGAGAAAGTAGGTTAGAACAAATTTCGTTACACAGCATAACTAATAGGGTGATAATAAAGAATCTTTTTATAAACACTTGTTGTTTTGATTGAACCTTGGCCCAGTTCTTTTGCTTGGGGATCCGGTTTCAATCCAACACGCCCACAAAATAGTGTTTGGGATTACGTTTTAAAATTACTATGACTATTGCATTCTCATTAGATCATATTAAGATAACAGGTTAATACTGCAATGTAAGTAATTCCGATTATTTAGGGATCATTTCACATGTAAATCTTAAAATTAACATAACTTCCCAAATACTTTAAAAACTGATTATCATAACTTCAAACAGCATAAGCATATCCATACACGATCTCCTAGACCATTTTGTTACAGAAAAGTATAAGATTATGCACATAATCATTTCCAAAATGTAGTCCCAAACATCCTATGTAGATTTTTATGTTTTTTAAAGAATACATGACTCACCCCAGTTCTTTGTTGGTTTAAGCCTCCACTAGTAGCAATCAGCAAGTATCGATTAGGCCGTGTGACTGCGTGAGCTTCTGTGGATAAAACTGAATTAACAATAACACTAAAAAATGCTGCATATTTACCAAATTTATTTCGTTAACCACTTACTTGGAAACTGACTGCTGGCGTTACTACATCCAAAATAGAACTCTGACATACTTGTATTCCAAAGATTTCTGCTATTGATCATCTTACCACTAGTCTAGATAACAAGAAAACAAAGAAACATATCATAAACACAATTAAAATTCTTATATTGTAATATAAAAAGATGATGCAAGTGGAGACCACCTATGACCAACGTATTAATACATACAGTGAAACTAATTTATAGGTGACCAACGTATGCCTTTTAGTGGTTTCGGTTATACTAAAAGCGGACAAAAACATGTTCTGGTGGCAACTATTGGATCCACTATACGTGTAAAGGCAAAATTATCATCCAAGATGTATTTAGCTATATCTGATATAAACGAAACCACATACATACTCAGAGCGTGTCTGGATTACAAAGCTTATTAGCTATATTTTGAACACATTTATGGATATTTGATATACATGAAGTGATGAAACCAAATACATAGAGGGCGTTTGGTTTACATTATTTTCAAAGTTTCTTAGATTATTGGACTTTTTAAAATATGACAAGCAATTTTGAGTATTCAACTAGCTAATGGCTAGACAACTTATTTGGACTGTTGGGGCAAGCTAAAGCTTAAGTGCTTATTCATCTTCAAAAGGCTCCAACTTAAATCATAAAAACTTCTAAGAAAAACCTTGGTGAAACGCTTATTTAGAGCCTATTGTGCTTTGATAACTCAATAAGCTACCCAAACACCCACTTAGAAGCCATTATGAAGGTCCTTTTTATAAGAACTCATTTAGTTCGTAAGCTAATTAGCACAACTATTTTGTATAAGCCAACCCCCCCCCCCCCCCCCACCCCCCCCCCCCCCCCAAACACCCCCACTTCCCCCTTACTGGCCTCAATAAAGTACATGGCTATGTTTGGCAAAACCAATAGTTGTTTATTTGATAAACACATTTGGTAACTTAGTGTGTACTTGTATTAAGTGTGTAAAATGACACTAATGCTAAACAACAACGATGATATCCAATCCCGCAAGAGCGGGGTATGGGGGAGGTAGAATACAGACAGATCATACACTAACGCTAAACAGCTTCCTTTATTATCCTTTCAAATATGATGGTTGTCAAACAAGCATTATATTCTAGTTTCTAGATGCTAAAGGCACGAACATCGCCATACATAAGCAATAAATTAATTAAACTAAACTAACTGGTACAGTGAAGACTGAAGAAACCTTAGGTGCATCATCATTATCCTCATTACCAATGCCATTATCATCATCTAACTGAAATCAAACAACATATGAACTTCAACTGATGTTTTACAATGACTTTAAATATGTTGTACTAATGATTGGTTGATATACAAATACGTCACTAAACTTTCCAAAAAGGTGCGCCTAAAGCAAAGGCGGAGCTAGAAAGTTATGGTCGATGGGGCAAACTTTATTAATTTTTAAAAACTACCCTACAAATCGGTTCATTAAGGGAGTCAAATTACAAAAATAGCCAGATATTTTAAAATATCTACACTACAATTTTTTTCGCTAGCGGAGCACGTGCCCACCCTGCCCCCTCCTTTCTTCACCTCTCGCCTAAGGTAACGAACTCTCATTTTGTTTATTTGGGTTACCGAACTTACGAAACATGACTGAACATGTAAAACACGACATTTATCTATACTACATTATAATGCATTTGAGACTATTCTATAATTAGAAAGGCTTAAAATTCAGACTTTTACTTGCTTATTATGGAAAGCTTTCAAAATTAATTTGTTAGGAAGCAAGTTGGTTAGGAAGTTTGTTAGGAAGCGGTTGGTTGTTGAAACTAAAATTATTTGGCTTAACCATCTCTAATATCTCTACTTATAAAGCATGAAGACAACTAAACGCGTAACCAAATAACGCAAAATATAATCACACACTACCCGCCGCCGCATTGCGCGGGTACCGTTCTAGTGTTACTTAACTTATCCAAAAATACAGTCCCTATCTAAATGTCAATTTTTATAAGTTCAGTAACCGAAATGAACAAAATAAAAGTTCGTTACCTTAGACGCACTTTTTAAAAAAGTTTAGTGACGTATTTGTAATAAACTAAGCTTACAGATTTAAGATGTGGAAAATGGTGAGGATGATCATGTGAAGGAGCTAAGAGAGATAGGAAGCAGTAGAGGAGGAGAATGGTGACGGAGATGGCGGAGATGACCGGGAGTAAGTGATGGAACCGGTTGTGTTTGTGGTTGTGGCGCCGCCGGTGACCGTCCATTAGTGACGGTGGTAGTGACGTGGCGGTGCTGAATGATATGATTGATCTCACTCTTTATTTTTCTCGAATGAAATGTGAGGTTTATTTATGACTTATGGTTGTTTAAAGAGTTTGACTTAAAGTGATTTATGCTTTAAGTGGTTTGGGTGTTTGGGCACGTAAAATTGTGAAGACATTATCCTTATTTTATAAAAAAAAAAAATTATTTACCAATTACAAGATATTATAAAAAAATAAAAATAATCTTTTATAATCTCTGAAAATCAAAAGTTATTTCATGTAGTTATAACATAATCTTTTTTTATAATCTTTTTCAGACCAGCACAATCTATTTTTACCGAATATACTTTTGAAAAAGAGGCTAATTGCTTGATAATGTATCATAGTTGTTATGATTTGCTATTTTATATACTAACTTTGTATTTTTGGTATTTTTTTTGCATGTTATTACCATTTTGCCCTTTATTTTATTAACTCTGAAAGGACAAAATGGTCATAAAATACAAAAAAAAATGCAATTTTAGTACATAGAATAGCAAAACCAATTATTCGATACATATGAAATAAAATCATGACAACTATTATATATTTAGAGGCAACTAGCATTATGAAAAAATATGATTAAAGTACAAATGTTTAGTAGAATGTTCAAAACTAACTAAAACATTCTTTCAAATTTAATTATTTGCCAAAATTCATGTGTTAATTAAGTGGTATGATTAAACATGTCTATTAATCCAATAAACAATCATAATTTGTCAAACATTTAAATATCTGTACGAGTGTGTTTGAATTGAAGAAACGAATCTGAACTTAAAACCAACAGACGAGTTCAATCTACGCATAACTCTATACCTGTGGTTCATTTCTTGATTCCTTGTTTTGGAAACTTTCATTTCTCGGATTGTGGCGGTTCCAGACCAATGCCACGAACCGAAAAGATTCAAAATTCAAAAAAGATGACTAAATTTCTCATTACGCAAAATCTAATATGTCATTATATATTAGTTGATACTCAATCAAAGAGCATCCCCTCCGAAACCTATTTATTTTGTTTGTGGTTTATTAATAGGTTCTTATTATTAACATAATTTTGATTTTAACTCGGGTAAAACCAGAATACGCAATGAATACCGAAAAGCGAACATAAACAGAGATATGCATATGATCCAATACTCCAATTGCTATTTTCACTATTTTGCGGTTTAACAGTTCCGAGACTGAGATCATCCCTACAAATATCATATTACTAAAATTCCAAACAACATATACGGGGTGTGTTTGTCGAACGACTTTTGAAAGCTTAAGCTATTAAAATATATTATCCTATAATACGAGTTTTCTTTTTCTTAGTTTTACAAAAACTTTAAAACTATAAGTTATCATAAAAGGAAGTTACGAAAGGAGCTTGAATTTTTAGAAATGCTAATTACATAATACCATAATCTTAGATATTTGTGTATTTAATTGTTGCGTTTTACTGTAATTTTACGGTTGTAAACTAAACATTCAATTACTTTGGCTAACATATGTTAATTTAAAAACTAAAACTCCATTTTAACCTTTAGTAAACTTTAACCACAACTATTTTATCTTTCTTAAATTAAATATTTATTTTTATATTTTACAAAGTTTTAAAAAATTGAAACTCATTATTATATTAACTAAAAAAAATTTATTCATACAAATTCAGAATTATTTAATGAGAAAATTGTCTAAAAATATATTTAACTTGTCATTTTTTACTATTGTATGCATTGAACTTTTTTTTCCCTATTGTATACACAAACTTTGTTAATCTTATTATTGTATCAATAATACGCATGTTTTATGACGTGGCAGTGATTAAGCACACTAATTATTGATACAATAGTAAGATTAACAAAGTTTGTGTATTGGTACAATAGTAAGATTAACAAAGTTTGTGTATACAATCATAAGATTAACAAAGTTTGTGTATACAATAGGAAAAAAAATTCAATGCATACAGTAATAAAAAGTGGCAAGTTAAATTTATTTTTAGACAATTTTCTCTTATTTAGTTGAAAATAAATATAAACATTAATTTTAAGATAAGCAAAAATAACAAAGTAAACTTATATTTTAAGACAAATAAGATAATTTGTTAAAGCTAATTCAGATTTTGTACAAATATATAGTTTTTTTTTTTTTTTTTTTTTTTTTTTTTTTTTTTTTTTTTTTTTTTAACACTCATAATCATATCACTTGATATTTTAGGGCCAAAATATATAAAAATCCCAATATAACATTTCATTTCTTTCCCCAAATTAGCAAATTCAAAACCTCACAAAAACAAACATGAACACTCTCTTCCCCCCTCCACCCTTATCCACCACCAACACCACCAACAAAAAACACTTCCTCAACAACCGTAACAACCTCCAACCACCACCCCCAACTAACTTAACCGTCGTCCACCACACCCCCTTAAAAACCTCCTCCTCCCCTTTCCTTTCCGAAACCGACACCATTTCCCAAAACGACGTCGTTTCACACTTCCCCAAACACACTCACTACGACTTCACTCCCTTAATATCCTTCCTTCAATCCACCAATTCCCTTCACGCGCTTCACGCGTCAACCGATTCTGCTCACGCGCCAACAACCGACTCACCACAGCTCATTACCAGCAATTCTGCTCACGCGCCTACTAATTCTGTTCACGCGCCAACCGAGTCACCACAGCTCAGTCAAACCGAGTTACGCCTCGCTCAAACCTACAGAGCAGTACCTGCACCATTATGGCACGCCTTACTGAAAACGCTGACGTCATCATCATCTTCATCATTTGAAACAGCTTATATGTTAGTTATATGGCTAGAGAAGCATAGGTTATGCTTTAAGTACGAGTTGTTGTACTCGATATTGATTCACGCGCTCGGACGCGCGGAGAGGCTGTACGAGGCGTTCCTCCTTTCGCGGAAAGTGAAACTGACGCCTTTGACGTATAACGCGCTGATAGGCGCGTGTGCGCGTAACTACGAGTTTGAAAAAGCGATGAATTTGATGAGTGAGATGAGGAGTGAGGGGTATCAGAGTGATTTTGTGAATTATAGTTTGATTATTCAGTCGTTAGTTAGGAGTAATAAGATAGATTGCGTCTTGTTAGGGAAGTTGTATGATGATATGATATTGGACGCGATTGAGTTAGACGGACAGTTGTTGAATGATATCGTGTTAGGTTTTGCCAAATCCGGTGACGTGGATCGCGCTATGTATTTTTTGAGCTTGATTCAAGGGAAAGGGATGAATGCTAGGACGTCCACGGTGGTAAGTTTGATACTAGAGTTGGGGAATGTAGGTAGAGCGGAGGAGGCGGAGGCTATATTTGAGGAGATTAAGGAAGGGGGATTGGTACCTAGGACGCGTGCTTATAACGCCGTGTTGAAAGGTTATGCGAAGAATGGGAGTTTAAGGGATGCGGAGATGATCGTGAGTGAAATGGAGCGGAATGGTGTTTTGCCGGATGAGCATACGTATAGTTTGTTGATTGATGCGTATGGGAATGCTGGGAGGTGGGAGAGTGCGAGGATTGTGTTGAAGGAGATGGAGGCGAAGGATGTGAAGCCGAATTCGTTTGTGTTTAGTAGGATTTTGGCGAGTTATAGAGATAAGGGCGAGTGGCAAAAGTCGTTTAAGGTTTTGAAGGAGATGCAAAGATGTGGGGTGAAACCGGATAGGCAATTTTATAACGTGATGATTGATACGTTTGGGAAGTTTAATATACTTGATCATGTTACGGCGACGTTGGATAGGATGAGAAGTGACGGGATTGAACCGGATGTTGTTACTTATAATACGCTTATAGATTGTTATTGTAAATCGGGGGATTATAAGAAAGTGGAAGAGTTGTTCGATGAAATGATGGCGAGGGGGTGTTTGGCTTGTACGACGACGTATAACATAATGATTAATGCGTTTGGTTTGCAAGAGAAATGGGATGAGGTTAAAGGGTTGTTGGGGAAGATGCAAAGTGAAGGGTTGTTGCCGAATGTTGTTACGTATACTACTTTGATTGATGTGTATGGGAAATCGGGGAGGTATACTGATGCCATTGAGTGTTTGGATGCGATGAAATCTGCTGGTTTGAAGCCGTCGGGGACTATGTATAATGCGCTGATTAATGCTTACGCACAAAGGGTATGCTCACTATCTTGTAATCTATCTGTCATTCGTAATTGTAAAACATGATTGTTTGCTTGTGCCTTGTTTTAATTGATTAGTTAGGAGGTGTTTGGTTGGAGGGTTTAGGTTTAGAGGGTGTGCGTTTGTCGGTGTTTGAATAAGGGGGAATGTCAATGATGGAATGTGTTGTTTGAGAGTATAATTAAAATTAGGAATCACATCCCCAGAATAGGGGATTCGTCATACCTATCAAAGGGTGTGGGTTGAAAAATGATTCCCATTCTACTCCAGTGCTATACCTATAGTAATTACCGACTACAAACAAAATGTTACTTTTGGCTTGTCGTGCTAAAAAAATATAAACCCATGCTTATAAAAACCCTACCTTAGGTTATGCATGATTGAAAGAAATCCCATAATCACTCAATCTACATTCAAACAGATTAAAAGAGAAATGATAAAATCTAATGAGTTAAGAAGCTGAAAAGAGATCAATAAGACCTTTCCCTTGTGTAGTTGCACGCCCCGTGAACTTACCACAGAAAGCCTATACGTTATCTTTTAATCTACGGATAAAAAAAGTACATGTTTTTGGTTATCGATGTATTAGTTTGTTGCAAATGGAAAAAAAAAAAATATATATTAAAAATTTCAAAGAAAGCTCAATTCTGTAAACAATTGAGTGCAACAGATCAGGGTAAGAACAGCAAGACTATGAGGTTCAGTCAAACATACTCCTTTGACTTTGTGTTCATAAAATCCTAGTTACTCTAATCAATCTTTTCTTTTTTCATATTAAACAGGGTTTATCAAATCAAGCAGCTAATACATTTAAAATGATGACGAGTGATGGTCTGAGGCCTAGTAATTTGGCTCTCAATGCATTAATCAATGCTTTTGGCGAAGATAGAAGAGACGTTGAAGCCTTTGCGGTTTTACAATATATGCAGCAAAATGCAAGTATCATTCGCTTTGTTTATATCTTGAATCTCACCACTCTTTCAATTGTGCTAATTTCACTGTTGCTATGTCCAATTACAGGGACTAAAACCGGATATAGTTACGTACACTACTCTCATGAAAGCCTTAATTCGTGTGGAGAAATTTGACAAGGTATGTTACTTTCAGTTTTAATCCTGTGTGAAGTCATCATAAAACACACTACATACACTAATACACCGTCATAAACCACACAAGTGGTGTACAATCTGAATTGTATCTGATGGTTTTTATGCATAGTAAGGGGGTCTGGTCTGTACATAAGATTAGGGACCAAAGGGCTCTTAGCCTAACGGTATGTCGGTATCCGTGAGATGCTCCCCCCAAGTGGTTGTGGGTTCAATTCCCATCTGGGACAAATGTGTGAGCTATTATTAAATATGGTTTGATTGTTAGTTTGCCTTAAAAACCAGAACCACAAAGTTAGGGTGGCAATATCTGATCTAAGGGTTCGGGTCCTAAACTGGTTGGCCTGTCTAACTCAACTCGTTAATTAGACGGGTCTTGGTAAGTTTCAGTTGTGGATAAACGGGTGGCGGGCCAACGGTTTATCTACAGCCAAACTCATTCATATATATAAAACGGGTAGGCGGGTCAAGCTATTACGACTACACACATTTAGACCCCAACCTAACTCGTTTATTTGTACCAGACCAGAAAGTTATAACCGTTTGAAATTTGCTTGTTTTTGCACGTATCTCCCACGTGTTCCATATAATAGTCATTTGTGTTATTTATTCCTCATTAGTATTTGATCAATAAATTCATCAGGTCCCACGTGTTTACGAGGAAATGGTGAAATCTGGATGTACTCCTGACGGGAAAGCCAGGGCTACATTAAGATCAGCTCTAAGGTATATGAGACGGACATTGGATTAATAATCATATCAAACAAACTATTGAAGTTGTCAAAAGTAGTCGGTTACACAGAACAAACTGCAAGCTTAACTACCAGTATTGACACTCAAACGACAAGGCATATAAGGTCAGTCTTTTGCTTAACCATTCACACACAACCTCATCTTTGTCGGAATTTCTGAAAATCTATTTTCTTGAATTGTGTTTGATAGATGCTTCATGATAGTTGCCAACGCTCCATGTTGATGCTAAGCTACGAGTAAAAAAAAAAAAAAAGTGATACAGATGATAGTATATTGAAGGCTCATGCTTGAAAGATCCTTAATGTATACAGATTATGCTTAGGTTTGTATTATATTTGCACATACCCCCATTTTTTTCGTGTAATCATACAAACTTACACTCTCTAGCAAACTCTCAATGGTCTATAGTAGAGGTGACAATTTCTACCCCGTTTACTTAAAATTTTGGGTTATATTCTATTTCAAACAGATCGAATAATTGTTCATTACGAAAATCAGCTTATATGACGAAACTTAGGATAAATGACCAAAATGAGTTTGATCATATCCAAATTTGCATCAGATTTTCTCATGCAGCCGAAAGTCGAATAAATTGCCATACAACTTCTTGTTAGAAGTTTCTATAGACAAGAGCAAGAATGTTAATGTATGTTTCCTGGATCTATATCAGATTCTAAATAGAAAAGAAAACCTGGTTTCTATAATGATCATCAATCAACCCTTGGAAAAGATGATGAGAGCTGAGATCATTTCTAGAGAAACCTTCTTCCCTGACACAACACTTAAAAACATTCAATCTTTCCGTGTCGCATCAACTCATCCCGACTCCTAATGCATCAATAATCTTCTACTCGTACTATTCTAGTCAAGTATGCGGCACCAAGCTCAACGTTCATGATCAACCCGAGTAGTTGAGGAATTTGAGTGTGGTGGATTCACAATTGGTGGTGTTTCGCATAGGATACTTGATGGAGCCTCAAGCGCCACTTTTTAGTGTTGGCCTGCAAAACAACATATCACTAAGTTGTCTAGCCTTATCTCTGCAGTGACAAGTGCATGTTTTTCTTGTTTACTTTTCTTTACACTTGGTGTGTAACATCCAAACTAAAATAGCATTTTCAGATATAGTTGATACTAACCATTTATGAAGGTTAACCACATGGCTTAGCAAAGATGGCTTCCAAGAGCCAGTCTTTTCTTTGGTTGCATTCATGAAACACTACCAAAGCAAAGCTGCTACAACCTCTACACATTACGCCCTTTGCAACTACATCCGCCTTGAGGGCGGCTAGTTTTGATGAATCAAAAACAAATCTTGTTCTACACTTGCCCAATTTGAGCAAAGACCCCTGAATGACCATTGATGAATCTTTAAGCGACAAATCATTCACAGGAAATAAAAGATTGGCGCTCTTAGATCTTGATACACAACTTCTCCCGACCCATAACTTGTCCCGGCCCATGATTTCACATAAGTACTTAATGTACCGCCATCAAACAGCTTGCGTGAAATGCATAAAACTAATTGCAACACCACCACACTCAAAGATTGTAGATTGAACATTAGCAACACAACTTCCTTCACTAGAACCATTAAAACTAGGCTCACATGGAAGGAAATGGTTTTATGAGATCGATGAGAGGATATTTCAAGAACTCATCAAGATGAGCATTGACACGATCTACTGTAAAGTAAGCTCCAACATCGTTACAATCAATGGAAAGATCGTCTTTTATTGTCCCAGCTAATGGGTAGAAGCTAGTTAATGTTTTCGACAATGAATCCTTTAGCAAATTCAGTCATTCTTGGACCTTAAGATCGTTAGCATGATCTTGATTCAGGTAGAGTATGGTGAGTGCAAATGCGGCTCAATCGGTGAATTATGATTGTGGTAGACAACAAAAACACTTGCTACTCTTTTCTTAATAAAGTGTAGAACACGCAAAATTTAAAAGCTAAAACTAAAAGCTTCTTTCAATCATCACCATTTCATATATGTTAAAAGTAAAATTCAAACGCTAAAATTAAGCTTGTCACCAAACAAACATATAAATTCCGAAAACTTAAAACTCCAAAATGCTTCTAAGAACTCTTTACCGAACTTCGACGTGACCAGCAAAAACGACTAACTTGTTCCTGTCTAAAAATGAATGTATTTTACCCGAATGAATGTATTTTTCCTAAAAATCTGTGTAATTGGCTCTCTTTTTATTTTTCTAGAACTAAAAACCGAAAGAACCAAATCCTAATTCTCATTGGTGTTTGGTGTGAACAACTTTGAATTGACCGCACCAACCTTCTAAAGGGGGATGACTTTACCTGGTTAGAGTCTGGGTGGCGGTTGACTCAAAGCCCGTGGATTAATCGGCCAAAAGGTCATAAACTATGCATGGTCGATCACTGGAAAAAAAATGTATTTTCTAATACTTAAATTCGAGTTTGTATTGGCTTCACAGCCTCTTCTTTTGGCTCATTTAGCGGTTTAACTTTTGGATTTATCAGTAAAATTAAGCTCATGGTATTCCATATTGGATGTTATAATCATTTCCATATTGGATGTTATAATCAATGTTAACGTATGAGTAAATAGAACAGATTCTATATCCATAAAAAAAAGACAATCTTGTTTTATCTTATGAGCACTTTTAGGTAAGCACTTTCAAAAGATGGTATATTACAATGCATTTTACACTACAAAAAGTGAAATCAAATTCAAAGATGATATTACGGAACAAAATGTATCGTAATGTTATAAAGCAACGCCTATGTGATCACCATTTGAATGGTATTGTACGTAACACAGTTACACTATTTATGCTGCAAGGAGAAAATACTTGAGGCTCTTTATCCAGGCCGTCCCATTGATTTGGGTGGCCCGGTGCGAAATCATAAATGAGGCCCCTATAAATCACGAAAAGTTAATTATTATAGAAAATAAAAATTTTTTTGACATTATGCAAAACATTAATAAAAGTCAAATTCTATGCTAACAAAAAAAAAAAAAAAAAAAAAAAAAAAAAAAAAAAAAAAAAAAAACTATAAATATTTAGTGTGTTAAGCACAAATACAGCTTTACTTTACAAAATTAATAGATATATACTAAATTGGGGGCCTTTAAAAAAGGGGGCCCGGTACGGTTGCACCACTTGCATACCCTAATCGCCGCCACTGCTCTTTAGATGCTCAGCGTGCTGTATCGGATCTGCCAAGCTTGGAAGATACAGATACTCTATGCACAAAAGTGACAGGAACCTAAAAGAGTTATTTAAAGTCCAAACGCATGAATTCGGATGAACAAAATAATGCATGTCATGAAACATCGATTTTCCACTAGCTGAGTCAATTTTTGATTCATTTACTTACAAATAAGTAATCAAGTTGATAAATGTTCTTATCATCGATAGTTATTTCTATTTATTTTTCATGACATGTCTCTTTAGAATTTTCTCAGTATTATGCATATGAGATAATATATGTTCAATGTACTAAAATTGTACGCGTCGAGCTGTATAACTTGCCACTTGAAACTGTAACAATTGAGGAACTAAAGGGATATAAAACCTTGTTTACGTGTGTACAAGACTTGAACATGCATATTGTTCTTTTTTAGAAACCCTAGTCAGCAATTACTGATAATCTAAACAAAAAGTAAAACAAGAAGCATTGATGAGCTCAATGATTCACACCACCTTCACTAGATCATTTGTAGAGGACTTGGGTCAATTGATGCAAATTCCAAAAGCTCAGGATTATGTTTAATGACATGCATTTCGTGTTCATCCATGTTCACCCATGCTTCTATTCCATCACCATATTTTGTGTCCATTAGAACGACAAAGTTCATAAACACGGGATTACCATGGCATACGCCACCACCACATGCCCATATCGGCTTTCCCCAACCAAAATCCGCTTCGTAAAACCCCATCTTACACATACTAGTAAACCCGAGATAATTATTATTATCCTTGCAATCTTTTAAACTCTTAAGAGACTCTTCCATCACTTTTGTTCTCTTTTCACCTTGTAGTTTCTTCACAAACTCGCTATTGATTTTTGACACACTACCACGTACTTTTTCAACAAGATCACATAATCGCGTTTTAGAGCTTGTTTTGCATTCAGCACTTGATAACCAAATCAAGTTCCCAATAGTATTTTCTGATAAAGTTGATACTGAACGCTTGCGAAGGTTAACCACATGGCTTAACAAAGATGGCTTCCAAGAACCATTCTTTTCTTCGGTTGCATCCATGACACACTTCCATAGCAAAGCCGACACCACCTCTACACGGGTCGGATCTTTTACCCCATTTGCAACTACATCCGCCTTAAGAGCGGCTAGTTTTGATGAATCAAAAACAATTCTTGTTGTCCTACACTTGCCCATCTTGAACAAAGACCTCCACATGACCATTGTTGAATCTTTAAGCCACAAATCATTCACAGGAAATAAAGATGGCGCGCTTAGATTTGGATACACAACTTCTTTCGACCCATAACTTGTCCCGGCCCATGATTTCACAAAAGTACTCAATGCACCACCATCACAAATCTTGTGTGAAATGCACAAACTAATTGCAATGCCACCACACTCAAAAATAGTAACTTGAACATTACTCACACAACTTCCTTCACTAGAACCATTAAAACTAGGCTCACATGGAAGGAAATGGTTTATAAGCTTGAGATCAGGATACTTCAAGAACTCGTCAAGACGAGTATTGACACGAGCTACTGCAAAGTAAGCTCCAACATCATTACAATCAATAGAAAGGTCGTCTTTTATTGTCCCGGCTAATGGGTAGAAGCGAGTTAACATGTTGGATAACGAATCTTTTAGCACATTTAGCCTTTCTTGGACCTCATGGTCGCTAGCATGATCTTGATTCGGGTAGTATAGTATTATGGGTGCATAAGGGGCTGGAATAAGTTGATCCAATATTGAAAGCTTGTATAGTTTAAGGTGGTGTGGTGTTGGGGAGGATGGTTTGATGTTCTCTTTAGAAATGATCTTAACACTCGTCATTTTGAGTTTTTGAGCACAAAGATAACAAGCAAAGTGTTTATGACTCTATGTATGAATGTTGAGCTAGAGGTGTTAAATAGGAGAATCACATTGGTGGTGCATCTAGACAAGAACAACACTGCTCCGTTTCTTTTTTTTTTTAGATTCACATGGTGATAAATATAGTGGGTTCATGTGGGTCCAAGTCCACTGAATCTTCTAAATGGGGAGAGCAAGGAAATATGTGTCCTTAAGATACAGACGCTTTAACCCAATTTTGTGGACCCCTTCAAAAAAAATATTAATATAAGTGGAGGACCCACCCATGTTAGTTTACAGACGTTCAACCAGAAAAAGAAACGAGACCTATTTGAGTTTTCTACATTAACATTATTAAATTGGTGAGTGCCTACCTTCAATGACACATTGGTTAAGCCTTGTTAGTGTAAACTCCCATCGTTACAAATACAATTCTCACACTTTGATGTATCTTGTTTTACGAACATTGTTATATATTCAGTTTTACTTATACAAAATTATTAGTAGTCTTTACAGAAATTTTTTACTGACCGTAGTCGTAAGAGCTATGATTAATCTGGGGCGGTCCTTTGAGATATAAATGGACTAAATAAACAAGACATGTACTTATGTGACAAAATTTGAGGACCAGATTCATTTCGGAAAAATCAGAAGTTTTAACAAAAATTTACACTAGACGACAAACATCCATCGAGTTCTAGTGAACTCCCGGAAGCCCCTAGGTCCGCCCCTGTGATTAATGTTACTATATTATCATAGATATGGTATTGTGCAAACTTTATACTCCGCTATTCCATAATAATACATATCTTGTGATCATGTTAACATCAACTTTTTTTTTTTTTTTTTTTTTTTTTTTTTTTTTTTTTTTTTCACTATGTATTTACAACTATTGATCAAAAGCCTTTTATTCAAAGGACTTGTGGTCTAGTGGGTGGGGCTTAACTAGTTAAGCGAGCCACAAGTGGGAGTAGTACCGGGTGGGTGACCACCCGGGAAGTCCTCACTTGTGGTCCACTTGCAGACCATTTGTTCCGGAGATATATTGCAATGATGGATTCGAAGCCCTTAGACCAAGCCGCTGGGGTTAGAATCCTGAGCATGGCCCGGTTTTCATCCGGCTGTTTCTCCAGCAAGGTAACTTGTGTGGAGGCAGTACGGTTTCCGGGGGAAACCCGTTACCACCTGAGATCAGCGTGGACCCGGTTCAGACAACATAGTCTGGCGGGGTGGCGATGGGGCCTTCGCTGTCCGCGAAGGTGGTCGATTCTAAGTTGAAATTCACCTTTCAAAAAAAAAAAAAAAAAAAAAAAAAAAAATTCAATTTCACAATTATGTTATTCAACGGTCAAAATGTCAGATTTTTTTTTTTTTTTTTTTTTTTTTTTTTTTTTTTTTTTTTGTGTGTGTGACAATAGTGCACTTATATATCAAGTCATACTTTTCATCCACCAAGTACACAATATTTGACTTAATTCAAAGTATATGAAAAAATGTACTACGTAAATATTATTTTAAACACTATCAAGTAATCCCGTTTGCAAAAGAAATTCAAAAGTTCTCGTTGATCAATTAAGATCCATATCATAATGTAGTGACGAATTTCTATGCGTTTTTATGAAATTTTTTAGTATTTTTTTTTAAGGATATGGAGTTAGTTTGTCTTATAGATTTGTAGAGATGAAGTGTGGTGCATTTTATTTGAAAGAACATAAAATAAACTAGTGTAGTGACCACAAAACTAGCAAAAGTCACATACACGTTTTTTTTCCGTCCTACTTTTCAATAATTGAGAGATGATTGCAAATTGGATTTAACTTGCATATAAATATCATAAGCTTATAGATAGGGATGGAATCAGGGAGGGTCTCGGAAGGTCTCGGGACACTCATGAAATTTTGCATCGTAGTTTTAATTTTTGTAAAAAACCTCGATTTTTATTAAATGCCACTGATTCAAAAAACACCCTGCTCCTCGTTTTATATAATTTTTCATAAATGCATCTGATCAAATTGTGTCTTGATTCTATCGATATTTTGGCTCAACTACCATTACCTCCTATGACCTTTATTCTCATACTTGTCTAGCTAGTTAGAAGATAGATTAAGGAATCATCCATGAAGAAGCCGGCAAAATGACTTGTTTGTTCTTATCTGAAAATGAAGTATTTGACTAACACTAATTAAAAGTGGTCCATTAGTAATTTATCATGAACATCATCATCAATGATAAATATTGACTTATTATAGATATTCAATACTACTACAAATGTGGTGATGGCAAGTGCACCAAGCATGCTAAGAATATTTCTTATTAAATTAAGGAAAATATCATGACAATTGACACAAACTACTGCCGATATACCACCATGTCCATGACATGCATCAACCTTATATAATATTCTGAGTATACATTGTTTATATGATAATGGGTTGGATTATATATTGGTAGTCAGCATAGTTGTATAGAAAAATCGGAAATCGATTGTTTAATCGAGATGAACAGTTAAAATCATTCAAAATTATACATTTTTTTGATGGTTGTTATCACATATATATAAAAAAACTTGGGCAAATGAAGTAATGAACAACTAGTAGACAAACAAAAATGACTTATTCATTAAGCAGTAGCAGCGTTTAAACGATGTCCTGTAAGAGATCGATCTAAGAAATTGGTTTCACTACAACGATGAAAAATTTGTTTTTCGATTCTTCTAGAAAACCATTTTTTATAAAATAACGAACCTAATCTTCTTTCTTATTTGTAAAAATAATGTAATTTGTTTAACAGTCACTATATTGCATATATTTTGTTGATGCTAAGATAGATGCTAACAGCCACCTTTCTTGTCTGGAATGCTGGTTGGATCACTCACATATCTTGTGTTTTTATGGGAATTGAATTCTAACAAGAAAATCTTTCTAACACTTTGGAGTTTCTTTTGGATTCACAGCCTCTTTGTTTGGCTCATTTAGTGGTTCAAATTTTGGATTCATCACTAATATCAAGCTTATAAGTATTATTTTATATTTGGTGTTATAATCAAAGTTAACACATGAGTGAAAACAGATTTCCTATATCCAAAAAAGATAATCTATTTTTATGTCCTTGAAAAAGAAGAGAAAGACTTCATTTGTAATAATCTATGTTAAAGATGATCAAGCTATCTATTGGTGTCATTAGTTCAACAAGTATTTTTCAACTTACTTTGTTAAAACATCAATAAAAACAACACCTAATCCCGTCAGGGCGAGTTATGGAGAATGTAAGATGTAGATAGTCACATCTCTATCCGAATGTAAAAGGGACTGCTTCGAGATCAACCTACGTGAAATACAATAATCTCTTTTTGTGGTGAAATTAGTTCCATTTCTCAAACTTGTTCATTAAAAATCATTACAAGCAAATTAAATTATCCTTTCATCGAGCAAAACGTCCCATTTTAATATGGGTGCTTAAAATTATAACTGTATGTTTGAAATTTCTTACATGATGGAGCAAGAAGATTAAGAAGATCTTATAACAAATGCATCTCACACGATAAAAGGCCGGAAACAAAAGCAAGAATACATAGTATAGACCGAAAATTCTCGTTAAACATGTTTTGGTTGGTCCGAA
Organism: Artemisia argyi; assembly: GCA_030686995.1. Taxonomy (NCBI): domain Eukaryota; kingdom Viridiplantae; phylum Streptophyta; class Magnoliopsida; order Asterales; family Asteraceae; genus Artemisia; species Artemisia argyi. Next base: position 175,457,739 of record CM060694.1, read on the forward strand.
AGTTTGAGTCATTAGGTCAAATAGAAACAATGCTTATGAGATTAATGAATTCGATGGTATGTGGATTATGGTTCAGGCTATTTAGATACTCAACTATTTCGGTTCCATCAAGCTTAAAACATCCATATACTCGACTATATATTTTGGATCCATCAAGCTTAAAACTTCCATATTCTTGACTATTTCGGATTGTGGAAAACTCACATATAAAACGAATAATAATTTTGATTGATTGTGGAAAACTCCAATATGAATTAAATTTTACTTTCCTAAAAGTGAATTAAACTTTACTTTAAAGAAAGGTGTTTGAACTATGAAGTGCGAAGGTGAAAAACTGAAGATATACAAAAGACCATGGAAATCTGTGAAAGTAACATTTAGAAATGAGTCACTGTAAATTGTATAAAAAAAAGACATGTAAAAGTGATTTCACAAGATCTACTTTCAAAGATAATAGATAAAATAAGACTAGAAAAATACTCAGGAATTTGGGTTCAGCCTTTTGCAACCTTTTCATGGATCATTGGATATTTTACCATCTTAAGGTGGATTGTCTTCAATTCCTCTGCGTTTGAAAAGTCATGCTCGCATGCAGTGGCGGAGATTGGAGGGGCAGGGTGGGCACGTGCCCCCTAACGAAAAAAATCATAGAGTAAATTTTCTAAAATATTTAGCATTTTTTGTAATTTGCTCCCTTGACGAACCAATTTATGGTGTAGTTTCTAAAAATTATCAAAATTTGTCCCTTCGACCATAATTTTCTGGCTCTGCCCCTGCTCGCATGGAACCATTTATCCGCTAGCTAAACGATGTTCATCTCAATTATATGACAATTTAAATGCAAACGTTTTTGTTAACCATGTACCTTGACCAACTAACGAGCGTTAGGAATTTGGACCCACAGCCAGGATGTTATTAGTAGGGATGGCACCCGTGGGCAATGGGCACGGGTACCTCTAACCCGTCACCCGCCCACGTAGTTTTTTTCTCACCCATCACCCACCCGTCACCCACCAATAGGTACAAATTTTTACCCATGCCCTTGCCCGTGGGTATTTGTTGCCCATGGGTAAACCAATTGGTTAGTGTTATGCAACAAAATTACAAAACGATTATATGAAAACTAACTATGAAACTGTGTAATAAGATACCAATCAATTTGCCAAATACAACCTTGATTATTTGATCTTTCATACTCTCTTTTTATTCTTGAAACTCAAACAAACTTTTAGATTAATGTATTTTTTTGAGACTTGGTGGTAACTGTTAAATGTATACCTGCAGCATCATCATTATTTTAATTGGTATAATTAATTTTAACATGGGTTTATGGGTACACCTACGGGTATTTTTACAGGTATACCCGTGGGTATTTTAAATGGGTGTCATGGGTTTACCCGCGATGGGTATGTCTCGCCCGTCACCCACCCGCCACCCACTGATGGGTAAAGATTTTCACCCACGACCCACCCGTGAGTGAAAATTGACACGTTTACCCACCCATTTATGGCGGGTACCCGCGGGTTGTGGGTTTTTTTCTAGCCAAGACCCAGTTAGAAACTGGTAAGACTCGGCTATTTTGGCCAAGACCCAGTTAGAACCAGATAAGACTCGGTAAGACTAGGCTATTCTGGCCAAGACCCAGTTAGAACCAGGTAAGACTCGACTATTCTGGCCAAGACCCAGTTAGAACTAGGTAAGTCTCGGCTATTCTGGCCAAGACCCAGTTAGAACCAGGTAAAGCTAGGCTATTTTGGCCAAGACCCAGTTAGAACCAGGTAAGTCTCGGCTATTCTGGCCAAGACCCAGTTAGAACCATGTAAGACGAGGCTATTCTAGCCAAGACCCAGTTAGAACCAGGTAAAACTCGGATATTCTGGCCAAGACCCAGTTAAAAACAGATAAGGCTCGGCAATTCTGGCCAAGACCCAGTTAGAACCAGGTAAGACTCGGTTATTCTGACCAAGACCCAGTTAGAACCAGGTAAGTCTCGGCTATTCTGGCCAAAACCCAGTTAGAAACATGTAAGACTCAGCTATTCTGGCCAAGACCCAGTTAGAACCAACTAAGACTCAGCCATTCTGGCCATGACCCAGTTAGAACCAGGTAAAACTAGGCTATTCTGGCCAAAACCCAGTATGAACCAGGTAAAACTAGGCTATTCTGGCCAAGACCCAGTTAGAACCAGGTAATACTCGGCTATTCTGGCCAAGACCCAATTAGAAACTAGTAAGACTCGGCTATTCTGGCCAAGACCCGGTTAGAACCAGGTAATACTCGGCTATTCAGGCTAAGACCAAGTTAGAACCATGTAAGACTCGGCTATTCTGGCCAAGACCCAGTTAGAACCAGGTAAGACTCGGCCATTCTGGCTAAGACCCACTTAGAACCAGGTAAGACTCGGCTATTTTGGCCAAGACCCAGTTAGAACCAGGTAAGTCTCGGATATTCTGGCCAAGACCCAGTTAGAACCAGGTAAGACTCGGCCATTCTGGCCAAGACCCAGTTAGAACCAGGTAAAACTAGGCTATTCTGGCCATGTCAGAGTTAGAACCAGGTAAGACTCTACTATTCTGGCCTAGACCCAGTTAGAACCAAGTAAGACTCGGCTATTTTGGCCAAGACCCAGTTAGAACCAGGTAAGACTCGACTATTCTGGCCAAGACCCAGTTAGAACCAGGTAAAACTAGGCTATTTTGGCCAAGACCCAGTTAGAACCAGGTAAGTCTCGGCTATTCTGGCCAAGACCCAGTTAGAACCATGTAAGACTCGGCTATTCTGGCCAAGACCCAGTTAGAACCAGGTAAAACTCGGCTATTCTGGCCAAGACCCAGTTAAAAACAGGTAAGGCTCGGCAATTCCGGTCAAGACACAGTTAGAACCAGGTAAGACTCGGCTATTCTGACCAAGACCCAGTTAAAACCAGGTAAGACTCGGCTATTCTGGCCAAGACCCAGTTAGAACCAAGTAAGACTCGATAAGACTCGGCTATTCTGGCCAAGGCCTAGTTAGAACCAGGTAATACTCGGCTATTCTAGCCAATACCCAGTTCGAACCAGGTAAGACTAAGCTATTCTAGCCAATACACAGTTAGAACCAGGTAAGACTCGGTTATTCTGGCCAAGACCCAGTTAGAAACAGTTAAGACTCAGCTATTCTGGCCAAGACCCAGTTAGAAACAGGTAAGACTTGGCTATTTTGGCCAAGACCCAGTTAGAACTAGGTAATACTATGCTATTCTGGCCAAGACACAGTTAGAAACAGGTAAGACTCGGCTATTCTGGCCAAGACCCAGTTAGAACCACGTAAGACTCGGCTATTCTGGCCAAGACCCAGTTAGAACCAGGTAGGATTCGGCTATTCTAGCCAAGACCCAGTTAGAACCAAGTAAGACTCGATAAGACTCGGCTATTCTGGCCAAGGCCTAATTAGAACCAGGTAATACTCGGCTATTCTAGCCAATACCCAGTTCGAACCAGGTAAGACTAAGCTATTCTGGCCAATACCCAGTTAGAACCAGGTAAGACTCGGCTATTCTGGCCAAGACCCAGTTAGAAACAGTTAAGACCCAGCTATTCTGGCCAAGACCCAGTTAGAAACAGGTAAGACTTGGTTATTTTGGCCAAGACCCAGTTAGAACCAGGTAATACTAGGCTATTCTGGCCAAGACACAGTTAGAAACAGGTAAGACTCGGCTATTCTGGCCAAGACCCAGTTAGAACCACGTAAGACTCGGCTATTCTAGCCAAGACCCAGTTAGAAACAGGTAAGATTCGGCTATTCTAGCCAAGATCCAGTTAGAACCAGGTAAGACTCGGCTATTCTGGCCAAGACTCAGTTAGAACCAGGTAAGACTCGGCTATTCTGGCCAAGACCAGTTAGAACCAGGTAAAATTAGGCTATTCTGGCCAAAACCCAATATGAACCAGGTAAAACTAGGCTATTCTGGCCAAGTCCCAGTTAGAACCAGGTAATACTCGGCTATTCTGGCCAAGACCCAATTAGAAACTAGTAAGACTCGACTATTCTGGCCAAGACCCAGTTAGAACCAGGTAAGACTCAGCTATTCTGGCCAAGCCCTAGTTAGAAACAGGTAAGACTCGGCTATTTTGGCCAAGACCCAGTTAGAACCACGTAAGACTCGACTATTCTGGCCAAGACCCAGTTAGAACCAGGTAAGACTTGGCTATTCTGGCTAAGACTCAGTTAGAACCAGGTAAGACTCGGCTATTCTGGCCAAGACCAGTTAGAAACAGGTAAGACTCGGCTATTCTGGCCTAGACCCAGTTAGAACCAGGTAAAACTAGGCTATTCTGGCCAAAACCCAGTATGAACCAGGTAAAACTAGGCTATTCTGGCCAAGACCCAGTTAGAACCAGGTAAGACTCGGCTATTCTGGCCAAGACCCAGTTAGAAACTAGTAAGACTCGGCTATTGTAGCTAAGAACCAGTTAGAACCAGGTAATACTCGGCTATTCAGGCTAAGTCCCAGTTAGAACCAGGTAAGACTCGGCTATTCTGACCAAGACCCAGTTAAAACTAGGTAAGACTCTGCCATTCTGGCCAAGACCCAGTTAGAACCAGGTAAAACTAGGCTATTCTAGCCAAAACCCAGTATGAACCAGGTAAAACTAGGCTATTCTGGCCAAGATCCAGTTAGAACCTGGTAAGACTCGGCTATTTTGGCCAGACCCAGTTAGAAACTGGTAAGACTCGGCTATTCTAGCCAAGACCTAGTTAGAACCAGGTAAGTCTCGGATATTCTGGCCAAGACCCAGTTAGAACCAGGTAAGACTCGGCCATTCTGGCCAAGACCCAGTTAGAACCAGGTAAAACTAGGCTATTCTGGCCATGTCAGAGTTAGAACCAGGTAAGACTCTACTATTCTGGCCTAGACCCAGTTAGAACCAAGTAAGACTCGGCTATTTTGGCCAAGACCCAGTTAGAACCAGGTAAGACTCGACTATTCTGGCCAAGACCCAGTTAGAACCAGGTAAAACTAGGCTATTTTGGCCAAGACCCAGTTAGAACCAGGTAAGTCTCGGCTATTCTGGCCAAGACCCAGTTAGAACCATGTAAGACTCGGCTATTCTGGCCAAGACCCAGTTAGAACCAGGTAAAACTCGGCTATTCTGGCCAAGACCCAGTTAAAAACAGGTAAGGCTCGGCAATTCCGGTCAAGACACAGTTAGAACCAGGTAAGACTCGGCTATTCTGACCAAGACCCAGTTAAAACCAGGTAAGACTCGGCTATTCTGGCCAAGACCCAGTTAGAACCAAGTAAGACTCGATAAGACTCGGCTATTCTGGCCAAGGCCTAGTTAGAACCAGGTAATACTCGGCTATTCTAGCCAATACCCAGTTCGAACCAGGTAAGACTAAGCTATTCTAGCCAATACACAGTTAGAACCAGGTAAGACTCGGTTATTCTGGCCAAGACCCAGTTAGAAACAGTTAAGACTCAGCTATTCTGGCCAAGACCCAGTTAGAACTAGGTAATACTATGCTATTCTGGCCAAGACACAGTTAGAAACAGGTAAGACTCGGCTATTCTGGCCAAGACCCAGTTAGAACCACGTAAGACTCGGCTATTCTGGCCAAGACCCAGTTAGAACCAGGTAGGATTCGGCTATTCTAGCCAAGACCCAGTTAGAACCAAGTAAGACTCGATAAGACTCGGCTATTCTGGCCAAGGCCTAATTAGAACCAGGTAATACTCGGCTATTCTAGCCAATACCCAGTTCGAACCAGGTAAGACTAAGCTATTCTGGCCAATACCCAGTTAGAACCAGGTAAGACTCGGCTATTCTGGCCAAGACCCAGTTAGAAACAGTTAAGACCCAGCTATTCTGGCCAAGACCCAGTTAGAAACAGGTAAGACTTGGTTATTTTGGCCAAGACCCAGTTAGAACCAGGTAATACTAGGCTATTCTGGCCAAGACACAGTTAGAAACAGGTAAGACTCGGCTATTCTGGCCAAGACCCAGTTAGAACCACGTAAGACTCGGCTATTCTAGCCAAGACCCAGTTAGAAACAGGTAAGATTCGGCTATTCTAGCCAAGATCCAGTTAGAACCAGGTAAGACTCGGCTATTCTGGCCAAGACTCAGTTAGAACCAGGTAAGACTCGGCTATTCTGGCCAAGACCAGTTAGAACCAGGTAAAATTAGGCTATTCTGGCCAAAACCCAATATGAACCAGGTAAAACTAGGCTATTCTGGCCAAGTCCCAGTTAGAACCAGGTAATACTCGGCTATTCTGGCCAAGACCCAATTAGAAACTAGTAAGACTCGACTATTCTGGCCAAGACCCAGTTAGAACCAGGTAAGACTCAGCTATTCTGGCCAAGCCCTAGTTAGAAACAGGTAAGACTCGGCTATTTTGGCCAAGACCCAGTTAGAACCACGTAAGACTCGACTATTCTGGCCAAGACCCAGTTAGAACCAGGTAAGACTTGGCTATTCTGGCTAAGACTCAGTTAGAACCAGGTAAGACTCGGCTATTCTGGCCAAGACCAGTTAGAAACAGGTAAGACTCGGCTATTCTGGCCTAGACCCAGTTAGAACCAGGTAAAACTAGGCTATTCTGGCCAAAACCCAGTATGAACCAGGTAAAACTAGGCTATTCTGGCCAAGACCCAGTTAGAACCAGGTAAGACTCGGCTATTCTGGCCAAGACCCAGTTAGAAACTAGTAAGACTCGGCTATTGTAGCTAAGAACCAGTTAGAACCAGGTAATACTCGGCTATTCAGGCTAAGTCCCAGTTAGAACCAGGTAAGACTCGGCTATTCTGACCAAGACCCAGTTAAAACTAGGTAAGACTCTGCCATTCTGGCCAAGACCCAGTTAGAACCAGGTAAAACTAGGCTATTCTAGCCAAAACCCAGTATGAACCAGGTAAAACTAGGCTATTCTGGCCAAGATCCAGTTAGAACCTGGTAAGACTCGGCTATTTTGGCCAGACCCAGTTAGAAACTGGTAAGACTCGGCTATTCTAGCCAAGACCTAGTTAGAACCAGGTAATACTCGGCTATTCAGGCTAAGACCCAGTTAGAACCAGGTAAGAATCGACTATTCTGGCCAAGACCCAGTTAGAACTAGGTAAGACTCGGCTATTCTGGCTAAGACCCAGTTAGAAACTGGTAAGACTCGGCTATTCTGGCCAAGTCCGAGTTAGAACCAGGTAAGACTCTACTATTCTGGCCAAGACCCAGTTAGAACCAGGTAAGACTCGGCTATTTTGGTCAAGACCCAGTTAGAACCTGGTAAGACTCGACTATTTTGGCCAAGACCCAGTTAGAACCAGATAAGTCTCGGCTATTCTGGCCAAGACCCAGTTAGAAACTGATAAGACTCGGCTATTCTGGCCAAGACCCAGTTAGAACCAGGTAAGACTTATTAGTGCAAGTTTGCAATTCTTAGGAATAAATGAGAGAGTCGAGAAGTGTTTGGGCACCAATAGTGTAATTTACTCTAGAAAGCAGGGATTGAGCCAGGGGGGTGCCCGCAGGTGCACGTGCACCCTATTGATTTTTTTGATATAGTGTTAATTTTTGAAAAAATTATCTATTTTTCCTAAATGTATCTTAAATGCACCCGGTGCATTAAAATGTGTCTCTAGTATTATTTAGTTCTTATACTTTCAATTAAAAAATAAATATAAAATTTTGTAAAAGCCCAATTAAAGATGAAATAAGTTTAAAAAATCAAAGCACAAAAGCCCATGAAATATGTTTTTTAATGGAACAAGTTTATTCATCATCCTAACAATCTTAAAAATCCATAATTGAACCAACACCACAAAGATGAAACAGGTTCGTAAGTCGTAACATATATCTTTTATTTGTTTATTATGTCTTTTAAAGTTTTCATGGTTTGATTGGTTGTATGAAATCTTGACTAATTTGTTGGTTCCGTATAGTCTATCATCATCAATAAGAGCTTAGGAAATAAGAATAAGTGAATAACTATGCAATTTCTATTAAGACAAATAGGGATAACAAGTTTAAGTGATAGTCAATAATATATTAGAATATGAATAGTACCCTAATTGTAATGTCATGGGGCATTTTTATTGTTGTCGTATTTACAATATATATGAAAAGCAGTGCTTGAATGAAGTTGGTTTTCTTGCCTGTTGCTACCGCTACGGTTGAAAGATATTTTTTTTAAATGAAGCACATTAAAACTGATTTACGTAATCAGATGAGTGATGATTATTTTAATAGCGCTTTAACATGTGCTATAGAGAAAGAAGAACTTATTAATATTACTGTAAAAATTAGGGAGCACGTAAGTGTTTTTTTTTTTTGTTATGAGAGATCGTAGAATCACTAATTAGAAGGTAATATGTTCATTTATTTATCGTTTTAATGAAAGCTTCATTTTAATCCACTTTTTAACTCTATTATATTACGGTTGAAAAAAATTGTGCATCCGATTATATTTCTTTCTGGCTCCGTCCTGCTAGAAAGTATCTCTCTTTTTGTTCTTATGACATGTATGAATAACAATTTTAGATATGTTTTTTGATTCATTAAAATCGACGATATGACCGATTTCATCATTCAGACTTGAGTTCAGCTTTTGGGATGTATCTGATTTAGGTTTAACATTCAAATACGTTTGTAGAAATTAACCTATTGAGAAACACAAGTTCAAGGACAAATTTTGTTGTAACATGAATTTTGGGCCAGACACAGGCCAACGTGTCTCGTAATGGGACTTGAACTCACAACTATTTTGATTGAAAACAACTCATACCACAAGCTTATGACTTGTTATCATTCGATATACTAGATATGTGAAGAGTTAGTCAATTTGTATAACTAGCAACTGAAACTGGAACAAAATGAGCATCAAATGATAGAAAACCTCACATACTTGCACTCAAGACTGAAACATATGTTTCTTTATGAGAATTTTGGGTTAACACCTATTCATCACTCTTAACAAAAAGTTAAACTGGATTTGGAAGCATTGATGTGCTTAAAGGTTCACGCCACCTTCAATAGTTTATCTCTAGCGGACTTGGGTCGATGGATGCAAATGTCAAGAGCTCGGGATTATGTTTTAAGGCATGCATTTCGTGTTCATCCATGTTCACCCATGCTTCTATTCCGTAGCCATATTTTGTGTCCATTAGAACGACCATGTTCATAAACGTAGAACTACCCTGACAAACACCGCCACCACATGCCCATATTGGCTTTCCCCAACCAAAATCGGCTTCGTAAAATCCCATCTTGCACAAACTAGTAAACCCGATATAATTATTACTATCCTTGCATTCTTTCAAACTCTTTAGAGACTCTTCCATCACCTTTGTCCCTTTATCACCTTGTATTTTCTTCACAAACTCACTATTGATCTTTGACACACCATCACGTACTTCTTGAACAATATCACACAATTGGATTCGAGAATTTGTCATGCATTCAGCACTCGCTAACCAAATCAGATTCCCAATAGCATTTTCTGATAAAGTTGATACTAACCGTTTGCGGAGATTAACCACATGGCTCAACAAAGATGGATTCCTAGAATCAGTCTTTTCCTCGGTTGCAACCATGAAACACTTCCATAGCAAAGCCGACACCACCTCTACACGAGTCGGATCTTTGACCCCTTTTGCAACTACATCTTCCTTGAGAGCAGCTAGTTTTGATGAATCAAAAACAAATCTAGCTGTTCTACACTTGCCCATCTTTAACAAAGACTCACATATGACTAGTGATGAATCTCTAAGCCACAAATCGTTAGCCGGAAATAAAGATGGTGCACCTAGATTGGGATGCACAACTTTTTTTGAACCATAACTTGTACCGGCCCATAATTTCACAAAAGTACTCAATGCGCCACCATCAAAAATCTTGTGCGAGATGCACAAACTAATTGCAATCCCACCACACTCAAAAATACTAACTTGAACATTACTCACACAAGTTCCTACACCAGAACCATTAAAAGTAAGCTCACATGGGAGGAAATGGCTTATGAACTCGTAATCAGGATGGTTCAAAAACTCATCAAGACGATTATTGATACAAGCTACTGCAAAGTAAGCTCCAACGTCGTTACAATCAATGGAAAGGTCATCTTTTATTGTCCCTGCTAATGGGTAGAAGCGAGTTAACGTTTTGGATAACGAATCTTTTAACAAATTTAACCGTTGTTGGACCTCTAGGTCGCTAGCAATGTCTTGATTTGGGTAGTATAGTATGATGGGTGCATAAGGGGCTGGAATAAGTTGATCTAAGATGGAAAGCTTGTATAATTTAAGGTGGTGTGGTGTAGGGGATGATGGTTTGATGTTTTCTTTAGAGATGATCTTAACACTCGTCATTTTAAGTTTGTGAAACACAAAGAAAACAAGCAAAATATTAGTGTTCTTTTAAAGCTAGTTAGAAGATAGATCAAGGTAAACAGCAAACATCAATGTGGCCGGCAAAAATGGCTTATTTTCTCCCTTATCAAAAAGTGGAGTGTCCTTTAGTCATTAAGAACATCATCATCAATCTTCAATGCATTTTAATAATGATTTATTATAAACACCATGACTGTTGACACCAACTGCCGATGCGCATGACATGCATCGTCTTAACAGTTTGTTTAACAGTCACTTTCATAACGATTATACTCGGTTATATTGTTGATGCTGAGACAGATGCTGACAGCCTCCTTTCTTGTCCGCAATGCCGGATGGATCACTTTCAAGTTTTGTGTTTTTATGACAAAACTTCTAACAAGAGGATCTTCCATCACTTTTGGAGTTTCGATTGGATTCACTTCCTCTTTGTTTGGCTCATTTAGTGGTTCAAATATTAAATTCATCACTAATAGCAAGCTCATGTTATTTTATATTAGGTGTATGAGATAATACATATACTCTAGTTCATTTTAGCTTGTTAATCGATACTACTATATAATGCATTTGAGACTATTCTATAATTAAAAAGGTTTTTCTTGCTTATTACGGAAAGATTTCAAAATTAATTTGTTAGGAAGCAAGTTGGTTAGAAAGCGGTTGGTTGTTCAAACTAAAATTATTTGGCTTAACCATCTCTAATATCTCTACTTATAAAGCATGAAGACAACTAAACGTGTAACCAAATCACGCAAAAGCATTGCGCGGGTACCGTTCTAGTAAAATACAATACTTCTTGCTTGTAGTCACATTTAAATTCCAATTTTACATATTTGTTCAATAACAACTTGAATGAACTACCACCAAAAACTTTTAAAGATCATACAAAGCAAAATTCATTTCTCACTAAAAAAATGCTGGAATCTAAATCATGGATACATAATATAGAACGAATATTCTCATGAAAAATGTCATAAATTGGGTATTTGGTTGGTCAGAGATTTGAGTCACCTTGTCAAACGGAAACGAAAAGCAACACCTCTGAAAGTGTTGAATGGTATGTGGCTGACATTCTTTATGTTGTAATGAGAAGATACATGAGTCCCTTTAGATACTCGACTATTTCAGATCCACCAAGCTTGGAACTTCCATAAACTCTATCCACAAAAGTGATAGGAACCTAAAAGAGTCGTACAAAGTTCATATTAGTAAAATTTACTTGAGAAAAATACATTGTATTATTCATTATGCCAATCTAACATCGGAATTTTCAGGATCAATTTATGTGATATAAGAAAATATAAAGATGTGATGGTAAATATCGTTTACTTCAGAAACAAAATGAGTAGGTCATACGGGGGTTGGGTCACAGATCAAAATTGGGCAATTTGATAGGGGTCACATTGGGTTGACACAAAAAACTTGTTCTCGGTTTTTTTACTATGCAATGAAAATACACTTTGGACAACATCCAACCCATTCTACCCGTTTCTGATTGAGTCACTAAAGATGAAATATATCCCAAATCAACCCATTCAATAAGTACCTCTTCGATATGGTATCCTTTTCTTGAAGCTCGAACAATCATCTCCATCTGGAAAACATATCCTTTGCTCACACAAGAGCTTATAATGTCTTCAAGTACAGATTTCTTATAAAGACTGTCACACAAGAAAATAAACATCATTATTAGAATATTACAAAGGTGAAAGTAAATATAAGAATAACCTAACATTATAAAACTATCTACCGGAAAGAGCCTGTTAAGTCTGAAACACCAGGCCAAAGAAGTGTATGTGCTAAAACATTAGCCCCTCTACTTGTCAATTTGCGCATTAAAGTCCAACCATGCACACCCCCACCTCTTACGTAACGAGTTCCCGTGACAATATCAGCACCTGTCTCGATCTGTTTTCTGAAATTATTGGACTCCTATTATTAGGCAGAGGAAAGAATTTAACTGCAAGTGGCAATTTTGACCCATTTACTTCTGAGTGGGTCGATTCAGGTTATGTTCCATTTCTAAAGAGTCAAATAGGTCAAATCAAAATTTTAGCTAATAAGCAAACGAGTAAAACGTCTCTCCCAAACTGTTCTTTTTTTATTGCATAATTCCTCCTGAGTTGTATTATTCAACAAAATAAGATTATTATAAAACTTACATAACTTTTGTAATCATGTTCAAAAATAACTTGAACAGAAGTGTTCTGGTTCAGCACAACACAACCCACCCCATAACAAATTACACAAACTGATCTGACCCTGTTTGATCCGCAACCCAAACAGACCAACCGCCAATTTTTGCCACCTCTAAATTTAAGCATATCAAGGTGGTAGAAATTTTCTTACTTTATAAAATGTGGAAGGTACTTCGGCTGTGTAGAAAAACATAAGAAAGAAAAGAAATAGCACCATTAGTTATATGGTGATTATTGATGCATGTTAACTAAAATATGCAAATGAAAAGATGTGCCAATTTCGACCCATTTACTAATGAACATGTTGATATATGTTATGTTTTATCTCAAGAAAGTCGCTGAAAGAATATTGCTGACGGTACAACTACAACCTCCTGAATTTTTCTACCATAATTAAAAAAAAAATAAATAAATAAAAAATAAATAAATAAATAAAAAATTATCGTGATAATCCATAATATAGTTTTTGTAATCATATTTAACATATTAATTGTAATAAATAAAAAAAAATGGTAAAAAGTGTTTTTGGGTCAATCCAACCCGACCCAGTTTGACTAGTACAAAAAAAGTACTTGTTCTGAACCAAAACAAACTGTTTAACAAAATGCACTTAGAAAGGCAACAATTGAATACATCACCTGGGAAATGGTTCTATTACATTTATACGGTGTCTATTAAAATATTAAAAACATACTTACATGATGTGATAGATCAGCATCCATGATTACAACAAAATTTCCCGAAGCATGTTTCAGACCATGAATGTAAGCAGTCCCTAGTAAACAAAACATAGCTTAATTTATGATTTACACTGTATAATCTAAATCATTACATAGAGAAATAACTAGATACCTAATCCAAGCTTCTTGGGCCTAGCTCTTAATAACTGCATTAAGAAGATAAATAAAGTATTAAACAACTATAGTCTATAGACTAGTATCAGACACTAGTGATGTAAAATAAGATAAAAAGTAGACCAAATTTTATGAAATAGCAACGTACTTTGAAAAATACGGTACAATTTGGAGATTATATTCTTTTTTCCTAGCTATATGAATACAGTTTCCCGCAATGGGATAGTTCAGTGATTAAAGTTTAACTATCTTCCTATATGGCTGTTATATCCAAGAGATTATTTTCTGGTCCAATTTGGTAAATACGTTTTCACAATATAATTACCAGACCAAACCATCTAAATTAGTAAGTTGCTATGTTACGGAATTTTCGCTAAAAATAACTGTCACATACAATGCGATCTTCACCATAGACTTGCTGCAACTGTTTGACAATATCTTGGGTTCCATCAGGACTACCATCATCCACGACTATTATTTCAAAGTCAACATCCCTGGCAATACAACACAAACGTCATGGACTTGAAATAAAATGATCACTGCTAGTTCCAACGTTATATGAAAATAAGCTCAAGTAAAAATATTAATTAGTCACAAAAGTGTATCTATAAATTCACACTCAGTCACTTTTTTTTATGAAAAGTTGAAAACAAATACCTTGAGAGTAAACAATGATTAGTAACAGATAATTTGATGCATATGATGTACTCATGCTTAAAAAAATTTACTCATATGGTTAATAGTATACATATATACTATTTAATAGAATCTTTTTATTTTTATTTTTTTCAAGTATCTAATTGAAATACATTTTCATCAAAATAATACAAAATACCAACATCACATTAAGTTTCTAACAATTATCGTAAACCAACTATCAATCCAAACTCAATCCTAGCCAAATTCGTCAAACCGAGCTCGAGCACATGGACTTGTGTCGAGCTATAGATTCTACTAGCTACGATGAATCATCAAATATACAATCACATAGAACAATTCATCTAGCATATAAAATCCTAAACACAACAAATACAACACTAAACTAAACAATCACCTGAATCATACATCCTAAAAGCAACAAAAATCATAAATAGGTATTATGCATATACATCAACAATTTCAACTAAATTAACTCAAATTCTGAACAGATAACATAACGGCACTCTAGCTTAAAATTTTTATATACATGTTAAATAATTATTGTAATCAAGCTATCAAGCCGAACTCGAGCTTAATCTAAATTCATGGCGTGTCGACTCGTTTAGAGCCGTGTATTCAACTAGCTACAATGATCATCAAATATTCAATCACACACAGATCTAACAGTAAACTAAGTTTCAACTAATTCTAAACAGATTACGTAATCACACTCGAGCTTAGCCTAGATTAGTATATCGAATTATCAAGGCGATCTCAAGGAGATTCTTCGAACCAAATCATGTCAACTCGTTTCGACTAGCTACGATGCAATCATCAAATATCAGTGATCTAACTGTAAGCTAAGTTTCAACTAATTCTGTAGAGATTATGTAATCTCACTTGAGCTTAGCCTAAATTTGTATTAATTTGTCGAGCCGAAGCACATCGACTCATTTCGACCAGCTACAATAAGATCATCAAATATTAGGTATGCATTAACTCTAACTAATTGTGAACAGAATATGATTCAGTAACTGAAACTCAGTTATCTAATACATCATATATTAGTAACTGATATATAAACTTCGTATATCGAGATATCAAGGCAAACTCGAGCTTATTCTGAATTTGTAGCGCGTCAACACATTTAGAACCGTATATTCGACACTCATCAATATATTCAATCACACACAAATCTAACAGAAAACTAAGCTTCAGCTAATTCTGAACAGATCATGTAACACACTCAAGCCTAGCCTAAATTTGTATATCAAGCTACCAAGCCGAACTCGAGCCTAACCTAAGTTCATATCGTGTCAACACGTTTAGAACTGTAGATTCGATTAGTTGCAACAATCATCAAATATTCAATCACACAAAGATCTAACGAGTTATGTAATCACGCTAGAGCCTATCCTAAATTTGTATATCAAGCTATCAAGCCGAACTTGAACTTAACCTAAATTCATAGCCCGTCAACACGTTTGGCGATGTAGATTCAACTAGCTGCGACAATCATCAAATATTCAATCACACGCATATCTAACAGATTATGTAATCACGCTCGAGCTTAGCCTAAATTTGTATATCACGCTATCAAATCCAAACTCGAGCCTAACCTAAATTCATAGCGCGTCAACACATTTAGAACCATAGATTCAACTAGCTGTTCTAATCATCAAATACTCAGTCACACACAGATCAGCTTAGCCTAAATTTGTATATCAATCTATCAAGGCGATCTCGAGACTCGTTTCAACTAGCTACGATACGATCATCGAATATCAGGTATGCGCTAATCTAAACTAATTGTAAACAGAATATACTTGAGTAACTGAAATTCAGTTATCTAATACTCTATATATTAGTAACTGATTTTTTAAACTTCATATATCAAGGCAAACTCGAGCTTAGTCTATATTCGTAGGGCGTCAACACGTCCAGAACAGTATATTCAACATTCTGAACAGATCATGTATCACACTAGAGCCTAGCCTAAATTTGCATATCAAGTTATAGCGTGTTTGGCGAGGCGAAAATCATCAATATATTCAGTCACACACAGATCTAACGGATTATGCTATCAAGGCGATCTCGAGACTCGTTTCGACTAGCTACGATACGATCGTTAAATGTTAGGTGTTTATTATTTAAACTAATTGTGAACAGAATATGATTGAGAGTAACTGAAATTCAGTTATATAATACATCAGATATTAGTAACTGATTTTATAAACTTCATATATCGAGGTAAACTCGAGCTTAGTCTAAATTCATAGGGCGTCAACACGTCTAGAACCGAATATTCGACATTCTAAACAGATCATGTATCACACTAGAGAGTAGAGCCTAGCCTAAATTTGCATATCAAGCTAAATCTAAATTCATAGCGTGTTTGGCGAGGCGAAAATCATCAATATATTTAGTCACAAACAGATCTAACAGATTATGCTATCAAGGCGATCTCGAGACTCGTTTCGACTAGCTACGATACGATCGTTAAATATTAGGTGTTCATTAATTTAAACTAATTATAAACAGCATATACTTGAGTAACTGAAATTCAGTTATCTAATACATCATATATTAGTAACTGATTTTATAAACTTCATATATCAAGGCAAACTCGAGCTTAGTCTCAATTCGCAGTGCGTCAACACGCCTAGCCTAGCCTAGCCTAAATTTGAATATCAAGCCAAACTCGAGCTTAATCTAAATTCATAGCGCGTTTGGCGGGGCGAAAATCATAAATATATTCAGTCACAAACAGATCTAACAGATTATGCTATCAAGGCGATCTCGAGACTCGTTTCGACTAGCTACAGTATGATCGTTAAATATTAGGTGTGTTTTAATTTAAACTAATTGTAAACAGAATATGGTTGAGTAACTGAATTCAGTTATATAATAGATCAAATTATTGATTATATAAAATGATTGAGATTGATTATATATATATAAAAAAAAAAAAAAAAAAAAAAAACTTACGGAATGTGTTTGAAGACTAAGAAGACGATTAATGCGATGTTGAGTCGTTCATTATAAGTTGGGATTATTATACTGTACTTATTCTTCTTATTATCATTTTGTTGTTGTTGTTGTTCAGCCATTTGATTATATTTTGATTTGATGATGAATAAACCCTAATTCTTTTGATTTTCAAGTGTTTGTTGTTGTTGAATTGTCGCCCGGTTATGAGTAGCGGGTCGGGTTGAGCATAGCCTGCTAGTTTTATTTATTTATTTATTTATTATTTTTTTGGCAGTTTGTTTAAGCTTTGGAGATTATTTGACTTTTATTTCATTATTATTTTTTTAGGGGTGTTTGGTGGGGGTTAAGGGGCGGGTAATGGGAAAAGAATCGATTAAAGGTGCTTGCTTGGAGGGAGTTAATAATGCATAATTATAAAGTAAATTGAAACATTGACGGACCTATGTAGGGGTAGGAGAGGGTCCCATCCCCCCCTCCAAAAAAAATTTTTGCGGCATTTAATGTAAATATTATATGTTTTAGGGGTAATTTAGTTAAGGTTACAAACAAATCTCCTATTCGCCCCCCCCCAATCCAAAAAATAAAAAAAATAATAAAAAAAAAATTTAAAAAAAAAAATCTAGTTCCGCCACTGAATAGGAGGGTAATGGATTGATTACCCATCATCACCCATTCATTTGCATTCTCTTTCCCTTTTCCTACCCCACTACTAACTAGACACACCCTGAGTCAAAAGTTAAGTCTCAAAATAAACCATAATTATGAAATATAAACCGAAATCAAATAAACTCGTAAACCTACATGACGACCTATGGTATCCCAAACAATGATACTATAAGCAACCTTAGAATTCCTGAAAGCACATTACAACTTATTCACCATGTAGGAGGAGAAGTATGAGAGGTGGAATCAAAGTTTTAAAGCATGTTCAAAATAAATACTGTATGAAATTTTGCATAATCTCTTATGAAAACGTAATCCCAAAACATCACAGCTTAACTTCACCAAATGCCATATTTCACCAACCTATCATTCATGCTTAAGCTTAATAGGTAAAGATAAACGTGCTAACACTATTGATGACGTATGTGTCCAAAGGACACGTGCCAGACGACAAGTTCTGCACGTGTTCAGAAGACATTTATCCGAAAGATCACTGTCCGGATGACCACAATGGATGATGACGTGACTCTTGTAGAAAGGTCAGCACTCTTTATTCCAGAAAACTCCTTTTATTCAGCTCTCCGTGCCGCGCGAGCCGTCTAACCCAAAGATTACGGGATATTGTCCCCCACGTGGATGTGAGGCCTAGCACCTAGGCTAGGCATAACTCGGCTCACCACTTCCCACGTTGTCTGGTACAATAATTGGAGTAGTATAGATACTCTGACCTTATTCAGTTCTATGAAACTCATTTGTTACGCATTTACTCTAACATTTATTATCAGCCATCCGGCTCACATCTATACTTACTCTCACACCGGATCTTAGTCTTGGGATGGCGACGCTAAAGCGTTTCTTTCATGTGTGTTGGATGCTCGAAGAACATCATCGGCCAAGTCCGAAGAAACCTATACACACTCAACCTAACACGTTTCTTTCATGTGTGTTAAATGCTCGAAGAACATCATCGGCCAAGTCCGAAGAAACCTATACACACTCAACCTGATGCGCAGTTATTTACTTCTACAACTATGATGTACCTCGTGCTAACACTACGATGTACCTGGAAAAATAGTTGTCGTATCAAACTTTCTTAGCAAGTCAACTCAAACCAAATCAATATTACTTATTTAGACCATACTAAATTAGTAAATTAGTAAAATTTACTCATTTTAACCCATGACTTAAATCCAGTCTTTGTTCATTCTCACTGCCACCTATAAAGCTAATACCATTTCATCATATTTATAACCACAAGATGCATTATTTTTTCATCCATAAGATTAAAACTTGAACTCAAAAGATACAAAAACTTGAGCATTATTTCTATAAAATGCACAGCAAACAAGAACTGGAACTGATACAAACACAGAACTTACACAGATGCCTAATCTCGAGTGGTAACCAAACGGTTCAAGGCAACTTGATTCCGCTGATACCTTTTACATGCTTTATATAATTACACATGTTTAACTCAAACACAGAAAAACATATCGTTACAAATTACAACAGAACTATGAGATTCAGTGATAGTAACCATAGAGTTCCAAGAAGCAAATGCATAGTGTCCACGGGTTGATATCGTCTGTCGTGGGACCCATTAAAGCCACTCTAAAGTATCTAAAAGGGAGCAAAGCGTTTGGACCTGTAACTGCCCATGAAGCAAATTGTCCTGGTTTAGTTACTGTTTGGTCGTTCTCGTGTACTCTCAGGTTTGTCCAATTTTTACCATCAGATGAACCCTGAAAAAAGATATAGCACAGAAATTGTTACACTCTATAAATTATATGCTAAAAAATATACAGTAAAATTTATTAATCATATACGAAAAAATGGGTGTTTGATTTCGTATAAGTATCTAAAAACTTTTAAGAGTTTTCATTAGACCATTTGACTTCACAAGTCAAACAAAAATGAGTCTTTGTTTAGGAATAAAAGGAGTTTGGATAACTGTAAATGACATGAATTGATGAATATACCTGAAAATTCCAGTGCCTCATGAAAGCTTTCGATCCATCTTGTCTGAATGTATAATAGTTGCACATAAGCTGTTTCAATCAGAAAATAAATATAAGCTGAGATTATTCTATATTTGCATCCAAAAGGAAAATGGGCAGGTTGGGAAGCTCAAGTAATGGTTCGGGTCAAAATGAATAATTTTGATACGGGTCACTTTCAACCAGTTTGACCCACTTTGACTCCTTTCCTTTTAAGCTACTTTTTTATTCGTTTGAATAAATTGATTTAGATGAATTTGATCAAAATTTTCAAGGGAAGTAAGGATTAAACCTGGTGGTCAGGGCCAAGGTCAACCATCCACCATGAACAGTTCTTCCCGTCCTCGAGGCGGGGCCCAGCAAAAGAAGTCCCCTGTTTCAAGATTAGCTATAGTTAACAAATGATTCCTTAATGAAATATAAAGTACTTTTTAAAATAATTGTCATACCTGGTAAGTCCTTGACGCCAAGACCTTAGGATCTGTGTATCTTGAAATCGGATTACTAGCCATAATGCTAATTTTCTGAAAAAGTAACGTTACAATCACTTCTCTTTTTGATTTTTTTTTTTCTTCGTTTATATTGATGAGTATTGAAAGGAAATTTACCTTAGCTAAAACGGGATTAACCCATTGGTGTTTACCGTATGATGTACCAACATAGTACAAAACACCGTTGCTATCTCCATCACGGATGTATTGGAGCTCCTTAAAACTTGATTGCCTGTGCTGGAACCTTAACAACCGGAAGGAAAAGTCTTAATAAAATAACGGAAGATTATTTAAGGATTAGAAATAAATATGCAAAAAAAACACTCAAGTGTAAACATACTTTGGATGGCTCCCTGCAGTCGGAAAACCTGTTTCCAAGAAACTGATTGCCTCTTTCACCTGGTAAACGATCAAATTGAAAAGTTAAAAAATGTTAAAATGCCATCAGTGATCACTATATTATTTATCAAATTCAAACATATAACACAACAACCATGACCATGACTCACCAAATGATAAAAAGTACGGATTTTCATGCTTAGATTGCTAGTCTCCATCTGAAATCACAAGATAACGTGTCATTACGAATATTTGGACACATATTCAACTGAACCACAAAAGGAAAGAAAAGAAAAAGGTTAAAAAAACCTCAAAATCATCATTTGCTACATACCTTCTTGAGCAAGAACAATGGTAACAATGAAAACCGCACAAGAGGTAGCAAGACATTGAGCGAAAGAAGCCTCGTCCCAAAAAGATCTTCTGGTGTCGTAAAAGAAAGCATGTTGTCTACCACTTCCCAATTTGATAATTCACTTGGTTGCAAACCCCACATTAGGATGGCATTAAGAACTCTCTCCTCAGAAGTTACGGTTAACTCTTGATGCTGCAAAATTCACGTTCACTATAAAGACATGTTCGTTTCTCAAGAGCTAGAGAAGCAGCCCACAGTCTTAATAAATATAGTGATCCTTAAACATCGATGCTCACAAACCAAAAGAAATTTTGTTTTTGACAAAATGTGATTCCTAAACTATGCAACAAAGTTGGTAAGGACAAACCTAGACAGTGAAAATCTACACGTTGATGGTCTTGAGACCTTAAAATTTTGGTTCCTAAATTAGATTAGACCGAAGTTGGTTATCATTTAATGCATTCAGCCCCAAAGTCTTTACAGCAAATAAGCGAGAAAACATTGGTCACAGTGGTATGAAAAAAAATGGAAAATATAACTGAAAACTAGAAGTCAGAATCTACCTCTAAAATGTTAGAGAAAGTAGATTCATCTAGCAAGACGAAGTCGGTACTAGCCGTTGTACAGTAATCAAAGTGCATTGTAAATATCCTTTCACATGTTTCTTCTATAAGTTTACATGAGGGTATCGAGGGAATAACTTGAAGAATTAGGCATACTGAACCCTGCAACAAAGTATTATAGTTAGATACTCAATCGATAACTCAATTACTTGGCCAAAAGTGTCTTCATCCTTGTTCATAATACAAAAATTTGTTGTAGTAACACCTTCATCCATTAGTCAAATCCCATCCCTGCATATAATATATAGACGAAGAGAAATTAATATTTTGTAATTTTATTTTTATAAAATCCATCTCTTGTTCTCACTAGCCCGAATTCGCACTTCCCCGTACGTTTTAGTGTAACACTTCAAAACAACCGTAATCAAACACAATATTAAGATAAAATATTAAAATATTAAATAAAATTCAAAACACAAAAGGGTTATTTAAACTACCTCAGAAAGCCGCTCTAGAAGTGCTTTGCAACAATCTTGATGAAGTAGAGAAACCCCAAATTGATCTGCTAATATAAGAAGCTCGAGTAGCAGGATATTACTGTCAACCGTATCTTCCAAATTGAAGGTTCCACTATAAAAGTAATCTATCATAATCTTGAACGCCTTGGGTGACACATCTTTTAAGCAAACCTCTGAAGAAGCACTCTCACTCATTCCATTTGTGAACATCTGTTAATTCATTTACTATATTCTTAGATCATGTGAACATAAAGGTTCAAGTTCATAAACTCTAGTAACATAAATTTGTAAGGGTGAATTCTATAAAATAGTACAGTAGCATACTTTGCTAAAAAAGACCAAATTAGACAATCTTGAAACGTTGCTTTTTTATTTAAAATTTACCCAATTTGCAAAGAATAAGCTCACCTTCATAAACGGGAGACTCCACAGACCGAGAATAACTTTATGAGAGCGAGCAATAAGACCATGCCCTTCAATGCTTAAGTCCACATCACTAAACTCACCCGTCATATATAATTGTTCAAGCCTCTGCACATTGGCAGGAAGCCCGGAGGGAAAGGCAGGACCACCGCAATGTGGCTGAGAATTCGGGTAAAATATTTCCACGTTCTTTCCAGAGTCAAACAGCTTCTTATTGAGTTTAAATTTTTCGATAACCTCTTCACATTGCTTCACCAGTGAAGTTGCTCCAAATCGTAAGCTTAGATCACGCAGGGAACCCAATAGTGACTCCGGAATCTACATATAGACACAGGAATTATTAAAATCTAAGGGAGTGTTTGGATGTGTATTTATATCAAATAATTAACTGTAATAAAACATGGTGCAAGAGATAATGTTTAAGGAGGTGTTTGGATGTGAGCGTTAAGATACAATAAGGTTATAGAAGTAAATTTACTCTACTCTATTGATTTGGATGCTATATACAAGACTGGATGAAAAATTACCTGTGTAAAGCCTGTATAAATAAATTGAAGAAATGCACGAAGGACAGGATAAGTCACATCCTTGAGCGGGATGACATCTTGATCAAACAACCACGACTCAAAAGTATCCGCTGCTGCAAGGATCACCTTATGAGCAGGAACAGCTCGCTCTTCCTCACCCACGAGGAAATACACATCAGACAACTCCCAACTTTCGAGAAAAGTTCCAAGCCCTTTATGATCATCGAAATTTCCAAACTCGTTCCTTAAATCTTCTTCCATATCATCTTCCCCTTTATACTCACCACAATCAACATGCTTCCATAAAGATATGTGGTTCTGTGTTAACGGAAGCACATTAACATTTCTATACCCAACGTGTTTATCCCAGCTACTAAGACCAACATACTGCACACTACAATTAGGCTTCGTGTCAAGCCACTGAAACACGAGATTTTGAAAAGGGTACCGCCCTTTTCCAATGCTAATCAGCCCGTCACAAACGCTAATCCAATAACTTTGAAATGCTGATGAACAGCATAAACCTAAGCCCGCTTTATCAACGGTTGTGATCCCATCTACCTCGATCTTTAACCTTCTATTCCTATGACTACCGATGATTACAGTATAATGCGGACTATTATCTCTTTTGTAATGATAATGCTGACTACCTAACTGCTCACGAAACACAACAGTAACATCATTGTGCGCAAACGCCTCAAATGCAACACACCCTCTACCCGCTTCCTTAAACCTTAAATCGTCACGCCACGCACATTCAAAAGGCGCGACAGTTAGAAACTTTTTCTGCTTCTTCTCCATCTTCCAACCTTAACTCTTCAATCACTTGACACTTATGCTACAACACCTAATGCAATTATATAAGCGAATGGATATCAGATAAACACAAATAAATATCTAGTCAAATGATCATGATTCATGAACAACAAATATATTAAAAAATTCCCATTTAGGGGTCACTATTATCCATTCAAATAAAAAAATGTGTTTTTAATTCATACAAGATTCAACCAAAAGACAGCCCCACTTGACAATGAATCAGACTTTGTTTGTCATCAGATGCTCACTTATCCACATGAACAACTATTAGCTATTTAAAATTTTGAATATCTTTAAAGAGCTTAAATCTTTTATATTTTTACAAGATATGATCAAAGAAACAACTTGAAGCTTTATTTATATCCATAAAGCAAGCAACTTGCGTCTTTCACTATCAATACAACTAAAATCTTTGGGTCATAGCATCAAGTTGAGCTAAAAAAATATTTATGAAAGGCAATCAGGGATGACAGTCATATGATTTTTGCGGCATAGTGCTAATTTTAGTTTTAAAAATCTCGATTTTTCTTAAATGCACGCAGTCTAAAAAAAACATGTGTTTCTATGTCCATAAAGCAAGCAACTTGCATTTTCCACTATCAATCACGATTTAATATTTTAGGGTCATAGCATCAACTTGAGCTCAAATAATCCTTATGAAAGGCAATACTCATAATTTTTGCGGCGTAGTGCTAATTGTGATTACAAAAAATCTCGATTTTTCCTAAATGCACGCAGTCCAAAAACATATGGTTTCTACTCATGTTCAGCTTTTGTTACACGCACATGGTCATTTTTAGTACCGGTCGGCACGTAGTGCTAATTTTTAGTACGCACATGTTCAGGCGGAGTGAGGAGGGGACACGTGACGAAAAAAATTCTAGTGTAAATTTTCTAAAATGTCCGGCTATTTTTATAATTTACCCCCTTAACAAACTAATTTGTACCGTAATTTCTAAAAATTATCAAAGTTTACACCTTCGACCCTAGATTCATGTTTAGCTTTTGTTACACGCAGTCATTTTTAGTTCTGGTTCCGTCCCTCGAAACAATTATAATACTATGCACAATAAATGAACAAAAACTAAACCAAAAAACAAAGATTCCGGTGAATATACCAACATCAAAATTATCAAAAAAAAAAAAAAAAAAACATGAATTTGATGTAAAAATTCAAACTTTTTACCTGATTTGATATTGTTTCATGAAAATATGAAGAACCCAGAAAGGATTAAGGCTAAAAATGATCCTAAATTATGTTTTTTGTATGATCACCGGAATATCAAGAAATGGTGGCAAGCACGATGGGTGGCATATAATATAGATTTTGACGTGTGAGTTTGTAGTTTGTTGTTGTTTATAAATAAAAGATCTATGTTTTAAAGAGTTTGGTTTTTATTGGCAACCAATAAAATGTGTACATCAAATGAAAATATTGGGAAAATGGTACATAAGTAAAAATCATATTTTTTGCTCGATTAGGTAAAGGCATAGTAGAACTAGATAGTACCTCCCCTAAATAAATAATGGATCCCCTATTTATTTATTTTATTATTATTTTTTTCTTCTTTCTTTTAAAAATAAATAAATAATAATCTAGTTTTTATTATAAAACTATATAACTAAAAGTAGTAACATAAAATATAATAAAGTTTGATAAGTAAAAAGTAAGAAAAAAAAATATAATAAAAAATGATTAAAAAAAAAACTATCTTTTTAGTTTACCAGAGTGAAAATCCCTTTTACTTAAAAAAAAATTGTCTTTTTACCATTCACGAACTGATAAAAATGGCTTAAGACAAAATGCCACTAACGTATAAAGGGTACCCTTAACCATAAGTAAAATGATGTTTTGGTCCTTTGGCTTTGGGAAGTGATTGCTCACTCATAAATTTAATTGGGACACTCAGTATACAAATAGTTAAAGCGGTTATTATTTACAATACAAACTGTTTAATGCATATTTTGGAGTGTCTCAATTAAATATAAGAGTGTACAAATCACGTCCTCTTAGCTTTTGTTACATGCACTTGGTCATTCTTAGTACTGGTTTCGTCCCTCGAGACGATTATAATAATATGCACAATAAATGAACAAAACTAAACAAAAGATTCCGGTCAATATACCAACATCAAAATTATTAAAAGAAAACATGAATTTGATGTAAAAATTTAAACTTTTTACCTGATTTGATATTGGTTCATGAAAATATGAAGAACCCAGAAAGGATTAAGCCTAAAAATGTTCCTAAAGTTATGTTTTTGTATGATCACCGGATTATCAAGAAATGGTGGCGGGTTGCAAATAGTAATTGATTGATGTGTCTTATATAGTGTCTTTGATGAAAATGTTGTACAAAAAAATCATGATTTTTTGTTCTATTAGGTAAAATGATGTTTTTAGTCCTTTGACTTTTGTTGTCTTTAACTTTTAGTATACGTCATGCATAGCTTTAACAATAAAAGGACGTCATTGTTTAACTTGATCAAAAAAAGGACATCATTGTTTCTAAGTTATGGGTTTCCTATTGTATGGAGTAAATTGCATTTTTAGTCCTTGTGGTATGGCTAAATTTATGTTTGGTCTTTATTATTTTGAAAGTACAACGAACGTCTTTATTTTAAACTTTGACATGCATGTTTAGTCTCTAGCTAAAGTAAAATGACTAAAATACCATTTGTCTTACTCCTCATAATTTTTAGATAAAATTTTCTTTTTAGTTATTTACAATACAAAACAAGACATAATCAACCACTTTCTCTGTTTCCCTCCCATAATCTTCATCCTCCATTTTTCAAACTATTTTTTCTAGATACACATCATCATCATCTTGTGTTATATCTTCCTCTTTCACACCTTAACCACCACAACTAACACCTAAACCTACCAGTAACTACCATAACCTCACATGACAATATCCTAAAAATAGTATCTTGTGTTTGTTTGTATTCTTTAATTCACAATAAACCACAAGCCACCAATACTTGATTATCACAACAAATATCGATGAAAACCTTAACCCTAATTCAACATCCTTACCACCTGACACAATCATACTTAACTGAACCTTGATTTCCACCCATCCAAACTCTAATCATATCATAAATAGATTTAGAAACTACTTCTAAAACCCAAATCTGGTTTCCTGGTCGCGCCACAACTATGGTTTTATAAGATGTTTGAGATTTGGTTGTTCATAGGATTATGTGTGATGTGTTGTATGTGTTTGCTAGATTTTAGTAAATAAAAGTTTGCTTTTTTTCTTGTGTAGGTGTGTGGTGTGTTTTTGGTGTGGGTGTTTTTGTGTGAATAAGTAAAAGTTAAAATGACGAACTTTTTAGGGAATTGAAAAAATGTAGAAGATGAAAAATTTAGGGATTTAATCTTAAAAAATAATAAAAAATAAATAAAGAAATAAAATTGAAGATGATGAGAGAGAAAAAGAGAAAGATGGTGGTTATGTTTTGTCTTATAAATAAACAAAAGGATTTTTTTTTTTTTTTTTTTTTTTTTTTTGAAAATTAAGGGAAAAAAGACAAATGATGTTTTAGTCATTGAACTTTATCTAGAGACTGAATATGTAAGCCAAAGTTCAAAATAGAAACATTTGTTGCATTTTCGAAAGGATGAGAATCGAAAATGCAATTTGTCCAAACCATAAGGACCAAAAATGCAATATACTCCTTTGTATGAGAAGCTAAGAATGAATCGCTATCTAGCAAGTAGCAACTTACTAAAAAAAAACTCGTATACTCAAGAACATATTTTTTGTGTCATGTGTGAGATGAGATGATTTTTTTTTTTTTTTTTTTTTAACAAATGATTCCTCTATAATTGATTGAGAAGTGTACGTCTGTGTTGATTCAAAATTTAAAAAAAAAATAAAAATAAAATAAAATAAAATAAAAAATGTGTCTCTATTGCATAACAGTTAAATTATGATGATTTTAATAACGGCCTTTAAACATAAAAGGACATTTAAACATGCACAAAAACTATACATGTATCCCTAATGCATGAAAAAAATTAAATTTTAGCCTCATATTAGTTTTGTAACTCTCATCAAACGATGATCATATGCAATGGCACTTTACACTCTTTTAAAAATGGCCAAGGCTTTTTAAAAAAACTCTAACCTCACGTAATCAGAATTGAACACATGAAAAACAATTTTTTAAATGTCGGCAGATTATTTTAATACATGTAATGAGACGTTATGATTAAACACATGACACGTAAAATCAATTGAAGTTTCAATAATAAATGAGTCCATGAAACCAAAAAACAAAAATGACTACAAAATTTAAATTTGAATATAAAAGAATATATTATCTATCTCAAAGGACCCCATAGTGACTCAACATGAGGTGTGTTCCGTATCTAGTGACTCAGCTTGAGGTGTGTGCTGAATATGACTTTTGCATCATTAGCGACCCCATTTTATAGCATTCAATTGTTTGATTTTTAGTCGGCGTAAAAAGCATATTCGTTGATAGCTATGTGCAGCCAGCCGTCTGTCATAAATTTTAATGGGCACGGCATCTTAGGGGTGACAACCTTGCCTAAGTTTGACTCATCTTTTAATGCAAACAACCAATCATGGTCCTCCAACATATTTTTTTGGCTAAACTTGCATAAACTTCAATTTTAAGTGGCAATCTTGCCTAAGGTCAAGCATTAAATTTTAAAGGGATTTTTTTTTTTTTTTTTTTTTTTTTTTTTTTTTTTTTTGGAAACAAGCCCAACGTCCCAATTGTAATTAAATGCCAACGTTCAAATTTGCTTGGGAAAGGAAGAAACCGAATCGGGGACATTCACCGTTTGAGGCACCGATCGGTGCTTGCCGCTGCTATGGCAGCCTGGCTTGCCGATCGGCAAACCTCACCGAAGCACCAAAACCGCAAGGTTGCCACCCCTCTTAACATATGTCCTATACGAAACTTTTATACTCTCTCACCGTCTCGAAATATAAGTCTATTTTAGAATTTTCAGTCTTTTTTTTTCCGACTTTAACTTTAATTATTTTTTTTCGTATTATATAATACTTGCTGAAAAGTATAGCAATGAAAATACATTTAAAACAAAATTCCGTTTATATATTTTACTTCAATTATTATATAACACAAAAAAAAAAAAAAAAAAAAAAAAAAAAATTAAAGTCAAAGTTAAAATAAAAAACTTTTTAAAAGTCAAAACAAACTTATATTTTAAGACGAATGAGAGTAATATAAACACTTTTTTTAATAAAAAATTTTATGATAAATTATCAAAATTCCTAAGTCATTCCAAAATAATAATAATAATAATAATAATAATAATAATAATAATAATAATATTTTTAGTAGAGTTTGTTTCGCTATAGCTAGAGGGGTGGGGGCTCAGATTGTTTCTCGGCTTCCCACTAATTTCTTGTAAACCCTATGAGTTTCTAATAAAAGTGATGTTTATATAATAAT
Organism: Artemisia argyi; assembly: GCA_030686995.1. Taxonomy (NCBI): domain Eukaryota; kingdom Viridiplantae; phylum Streptophyta; class Magnoliopsida; order Asterales; family Asteraceae; genus Artemisia; species Artemisia argyi. The sequence continues at coordinate 175,486,938 of CM060694.1, forward strand.
AATAATAATCTCGCCAACCTAACCGCATTCGTCCTTATAACACCAACACACACAATGCAATTTGGCATATCATAACGACGCCATAAAGCAAAAAAAACCTATAAAACCACTGCATGGTATTCACTTACTCCTTTTAAATATTAAATTAAACTTCAAAGTCTTCATCACATTTTTGTTATTCAAAGTCTTCATCACATTTTTGTTATTCTGTCTACTTGTTCTACTTGTGTTGATATAATGTTAATCTTTTGCATTTAAAGTTAACACGTTTATAAATAAAACTATCTCTGTACAACATTATAATTACATTTAACAGTTAATTTATTAAACACTTTTATTAAAAAAAATGCAGCTTGCAGCTGATATTAACAGATTTACAGTTAATAGTTTAGAGTTTATACTTTACAATTTACGACTTACAGAGTTACAGCATATAACTAGTTTGGCAAACGTACCCTAAATATTACGTTAATATTTGAACAAAGCAAGTCATTAATTAGTTTATATTTAAACAAGCAAGTCACTAATTAATTGTTGCTAGCCAACCTTTATATAAATTGGGAGGTAATTTGTACATCATTTTTATTTGTCATCCGTCACTAAATTATGCATAGCGGTGTTGTACTGTGTGCATTGCTGGTGTAATTTAATGATGTATAGCCAAAAAATGGTGCACAAATCATCTCCTTATTAATTGTTGTTGCGAGCTTAATTCGAGTCGTTTGACTTAAAATTAATGTTTTGATTCATGTAATTGATCAAATCTAGAATTAAATAAATCAAAGTACATTTAAATGCAAATCATATTTGTCGTCAAAAGAATATTCACAAAGCCTCATCTTAATGCACAAGATAAAGTTAACAAATAGTAGCTTCTTAAGATCACAAAAACTATGGGTGTGAATGAGATCGTGACTATGAAAATGATTAAAGGTGTTTGTTTAAAATGAGAGGCCCACCACTATGTTAATGAATGATAGATATAATCCATACTTCATATACATCAAGAGAGCTATGTATAGATCTTTTATATGTGAATGACCCACCACTGCTATCAAACTCATACTTATTTTCATTCATGACAGCATACCAAACGCACACTATATGTTTAAATACTCATCGGAACGCGCAGGCTTATACAACTTTGTAAATGACATTTGTTTTCAAAATGAACATCGGTATACATCTTTTAGTTTACTCATTTTAAAAAAATATAGCAAGTCATTTAAACTTTCTGTCATTATACAAAATATTTGGAAGTTGGGATCAAACTTATAACCTATTATTTCTTCAGAAGCTCTCTTTTTCCGATTTAAATTAACACTTGTGTTGGGGAAAGGCGCCCCGATGACTGACCTAAAAGTTGCCAAGCTCTCTTTTTCCGGCTTTACATGCACTTGCGTTGGGAGAAAAGGCACTCAATGACTGACCCAAAAATTGCCGCCTGTGAGATTTAAACTTGTGACCTCTACCAGAGAATCTCAACCCCAACCACTAACCACCCCTTTTAAGATTTAAATCTTCTTATCTTTGATTTCTCGTCTACTTCATTCATGTCATGGAGCTAGACACCTTACCTAACAAAACCAATAAAGTAACTACTCCCTCCGTCCCATTTAAAATGTCCACAATGGAATCTTTGCATGTCCCATTTAAAGTGTCCACTTGTACCTTCCAACCAATAAGATGAGAGTTTAGTGGGTAAAAGTAATATTTGATTGGTGGAGAGTTTAGTTAGTGGAATCTCCTTAAACTTTGTGCATTATGAAAGTGGACACTTTAAATGAGACGGAGGTAGTATATCCTTATCATGCATTACTTTTAACAAAATCAACTTCACAAAAAACTTGCATATCAATATTTTATTAGTTTAAATATTATTTAATACTCAAACTTTTAGCACTTTTCGTTTTTAACACATAAACTTTTTTTCTCGCAATAATTACAAATTAAACCTTTTTTTTTTTGGTCAAAGGTCATACCGGAATCACAAGTTCACAAGTGTAACTATTGCCGCTATACGCTATCGCTATGCTTGAGTATTCGTCTTATTAAACTTCATGTCTTCATCACATTTTTGTTATTATATTTGCTGGTTCTACTTTTGTTGATATTAATGTTAATCTTTTGCATTCAACGTTAACAAGTTTATAAATAAAACTATTATTTTACGCCATTACGCTTGATTTACACAAAATTTACACTAAAACTATAAAACAAAACGAGATTACAAGCTTAGTTTATGGAATTGTTTCATGAGTTGTATTTTTTTTTTTTTTTTTTTTTTTTTTTTTGTTATCTTTGGTCTCTCGTGTTCATCTAATTGCTGCTTGTGCTTGATACAGATCTATGATCTGATGTTCCACAATCAAACTTCATGTTTATTGTCGTAATTGTTCAACATGGATTATTATTGAATGAAGGTGATTTACATACATCAATATATGTAGAAATAATATCATGTAATACATCTACAACTATTTTACAAATGGAAATTGATTTACACACTTCTAATTTTTGTTGGCACACTCCAATATACGCATTAGACAGTTGTACTTGAAGTATAACCTGTTTTAACTGCTTGTACATCAGAGTATCTCAGTAAACATGTAAAATGTGACAATCACTTTCCTGTACAAAATGAGATGACACGATATATACGAGTCAAAATTAAGTACGTGCAAATCATGTCTTCATTAACATTCTTTTGCCCAATTTAGTGTATTGCACCTAAACTTTTAACAAATTGCTAACCAACCTATATATTTATTGTTGTTGTGAGCTTAATTTGAATTGTTTGACTTAAAAGTGATGTGTTTGATTCATGTATTCGACTTGGTACAAAAAAAATTGTTCAAATCTACAACTAAATAAATCAAACTATACTTAATTGCAAACCTTGTGGTCAAAATGAATATTCACAAAGCCTCACCTTAACGCACAAGAAAAATAAAATAAAGCTAACAAATAGCTTCTTAAAATCACAAAAACTATATGTTTAAAAACCCGTCGCAATGTGCGGGCTTATACAAACTCGTAAATGACATTTGTTATCAAGATGAACATCGGTATGTATCTCTTAGTTTACTCCTTTCAGAAATATAGGAAGTCTTTTAAACTTCTTATCTCTTTTCCAAATATTTGGAAGTTTGGATCAAACCTATAACCTATTATTTCTTCCGAAGCTCTCTTTTTTTCCGGCTTTACATGACACTTGCATTGGGAAAAGGCGCCCGATGACTGACCTAAAAGTTGCCAAGCTCTTTTTTCGGGCTTTACTTGACACTTGCATTGGAGGAAAAGGCGCTCGATAGCTGGCCCAAAATTGCCGCATGTGAGATTTGAACTTGAAACTTTTACTAGAGAATCTCAGACTCCCGCCATTGGATCACACCTTTAAGATTTTAAACTTCTTATCTTTGATTTCTGGTCTTTTTCATTCATGCCATGGAGCTGGACCCTTTTAATTATATCATTATCAACTTTAATTTGAACAATATCAATTTTAAAAAATGAAAACGTACATATCAATATTTAACTTAAAACTGGGCTGTATATAATAGGCCCCGAACCTGTTTTAGATGGGCTATATGGTTTCAGCAGTTTGGGCTGTTTGGTCCATAGAAATTGGCTACCCATAAAAAGTGAACTGGGTTATGTGAATACATTATGCTGTCAATAAAAATGTGGTTTTATGTCTCAATAAGTTGTACATTATGTTGGTTGTCAAAAGTTATGTATTTATTTATTTATTTTCAATTGAAACAAAATTATCTCACAATTTATATACATAATTATCGACCTCAAATTTTTTAAACAGGATTTAAATCAACAGTTATTTGGTTAAAAAGCTTCTCACACAACAAGATATCATTAAGACACATGCCATTTTGTGATTGTGAGAAGTTAAATAGTGTGTGTTCCAATACCTTACGACAACAATTATTTATAAATTTATACGAAGTGAAGATCATCTTGAACTTTGGTTGTTTGTAAGTAAAAGACGTTGAACGTCATTTATCTTTTTAGCAAAAGCATTTACTAGTTATTAAGTGTATAGTCGTTATTGTGATTAAGATTATGATAAACTTCCACAAAAATGTATGAATTGACGGGAACACCATGATATGGGGTGACTTTTGACACCAGCCAGTGGAGAACCAACTGGAGTAAGCACGAGCCGAGACTCAAACTCGTAACTTTGTATCCACAAAATCTCTTTAATGGGCCTATGAGTTTTTCGAAAGTATGTACCAACTGAGCCAAAGCCCTTTGGTGATTATAATAAACTTAATTAACGAATAAAGTGTTGATGTGCAAGTAAATTTAAGGATGACGAATAAAGTGTGTTTGGTATCCCACTATTGGAATGAGACTGTAACTATGAAAGTGATTAAAAGTGTTTGTTTAAGATGAGGGCCCACCACTATTTAATGAATGATAGATATAATCCATACTCCATATACATCAAGAGAGCTAGGTATGGATCTTTCATAGGTGAAGGACCCACCATTACTGTCAAACTAATACTTATTTTCATTCATGACAGCATACCAAACGCACACTATATGTTTAAATACTCATCAGAACACGCAGGCTTATACAACTTCATAAATGACATTTGTTTTCAAAATGAACATCGGTATACATCTTTTAGTTTACTCCTTTTAAAGAAATATAGCAAGTCTTTTAAACTTTTTGTCATTCTACAAAATATTTGGAAGTTGGGATCAAACTTATAACCTATTATTTCTTTAGAAGCTCTCTTTTTCCGATTTTAAATAACACTTGTGTTGGGGAAAAGGCGTCTGATGACTGACCTAAAAGTTGCCAAGCTCTCTTTATCGGGCTATACATGCACTTGCGTTGAGAGAAAAGACACTCGATGACTGACCCAAAAATTGCTGCCTGTGAGATTTAAACTTGTGACCTCTACCGGAGAATCTCAACCCGAACCACTAACCACACCTTTTAAGATTTAAATCTTCTTATCTTTGATTTCTCGTCTACTTCATTCATGTCATGGAGCTAAACACCTTACCTAACAAAACCAAAAGCAATTATATCCTTATCATGCATTATTTTAAACAAAATCAACTTCACAAAAAACTTGCATATCAATATTTTAGTAGCTTAAATATATTTTAATACTCAAACTTTTATCACTTTTCGGTTTTAACTCACAAACTTTTTTCTCACAATAATTACAAATTAAACATTATTTATTTATTTATTTATTTTATTATTATTATTATTTTGAGTCAATGGTTATACCGGAATCACAAGTTAACAAATATAACTATTTGCCTCTATACACTGTCTCTGTGCGTGATTATTCGTCTAGTTGAACTTCATATATTCATCACATTTTTATTATTCTATCTGCTTGTTCTACTTCTGTTGATATAATGTTAATCTCTTGCATTCAAAGTTAACGGGTTTATAAATAAAACTATTATTGTACACCATTACGCTTGATTTATGCAAAATTTACACTAAAACTACAAAACAAAAAGGGGTTATAAGCTTAGTTTATGGAATTCTTCTTTGTACTAAGTTTGTTGGTAACTTTGTGAATAAAAGATAAATGTTTATATATGGTATATTGTTTCGTATGTTGTCTTATTTTACTCGACATTTTTTGTATCTTGGGTCTCTCATGTTCATCTAATTGCTGCTTGTGCTCGATACAGATCTATGATTTGGTGTTCCACGATTAGACTTCATGTTTATTGTCGTAGTTGTTTAACATGGATTATTATTGAATGAAGGTGATTTACATACATCAAAACATGTAGGAAAAATATCATGTAATACATCTACAACTATTTACAAAAGAGAAATGATTTGCATACTTCTAATTTTTATTAGCAAACTTTAATGTACGTATTAGACAGGTGTACTTTAAGTATAACATGTTTTAACTGCTTGTACATTTAATGTCTCAATAAAACCGTAAAATATGCTAATCACTTCTCTTTACAAAATGAGATGACACGATATATGCAAGTCAAAATTAAGTACGTGCACGTCATTCTTTTGTACAATTTAAACGTATTGCACATAAACTTTTAACAAATTGCTAACCAAGCTTTATATTTATTGTTGTTGTGAGTTTAATTTGAGTCGTTAGACTTAAAAGTGATGTTTTGATTCATGTATTCGACTTGGTTCAGAAAAATTGATCAAATGTAAAACTAAATAAATCAAACTATACTTAATTGCAAACCTTATTGTGGTCGAAATAAATATTCACAAAGCCCCACCTTAACGCACAAGAAAACTAAAATAAAGCTAACAAATAGCTTCTTAAGATCACAAAAACTATAAGTTTAAAAACCCGTCGCAACGCGCGGGCTTATACAAACTCGTAAATGATATTTGTTATCAAGATGAACATAGGTATGTATCTCTTAGTTTACTCCTTTCAGAAATATAGCAAGTCTTTTAAACTTCTTATCTTTTTACGAAATATTTGGAAGTTTAGATCAAACCTATAACCTATTATTTCTTCATAAGCTTTCCTTTTCCGGCTTTACATGCACTTTGTTTGAGCAAAAGGCGCCCGATGGCTGGACCAAAAGTTGCTGCCTGTGAGATTTGAACTTGAGATCTTTACTAGGGAATCTCAAACCCCCACCAATGAAACACACCTTTACGGATTTAAACTTCTTATCTTTGATTTATGGTCGTCTTCATTCATGTCATGAATGTGGACCCTTTTAATTATATCGTTAGCATGCTTTAATTTGAACAAAATCAACTTAAAAAAAAAAGAAATAAAAAAAATAAATAAATAAATAAAAAATAAAATAAAAAAAACTTGCATACCAAAATTTTACTTAAACAGGGCTGTATATAATAGGCCCCAAACCTGTTTTAGATGGGCTAGATGGTTTAAGCAATTTGGGCTTTTCGGTCCACTAGCAATTGGCTACCCATAAAAAGTGAACTGGGTTTATGCAAATACATTAAGCTGTCAATAGTTTTATGTCTCAATAGTTAATTGGTTGACAAAAGTTATTAACTTATTACTGTATTATTATTATTATTTTTTTTTTATGGAAACAAAATTATCTCACAATACATATACATAATTATCAATCTCATATTTTTTAAACAGGATTTAAATCCGCAACTATTCGGTTAGAAAACTTCTCACACAACAAGATATTAAGACACATGCCATTTTGTAATTGTGAGAAGTTAAATAGTGTATGTTTCAATACCTACAACAACAATTATTTATAAATTTATACGAAGTGAAGATCATCTTGAACTTTGGTTGTTTGTAAGTAAAAGACGTTGAACATCATTTATCTTTTTAGCAAAAGCATGTATTACTCTATCCGTCTCAAAATTATAGTCTCCGTTTGACTTTTTTTTGGTCTTTTTTTCTCAACTTTGACTTTAAATATATTTGATTATGTTACACAATACTTGATGAAAATTATACCAATGAAAAATACATTTAAAACTCAATTCATTCATATATTTCGCATCAAATATTATATAATATAAACAAAAATACTTAAGGTCAAAGTTGAAAAACAAAGACCGAAAAAATCAAAAGAGGACTATAATTTTGAGACGGATGGAGTAGTTATTAAGTGTATAGTCGTTATTTTGATTAAGATTATGATAAACTTTCACAAAAATGTGTGAATATGAGGGAACACCATGATCCTGGGTGCCTTTTGGAACTAGTCATTATCTATCTAACAAGAAATAGCTATGTCAACTCTCCTCGCTCAGTGCGGCACCAACTGGAGTAAGCACGAACCGAGCTCGAACCAATAACTTTTTATCTACAAAATCTCTTCAGTGAATGGATTTTTCGGATGTAGGTAACAGCTGGTGATTATGGTAAACTTAATTAACGAATAAAGTGTTGATGTGCAAGTAACCAATATTCTATACACAAATGCAAAGAATTTGTGTTGCTCGAAAAGCACATGTTGAAATAACTTTTGCAGCAATTAAAGGATATATTTCCCACCTTTTCAATGACTTATACACTAATGTATATCGAGATAACAATAAATATTCTCATACATAATAAACTTTGACATTTGAAAATTATAAAAACAGATTTTGAGGGTTGTGAAAAGCAAAAAATCACTTTATGTATAACACAAGATGATACTTGTACTCTTACTAGACACTTTGACAGTTCATTTTCTAAATGTTGCAAGATATTCTCTTTTTAGTACATAGTAGATAAAGTTAACTAGATAGACGAAGTTTATATTAAGTTAAGAGAAATTAAGAGATTTGATAATTATCGTATGCTCGCACATCTAATCTAGCATGTAACAACTACTAATGGAATTAATGAACATATTGGAGTGTGATCATGAAAATAATCTAAAATCGACTACTCGAATAATTAAGTAGCGTATATCTGAGTCAGAAACTCGCCTTTCTCGAATAACCTAAGTCGGGAACATTTATTCTGGTTACCAGGTAAAGATTGTTTTAAATATGATACTAGTTATAATGCCCGCGCACGCGCGGTTTTTTGTTTTTTGTTTTTTTTGAATGATGTATTTTTATTTATTAAAAAACAAATAATTTGATCTTTGTTTTATTCGATTTATGATTTTTAATTATAGTTTTTTATTAATAAAGATAATCATTTAAAATTTTTAATCCTATTGTTAGTTACATCTTATTTATATTTTTTGTATTTATCTTCTACTTATATAGTATATCAACAAAACGAATTTATAAATTAATAAATAATAATAAAAATATTACCTAAGGATTTTTTTTTTAAATACAAAAATCTTCACTTGAGGTTTTGTTTTATTATATAAAATATTTACGGGTGATGTTTTGTGTTTCACTTATTATTATATCAAAGACGTTTTCATTTACTTACAAGGTCTTATTTTTTTTTTTTAACTGCAAAATTTATTAGAAAGCAAGGAACAAGCAAGAAACTTCTCCTTGCCAAAGAGAACAATTACAAAGGATTAAAAACCCAATCATTCCAAGACATATGCATCTTAGAAGCTCGGGCATTTAATCAATTAAACGACGTTAAAACAATCAAATCAAAAATGTCACTTCTTCTAATCAGATTGTTGTTGAACACCACCGAGTTTCGGAAACGCCAAAGGATCCAAATAGAAGCTTTAACAATCGCCTCGAACTTTATCTTCGACTCACTTGATCTAGAGGAATCAACCAAACCGTCATACCACTCTTGTATGCTATCCCCAACTGGAATCGTTACGTCACACCATCTTGATACTTACAAGGTCTTATGCGTTTGACATTTTATAATAAAGGTAAAGCGTTGGTTTACAAATGAAGTCAAGTTCTCAGTTTTCTAAAAAGGTGATACATAGTAATAGATAAAAAAGAATGTAGTAACAAGTCCGCAAACTCTAAAATAAGAGTAGACAAATATTAAGTTTACTTGCGTCTTGCAGTAAAAATGTTTAAAGTATAGGCACCAGTACCACCATGTCTTTTTTTTTTTTTTTTTTTTTTTTTTTTTTTTTTTTTAACGGCGGCTTGCATTAAAACTAGCAAAAGCTAGAAGAAGAGCTACATAGAGGCTAAAGTTTCTATAGGATTTTTTACCCAACCTATCCAACTAATCTTACATTTAGGATTTCTAGAAGAAAACCACAAAAAAGATTGAGAAATAATGAAGTCCCAAAGAGTATCCTTTTTAGGGGGAGGACTAGAGAAGAGCAATTGGTTCCGAAAGTTCCATATAGACCAAAGAAGAGTCCCTCCTACGCCTTCAAGAGCCGAACGAGCCATGGCATCAACACGCACAACATCTAGCCAATCATACCATTCCGAGATGTTTGCACAAATCGGAATATCCAAAACCCACCACTTAGCCAATAAGGACCATAAATCTTTAGCCATCTCACAATTGAAAAAAATGTGATTTACTGTTTCAACATCAAGCTGGCAAGTTTGGCATATAATAGAATCAATCTGAACGCCCCTCCTATCTAAGTTAACCTTGGACGGAAGCTTATTCAGATGTAATCTCCAAAGAAACACGCTAACTTTTATGGGAATAGTGCGATTCCATCGAGTAGCTACAAAATCAGCCTCTAACATTGTGTCATCCACAAAAACTTGAGCAGAAGCCACCGAGAACCCACCAGTGACATCGAGAGACCATTGCCAAGTATCTCTTTGGTCCGCAAGAGACACGCTCCTAATAACATCTTTAAGATCATCAAACTGAGTCATTTCCGCACCTCCCCTAGGGAAACGCCTGAGAACCGTGCTACAGTCAGAATGGAGCAAAGGAATCCTATTTGCAATAAGACAATTTCTCTCGATGTCCAAATTATAAATGCGAGGGAATTGGAGTCTTAGAGGGGTATTCTCATACCAAATATCTTCCCAAAAGCGAGTTGATTCACCATTACCAAGCTTCTTAGAACAAAAGGAAAGGAGATCAATACATTTGTCCTTGAGCCGATGGACCGAAGACAAAATAGTGCCCCACGTAGATTGCTTAGGCCGACGGTTGGTAACATTAAAAACGCCTCCACTTTGGCCATATATACTCCAAATGACACGAGACCATAAAGCAAGAGGCTGAGTAAGAAACCGCCAAATCCATTTGAAGAGAAGACCAATGTTGAGCCCATATCACATATCTAATCAAGCACTCATTAAATTTTACTAGCAGTGTATTTGCGCGATAAAGTTGTTGGTCGCCTGTAATTTAATTTTTTCGGCCAATATTATTTGTACATCTTTTTGACAATAGCTTTACCAATTAGTTTGTTTGTTGAAAGTATTACTTCCTTGTGGCAAACAGCTAAACCTTCAGGGGGTTATTATGTAAATATTTTATAACTGTTTTTCTAACTTTATAACTTTGGGTGTTGTTTGTAAGTTTTGTTTGTGCAGTGTTTAGAGTGTAAGATCCTGGGCTGTATAATGTTGCTATCCAGCTAGGGTTTCACAACTTACGCTCTTATATTCCTCTCAGTTTCACACACAAATATTCTGTCATCATCATCTGGGTTTAAGTGGGTTTCTAGGTAGTTTACTATTGTAAACAAGCGTAGTAGATGGTTTGGTTTTGTTTATAGATTTGGTAGAGTGTGAGTTGTTGTATTCTATTGTTGCACATATTAGAGGGACAACAATCTTTTCTTTGTATTTGTTTGGTTAGCACCTGTGTTGGGGACTAATCTGCTGTGTATCTTGTTATAATAAAAGATTATCACCAAGGGGTGGTTGGTTGGGTGATTATCTAGGTTGGTGATCGGTTGATATCTTGGTGATTCTTGGTTGATTAAGAGCTCGATTGAATTAGGGTTTTTTCTTGAAACCCTAATATTTAGGGGTTTTCTGTTATTGAGGTTCTTGGTTCGATTGAAGGTGGTTTTAGTAAGTTCTGTGGTTGAATTGTTAGTTTCTTGGTTCAATTGGAAGAAACCCTAATTTTTCAAATTGGGGGTTTCTTGTATTCTTGGAATCTTTTGGTTCTTGGGCTATTTTTCGCTGCTGGTTTCATCTCTATAGCACTGTAAGGTTCTTTCTTCCTTTAGGGCTAACTAGTTTTGAGTTTAGTGGGCGCAAACGGATTGACTAACTTCTTGATCTGCCTCTATAAGAGGTGTGAATACCTGCTCTGGTCAATCACAGCTTGCTGGCTTGGGCTAAATTAGTCCTGGGTGTGAGTTTTGTGTCTTTTATGATTTGTTGTTTTAGTTTTATTTGGCTGATTGTTTGGTTTATTAGTTGGTATCTGTTGATTATCTGTCTCTTTAGTATTTTTAGTTTATCTGGTTGCTTGTGATCTTGCTTGTTTGTTTATCTGGTTTTTCTGTAGTTTAGTGTCTTTAATTTTTCAGTATGGCTATCATGATTAGCAGTCTTGATCAAAGTAATCCTCTGCATCTTCATCCTAATGATTCTAATTGTGCATCTGTTGTGAGTATTAAATTGGTTGGTGTTGAGAATTATAGAGTTTGGGCTAGTGTTATAAGGGTGCGTTTGGTATCCCACTATGGGAATGAAACTATGACTATGAAAATGATTAAAGGTGTTTGTTTAAGATGAAGGGGGCAATGAATGATAGAAATGCTCCATACTCCATATACCTCAAAAGGGTCAGGTATGGATCTTTCATACCGAGGGGCCCAGCACTACTATCAAAATCATTCCCATTGTGATTGACGGTGGCATACCAAACGCACCCTAAAACTTGCTATGCAAATTAAAAATAAGATGGGTTTTCTTGATGGTTCTTGTGTTAGAACTACTTATGCTGCTAGTCCTTTGTTAGAGGCTCAATGGGATAGGTGTAATGCTGTTGTGTTTAATTGGATTTTGAGTTCTTTAACTCAAGATGTGTATCTTGGGCATGTTTTCTCTGATAATGCTTCTGTTGTGTGGAAAGATTTAAAAGATACATATGATAGGATTGATGGTTCTGTAGTTTTTAATTTGCTTCAAAAGATTAACTGTTTTAAACAAGGTGGTTTACCTGAATCTGAATATTATCATAAGTTGAATTCTTTGTTGAGAGAGTTTAATATTCTTACTAAGTTGCCTGATTGTACTTGTGAGCCTAGACAAGAGCTTGTTGATCATGGTAAGTTGTTAAAATTGATGCAGTTCCTTATGGGGCTTGATGACATTTATCAACCCATAAGAAGTACTCTTTTGACCAGGGAAATCCTTCCTGAAGTCAAAGATGCTTTTGTCATTGTATCAAGGGAAGAATCCTATAAAGGGGTTCCAACCACAACTGTTAAAACTGAGAAAACTCAGGTGTCTGCCTTTGTTTCTAAGACTTATGATAATAAAAATACTAATTGGAGAAGAAACAATAATGGTAACAATTCTGGGTCTAATAACAGGGGAAACTATGATAGTTTGCTTTGTTCTCATTGTGGTTTAAAGGGCCATACTGTTGAAAGGTGTTTTGAAATTATTGGTTATCCACCTGGTTTTAAAAAGAATCCTAATTTGAAACCAGCTAATAATTTTAATAAAACCAATTATATAAAAAGTGCTTTTGTGGTTAATAATGGTCCTAAGAATGGTACTGGCAGTATGTCTCTGACTAATGAACAGGTTATGAAGCTTTTAAGTTTGTTGAATGAGAAATCAGGAACCTCTGCTCATGCCAATATGGCAGGTAAGGATTCTTGTTCCTTTTTTAACTGCAGTGTTTTCTTTAATCAGCATTTTTATAAGTTTTTTGGTGCTAATATTAAGTTGGATGGGGTCAATTATCATCTGGGATGGATAATTGATTCTGGTGCTAATCAACATTTAACTAATAGTCATCTTAATATGCATAACTTGGTTGATATATCTGATTTAAAGATTACTGTGGGACATCCTAATGGAACTTTAGCTAAAGTTACTCATGTTGGCAAATTAAAGCTTAATGATAATGTGGTTTTGTTTATGTTTTAGTTGTTCCTGAGTATTGTGTTAGTCTTATGTCTGTTAATAAGTTGATTAAAGATAGCAAGTTGAGAGTTGGTTTTGATGAGATGCTATATTCAGGATTTGAATCAGCAGAGGGTGTTGGGGACTGGTAGTGAGTCTGGTGGTCTTTATTTGTTTGATAAGTCCAAAGTTTCCTCTACTTGTGTGATTAAAAGTGAGTTTCTTAGTTGTTTTGTTTCTAAAGATGTTTGGCATAGTAGATTAGGACACCACTCAAGTTTTAAAACTTTTAAAACTTTTAAAAAGTTCTTTAAAATTAACTCATATTGATCATGGGTCACCTTGTGATGTTTGCCATTAAAGGTGATCACGGTCCAAAAACCGGACCAGACCGACCAAGACCGAACCGGACCGAAGACTGATAACCGGAAAAAACATAGACCCGGACCGGACCGAACACATTCGATCCGGTCCTCGGTTTAAGATTTTGGGCTACTTCGATCTTGGTATGGTCCGATTTTGGCCGATCCTATCCGGTTTTAGACTGTTAATCAACCCTAAGTACAAGTATTGAATGCAAGACTTGATGTGTGTCAATAAAAAAAACAAGTGCGGATTAATTCCTCGACCAAATGTACAAGTAACATACAAATGATGTCTAATTGTCAATGGGATTTTAGCCTTTAGGCTTATAGTAATGGTTGTCAAGTATGATCACGGTTATCACTGTCACATCAACGTCAACTCATTACGATCGTTTTTATAACTAAGTTATTGTAATAAGGTGATCACGGTCATTACAAAAAGCATACACCAATTAAATATAAAAATACCTCACAAAAACAATTTAAAAATATACACTCACATAAACAAATGCAAACCACTCGGTTGATCAAACGACCGAGTTATGCAAATCATGCCGACTGACCTTCGACCAACCTATGTAATAAGGGGACGCGTCCTATGTGCTTGAACAATTAGTTTCCAAAGTGATTTTGAAGTGAAACCGATGCAAAGTAGTACTAACAACAAATTTGACCCGCAAAGGACGAAAAATACATAGGATTCGTCTAACTTGATGAAATGCATCTAATATATGTATATGCATCTAATTTTCAGCTAAAAAATTTATTGTGATGCATCTAAAAGATTAGAGATACATCTAATTCAAATTTATGCATCTCTAATATGTCATTGGAAAAATGATTGAGGGGGGTGGCAACGTGATAGTCATTCCATCGGCAAGCCCATTGCCTCCATGTCGGCATGCAATATTCGGCAAGCTATGCGGTGAACATCACCGATCGGTATGAAAGCTACATTCAAAAAATTGTATCGTTGGACCATTTAATCATGTTTGGGACTTTTTCCAAAAAAAAAAAAACAAAAAAAAAAAAAAAAAGAAAAAAAAAACAAAAACTCACCATTTTCGTTTTTATTTTCACATCTAAACTAATATCAAATCACACATACAATTTACATTCTAATAACCATGTCATCATCTTGTTCATCCTCAAACGAGATAATTATTCCCCCCGACTCATCCGAAGAATGGTTATCCGGTAGTACAATTGAAACCTTTTTAGCCGCGTACGAAGCTCTTGAAGACACGGCAAGCTCTACCTTTCATCCGTGGTTATGTAAAAAGTTTTCGTGATAAAGATTTAGAAAATTTAATGAATGACTATTTCGTTGAACAACCAAAGTTTAACGAAGATGTTTTTCGTGATCGTTTTCGTATGAGTAAAAGATTGTTTTTAAAAATTGTTGGTGACATTGAAGCGCAATTCGAATGGTTTCAAGAGGGTCAAGACGCGTTTGGAAAGATTAGTTTCACGCCGTTACAAAAATACACATCGGCAATACGGCAACTCGCAACGGGTGAACCTCCGGATAGATTCGATGACTATTTAAACATGGCACGAAGAACTTAAGGTTATTATTTTTTTTTATTCGTTATTATTTTGTTATTCGTTATTAAATTTTTTTTATTTGTTATTTATTATTTTTATTCGTTATTCATTTTTTTAATGTTTTTTGTACAATAATATTTCGTTATTATTATGTTTTTTTTAAATATTTTTGTTTTTTTTTATAAAATAACATTTTGTTATTTTTTTCGTTATTTTTTTATAAAATAATATTTCGTTTTTTCTAGGTGAATGTCTTGATAAATTTTGTGATGCGATTATAAAATTATACAGTCGAGAGTTCTTACGTAGGCCGACAACCCATGACATTGCACGGTTATTCGAGGTACATGAAGAAAAACATCACATTCCTGGAATGCTTGGTAGCATTGATTGTACACATCTCACTTGGCGAAATTGTCCTAAATATTTGAAAGGCCAATATAAGAGAGGTGATCACCAATACCCGACTATTATGCTTGAAGCGACGACTTCATATGATTTGTGGATTTGACATTCGTTTTTTGGTCCGCCTGGCTCAAACAACGATATCAATGTTTTGAATCAGTCTCCATTATATGTTACCGAGCGAAATGGTACGACGCCAAACAGTTCGTTTTATTTACGTGGACGTCTCTACAAACGTGGATATTATCTTGCCGATGGAATCTATCCTAAGTATTCAACTCTTGTTAAAGCATATACATATCCCACTGACCCGAAGGAAAAGAAGCTCAAGAAACTACAAGAGTCTGCAAGAAAGGATGTCGAGCGAGCTTTTGGTCGTTTGAAGGGAAAATGGTTTATTCTCAGTCGTCCTCTACGACCTATGACCGTCGCAAAGATTTGACTAATTGTTTATACGTGTATTATATTGGGCAATATGATTTTAAAAGACGATGGTGTGGCAATATCACCGGTTCATATAATGGATCAGCCGGTCACGCCAGTTTATGACGATAGTGTGCTAGAAGAGTTACTCGACGAAGATATTCATAACCGTCTTCAATATGATCTTACGGAGCACGTAGCGGCGCAAGACTTACCATACTTCGATGACTAGTCATTTCCTATTTTTAATTTTTTTTATTTTTTTATTTTCCTAAGTATTATGTAACTTTTATTTGAATTATTAATGAAATTTGATGTTTTTAATTAAATTGTAAATATAATTATGAATTTTAAAAATAAAAAAATATAAAGTTTAGGCATGGTTAGGCATTACATTGCCACTAAAAATAAGTAGTTAAGCATGATTAGGCATGAAATGTGTTGGATTCATTATATTGGCTAATTACAATTTAGTTTTAGGCATCGTTAGGCAACATTGCCACCCCTTGAGAGACCCAAATGTGTGCCTAATTTAATGCCTAAATGGATGTGAAAGTTGTTTAATGGTTTATGAAAAGTGAGTCCTTTTGCTGTCACCAATAAAATGCTGACACAGATTATTTTTTTTATTTGACATACACCTATAAAGAGTTACTCCGTACTTTTCAGAAAAAATAACATTATGGTCTTAAACTCTATAAATCCCTCAACTACATTTCAAACGTGTATAAATGTTGTACAAACAATAAATATAGTCTAATACGACAACCACAATGGCACACACCTCGTTTCCGAAAGAAAATAGCATTCGAGATATATTTAAGTGCTTTGTTGTTTGAAAATGTACCTTATTTAATTTATTTCTACCTCCATCTCAAAATATAAGTCCTAATTTTTTGAAACGAATTTTAACTTTAAATATTTTTGTTTGTATTATATAATACTTGATGCAAATTATATAAATGGATTGTGTTTTAAATATATTTTCATTTTTCATTTGTTATTATAATTTTTATCAAGTGATATTTAATACAAACAAAAATATTTAAGGTCAAAATTTGATTCAAAAAGTCAATCTTTACTTATATTTTAGAACGGATGAAGTATTTTTTTTTAATTGTATGCATCATTGTTAGAATTTTGTCTATTTAATAACTAACTTTTTAAATTTGTATCAATTTCCGAATGTATGTTATTAAAAATACTTGATTTGACGGCAAAATATGTCAATTAATACATATATTATAATCGAAATTGAAAAGGTTAGTTACTCCTTTCGTTTCATATTAAGTTTTCATTTTAACTTTTTTTAGTTTTTCTTGGTCAACGTTGAACGTAAATATTTTTATTTGTGCTATATAATAGTTGATGAAAATTATACCAATGAAAATACATTTAAAATTCAATCTATTTATATATTTTACATCAATTATTATGTAACACAAATAATAAAATTTAAGGTCAAAGTTGAACAAAAACGAATCCAAAAAATGAAAATGAACGCTTAATATAAGACGGAGGTAGTATTAAATAGACCGATCTTAATGATGATGCATGCAACTTAAAAATGTGACAAGCACCCGCCTTGTGTGTCCAAACCTCGCTAGAGTAATTTGTGAGATATATTATGAGATAGGTTTTATAAGATGTTCGTTAAAAGATATATACTACGTATTTTAAAGACGGTTAGCCGAAAAAAAAAAAGTATAAATCCTTCGCAAAAACATTCTTGATATATATTTAAAACCGGTGAATTAGCCGCGCCTCTTTATTCACCCACAAACAACTCCTTCATCCATCTCCTTCTCCATCTCCATTACAATGGCCGTAAAGATACGAAGAGTATTCCTGTACGTATCAATCTCAATAATCTCCTTCATATCAATCCACCACCTCATCCTACCTTCTTCTTCCAACTACAACAACTCCTCCCCTAACTTTAACCACCACCTCTTCATCCCGAACAACAACAATTTAATCATCCAAAACGACGCCGTTTCCGAAAATCTGTATCATCAAGGTACTCTTCTATCTAATACTACTACTTCCATTAATAAGTTAGATGATGATCGTGATGATGATGATGATGTTAATGTGACTGTTAGTAGTGATCAGTTTGATAACGATGACGTCACTCCATCCATTAGTACCAAATTTAATTCACCATTAAATATTCAAATTCATGAGGTTATAAATGTAACTGAATTTGATACCGATGACGTCACTTCTTCTGTTAGTGCAAAATTTGACGACGTCAAGTCACCGTTAGTTCACGTTAACTCATCGATTGTTACTGACTTTCATAATGATGACGTCACTTTTTCTATTAGTAGTAAAAAGTTTGACGTCAAGTCGCCGTTAAAAAGTACTGGATTTTATAACGGCGACGTTAGTTCACCGTTAAGTCACCGTTACTCCTCAGTTATTACTGGATTCGATAATGATGACGTCACTAGTACTCTATCTGATAGTACTGGTTTTGATAATGATGACGTCACTAGTACTCAAATTCATGAAGTTATTAGTTCACCGATAGTTGCTCAAGTTGATGATTATGAAGTTAATTCGTCGAGTAGTACTCGATTTCAGGATTACGATGTGAATTCGCCGATTATCCGTCAATTCGACCTTAATTCATCAGTTAGTACTCATTTTGGTAAGGATGACGTCATGATTTCGAATGTGAATGTATCGGTTTTGTTTCCAGCTTGGGAGGCGTTAGTGATAGTGAAATCGGATATCGAAAATAGCATAAACAACACGTCAGGTTTTTACTGTTTGTTTGATACAAATGAAGTTACTGAAGCTAAGTTTTACGGTACGTTGTCGTTCGGTCGTGCAACGTACATGTGTCGCCTGCCAGCACGTTTTCGGAGGAGGTTACCGTTTCAGCAGCCTGTATTGACAAACACGAAGGATGACGTTTGGGTGACGTCAGCGTCTCCCGAGCTGCTGAAGTGGAACTACATTGTTTATGATGTGATTGATAATGATGAAAACGACGTGATTTTGCTTGTGAAAGGGATAAATAGTCGTCAAGGGGTGAATAGGAGTCCCAAGGAGTTTAGATGTTTGTTTGGTGATGATTTGGTGAAAGGCGTTGTAACGGATGTTAGTAGCTCGTTACAGGAAGTGTTTAGATGTAAACGGCCTGATTTAAGCCGTTTTACGGGGTCTAGTCAAAGTGTGGTCAAAGCTTCTTTAGTGGTTGTGGAGGGTAACCATGTTGTTCCGTCTGTAGCGTATTATGAACCAAGGCGTAAGATAATGAAGGGAGGTGGGAAGAAGCTATTGTGCGCGTGTACTATGGTTTATAATGTGGCTAAGTTTTTGAAAGAGTGGGTGATTTATCATGCTAATATTGGGGTTGAGAAGTTTGTGTTGTATGATAATGGTAGTGATGATGATTTAGGTGAAGTTGTTGAGGTGTTGAAATCGAGAGGGTATGATGTTGAGGTGCGATTTTGGCTGTGGCCTAAGACTCAAGAAGCTGGTTTTTCACATGCGGCATTTGTTGATAAGGGTTCGTGTAAGTGGATGATGTATATTGATGTTGATGAGTTTGTGTACTCGCCCAAGTGGAAGTCGTTGAAGCCTTCGAAAGGGTTGTTACTGTCACTTTTACCGTCTAGTCCTTATGGTCAAGTTATGATTAAGTGTTATGAATTTGGTCCATCGGGTCAAAAGAAGCATCCGTTGACAGGTGTGACACAAGGTTATAATTGCAGAAAAGAAGTTGAAAATAGGCATAAGTCGATAGTGCTGCTTGACGCAGTTCACGAGTCTTTGCTTAATATGATTCATCATTTTAAGTTAAAAGATGGGTACAGAATTATGAAAGTTGAACTTGAAAGTGTGGCTGTGAATCATTATAAGTATCAAGCGTGGGTCGAGTTTAAGGCTAAGTTTAGAAGAAGAGTTTCAGCGTATGTTGTAGATTGGACCCGTTCGGTTAACTTGAATTCTAATGATCGAGCTCCGGGACTTGGGAATCTTGCAGTCAAGCCCGACGGGTGGGAGGACAGATTTTGTGAAGTGCGTGATAATAGGTTACGGGATTTGACAAGGAGATGGTTTGGGAGGCGAAACGGGCTATCTGGGGTTCGTATGGCCTGGCAAAAATGATGTATAGAACTATAGATAGCTGACTATATAAATATTTTTGGTGAGTTAACATAGGCTAAACTGTACAAGATATGAAGAGAACTAATCGTGAAAATTGTTGACTTTTGTTTGACTACTAGCTGAAGTAAATAGTGAATCATTCTATCTGATCATGCATGGTCCATAGATGCATGATGAGCTAATTATACCTTGGTCCAAAAAGTGATTGTACAAAAGAATTTACACAAAAATGTATTGTAATGTCATTGTTGTTCACAAACAACCACTCATATGTTATTCGACCAAAAAGGCAATTGCCAATTGGGATGAAGTTGTTGATGTTAACCTGTCATATCTTTTTGCAGAATCAAATGCTTCTAAGCCTGAGTTCAAAAGTTAAAAAGTTGATTGTATTTCTTTTGAATACGATGGCTTATGAAAATAAAAATATCACCTTTTGACGATTGTTGTAGAAATATATGTAGAGACAGGCATAATGTTTGTCATCAACACTAGCTGTAATGCTAGGTTGGGCTGCTGATTTGAATCAAACCCTATCACACCAGAGTGCTGTGAGCTTGATGAACGTTGAATCCCTATGTTTAGGTTGGGACTGTAACTATATGAAGTGTTTATGGTTTATTAGGAATGGAAGTCTGGAATGATCTTACGTGTTTACAGTTTGTTAACTACTCATGAAACACGCCATTTGTGAATGTTTACTTGTAGAAAAGCTATGTCATTTAGGTAGTTGTATCGTTCCAAGAGTTCTCAAAGCTTTTTAGAATAAGCATTATCGGCATGTGCATTTTGCAGAAACTGGAACACGTAATACTCTCAGGTTTCATACTCTCGAGTTGAGGTAAGAAGTGGGTCAAAACTGGTACTTTTGGGTATGGTTCACAGCGGCCTGGGTTGGCCCCAAACACCTTATGTCCATAATTTTGAATGTTTTATTATACACATAAGCGATTAAAAAAGTTTAGGAGGTTTTCATGCAATAAAAATTTAAAATGCACTTGGGACATCTTTTGACCCGTTTCTTTGTAGCTAAGTTATTTCATTTTACCTGTGTGAACCGTTCAGTTAAAACATAACTGTAACAACACACTCATAGCTAAATGTGTTGATCATAGTTGTAGAGAATATAGGCCTAATTGGCATAAGTTGAAGGACATTATTGCTTGTACGTGTTACACATGGTCTGGTCTAAAATAAAATGCTTATTCCTATGAGGTGACTCAGGACTGGCATGATCCAATGCGGGTCTCCCAGGTAGATTTTTTTAGGTCTGCGTCGTTTCATTACTTTTGGTTGCAGCCCACCATACTCACCTTTTTTTCCTTACATATCTAAACGCCCTTTTTTGCCTTACAGATGCCCAGAATGGTGGGTTATATATGTCAATATCGTGCCTACCTGTCAAAAGAAAATGGTATCAGTTGAACTTTTACTGCATTATGTTCGAACATATCAGAAAAATAAACTTTTGTGAATACTTGGTACCACAAACAGTTGCAAAAGGATCACTTAAAAACACAAGCATATAGATTATAGCCACTTTGGAAATTACAATTCATTGCATATTTGCATCGTTATTAACCGGTTTAGTAAAATTTACGAGTACCGGGTTTAATATTTACGAGTCAGTTTCCTACTCAACACTCTTGTGATGTGTATGAATACATTACCATTCAGGCATTCACCAAGCAGAAAGTATGCACAATTTGAATTTTCTTCATGTTGGGCTTTTTTTAAATATTGTGGGACTCGAATAAAAAGTATATATTATCTGTTATACTAAAGGAAATAAAATGAAGAAAGAATAGGTCCTGCTGGGCTGATAAACTGATGGGTCGAGTATTTAAATTAAGACAAACAAATTGAAGTAAGTAAAAGCCTTTAATAAGGAATATGGTCCATATGGCTAACAATTTCTATGGGGAATGAGTAGCTTATATGGTTACCAGGGGCAAAGAGTGTCTTCAATAAATCTACGGCTAGTTTTTTGTCGTGATACAAATGTATGTCACCGTAGCAGTACCTATGGTACAATTCTGGTTTGCTTCTTTTGTTTTGATTGAAGAAAACCTGACTGAAACTCTTCAATTATAAAGCGTAACTAGATGTATAAAGCGTAACTAGGTTGACAAATAAAACTGAAAAATATACTAGACGGAAAGAGCAACAAACACATGCACAAGCAAAATTAAGCATATGTAGACGAAACCAAGCAGAATGAGACAGATGCAAACAGAATCCGAATCATATGGAATCGGATGCAGAACCAGACTAACAAGAACCATAGCATAACCAGAGGAAATGCACAGCCAGTGCGAATTCAGATGGAACATGTTAGAATAACTCATAACAAACCATGCCGAATCATAGCAAAATCGGACATAGTTCTGTCATCTTTTCTTGTTTTTTAGGCTGAATGTGTGGGTTTGGGAACGTCATCTTGCAGCCTTTTCTTCTTTTCTCTTTGCCTTTGAATATCATCGTTGTTTCCAGAAAACATTGGTCGGAACTCAAGGCCACATACAATGAGGCCAGACATAGTTCCTTCAGGAGTTGTAAATTTCATATTCATAGATAAAGAGTCATCCTTAAATGCATGAGTCGAGTTAAATTTCAACAGTTGAATCTCCATCCATCCATCTTCCCTTTGTTTTGGAACTCGAGTAATGTCATTTGTATTCAATGGGCTTGGGGTTATAAAATAAACAAATTCAGCCTCGTTGTTCTCTTTATGGAGTACATCTTGTACTTTCACCGGACAATGCAGCCCTTGGCATTTTTCTGAAAGCTTGAACACAAGGTAACACACATATTCCGTAACCGGTGACAACATTTGACTTTTGATCGTGCATTTGAGATGAAATACTTGTTGTGGTAAAAGCTCAATCACCTCTTGAAATCTGCATGTAAGATATATTTTAGATTACATACTTCTCAAGAACAGGAAACTAAATCTAAGAAGTGAAACTTTAATCAACCATCTATTCACTAATTTTAACTATTTAACCGGACTGCAATTAAGATTTGGACCTTGAATAATCAAATCCAGTTATTTGTGACAGTAACAAATTAGTTATATAACCAAAAAAAAAAAAGGGGGGGAAGCATACCTGGATTTGGCTGGTGGTTTTAAAGTAAAAATATTGACATTAGAAAATTTGTACAAAACTGCCTTTGCCGAAAGCACAAGAAGTTTCTTTCCTTCGACTTCGCCCAACCAGAACAAGTCGTCAGAGTTTCTGCTTATCTTGAATATTTCTTCAAAGTTAGCTGGCAATTGTTGCGCTTGACCCACATTAAAGTCTGATTTCAAGACTTCTTGAACTTCCTTCAATTTTCCGATCTCTTCGTGATATGCAACTTATATCATGATTCTTTTTGTTACCGTGCATTGATATCCACTATATACAACTTAAACAAAAGAACATGTAATGGAACCAAGGGATACTTTCAAACTTACTTTGTCAATGGCTCGAAATTCAATGCCTTTAACATAAATTGCAGCATCTCCACAATAGTACGACGAAAAATGCTCAACTAGAAACTCAAAAACGACATGTTCGTTCTGATTCAAGAAACGGTACAACTCAATTTTCATCCACTGCTCATCTCTCCATGTTGCGAAATATGCATGTAGACTTTCGTGTCCCTTTCTGTAATTTAGGTTAACATACATAGGTTTACTTGAAAAGCTTCTTGAATCACAAAACTTGAAGATCAAATAGACCCCATAGACAACATCTTGAGATAAAAATTGAGCTCTTGTCTTGATTTCGATGTTCAAGTCGGAAATATCTAACATCTCCACCACTCTCCCAAACCTGCGCACATATTATAAACATCCAAGTCCAAATCAGTCATTGCCTTTATTCCCATACACTTCTACTTTTGAATTTCGTTGATTACCGCAGGAAATTAGCAGTTCTAGCATAATAGAGTCAACGGGATTCAAATATGTTTTGTGTAAGTGCACGCAGTAGTCTTTGTGATAAGCAAGTGTATTACAGGGGCAAAATGTGAACTTAGTCAAAAGGGTTCTTAAGTTTGTTCTATTTGATCATAATTATAAGTATATAATTCATAATTATATTATGCTACCTTAAACAACTTGTCATGCATTAAACGGTAAAGAGAATAACCTTATACTTAACATTAAAAAGTATATAACATACTTCTACCAATAATGCATATGTTTGCTTATCACTTAAAACTAACAACGGTGGAGAGGTAGAGAGAATAACCTTGATTCCGGAAGAGATTTCCACTCATGTGGACAACTGTTTATGTAGGAAAACATTGTGGCTGAAACCATTTCATTTCTTTCTCCATTACCAACGAATGACAACAACTGTTATACAACCGAAATACAAATCAGACTCAGTGTGTGATTTTGAATTATCTCTCAATAAAGAGAAGATACATAGAAACGGGAAACATTCAATAAAGGAGATATGAGAATGAACTTGTTACCACTTTGTCCTGTTGAAGGAGGATTCCGTTACAAAACATGTTGTAAAGTTCCTCTTTCTTTTTGGTAGAATAGATTTCTGGGCACTTTGACACCTGGATTATTTTTTTATAGTCTGTGGGCAATTCGGGCTCCCATCTCTCATAATCCTCCTGGACATACATTAATCAATAACTAATAAACTCATGTTTCATATAATTACTTTCTTACCGTTTAAAAAACAATAAAAGGCCATATTTTTTAGGTGTATATGAATCAAAAGTTAGCTTATTTTATCAAAATATAGAAACTCACCTGGAATTCCAATGCTTTTTTAAGCTGTATGACGGCTTCATTAGCTGTTGGCCGTCTTTCTCTCCTGTGATGTATACATTGATAGGCAATCCTAGCAAATGTACTTAATGATTGTGGCTCAATTTGTTTCTTTATACCCTCAAACACTAACTCATCAAGTTTTTCTAAATGATGGTGTTGTTTAGCCAAAAAGGGTAAATAAAGATGCTTGTCATCTGGTTTTTCGGACGATAGTTTCCCACACAATATGTCAAATAAAACCGCACCCAACGAGAATATATCAGATTCTTTAGTTAGGATGCCTGTTTTCGAGTATAGGGGGTCCCGATAGCCGATTGTGCCTGTGATATTGTCAATGACTGCATCTTGATTTACTGGACATACTAAGGAAAGCCCAAAATCACTAATTTTTGCATTCCAATCATCAAACAGTAGAATGTTGCTGCTACAAATGTCCCTATGTATCACCATCTCTGGACTTGAAACAGTTCCATGAAGAAACTCCAACCCGATTGCAATATCAATGCATATTTTAAGCCGCATCACCCACGTAAGACTATCATCGCTCAAGTACTTATCAAGACTTCCTCTCGATGCATACTCATAAACAATAATTTTCTCATCCTCTTCATCACAGTACCCTACAAGACCAATGACATATTCGTGTTTATACTCCATAAGGATTTTAAGCTCTATCATAAACTCAGCGTCTCCTTCAGTAGACTTCCTATCCAACCGCTTTGCAGCAATTATGTTATGACCATGAGTATGACCTTTGTATACTTTCGCAAAATCTCCATGTCCAATGAGATTGTCATGACTGAAGCTTTGCGTCGCCAACTTTATGTCTTCAAGTGACAGTTTGAGGTTGTCCTTGTGGTTCTCCTATGAATCATCAGACAATTAGTCGCTTTGAAAGTACTAACATGTATTTTGACAAAAAAACAAACTGGATTAATAAAAATGCTACAAACTAATTGTTAAAAATGCATTTTGACCACAATGCATTGCGGTTACCGCATTTTTATCTAGTTAGCAAAGTTTGAGGTGGTAGTTCAAATAAGGGTAACGTCAATATGATAAAAATAATAATAATATTAAGGATCCTATCTGTAATTCGACATATACCCAAAAATATTTTTAGAGCATTGACTTACCTGACAATTTAACGCTCTCTTGAGTTCGTTGATGACAACATCTATTGTTGGGCGTTGCACTTGAGTTTCTGAGAGACATCGAAATGCAACTTCTGAAAATATGTCCAAAGACTCTTTATCGGGTCCTTTGCTTAGAGAAAAGACATGCTCATCGGTTTCTTCCTTAATCTTGCGATCAACAATTTCCATTAGTGTTCCTTTCTCAAAATGATGTCGTGCAATGGGTGCAATCCCCTTATCAAAATCATAGGCCAACCTCCCGGTCAAGATCTCAAGTAACACCACTCCAAAAGAGTAAATGTCTGATTTCTTATTTAGCTTGCCAGACTTCTCATATTCTGGATCGAAATACATAGGTGTGCCTGCAATCGTACTGCAATTGAAAGTACTGGCATCATGATCTTTTGGGTGGAATTTGGAGAGCCCGAAATCAGCAATCTTAGCCTTCCAATTATCGTCCAATAGAATATTTGCGCTCTTGATGTCACGGTGTATTATCTTTTGTTTGTCTTGATCTGTGTTGCTGTGAATGTAATTCAAGCCATGTGCGATATCAAGGCATATTTTCAAGCGTTGCATCCAAGTAAGATTAGTAATTTTTTCACTGTTTCCCAAATAATCCTCCAGACTTCCTTTAGAAGCAAGCTCATAGACAAGGATCAGGTGATCACGATCTTCATCACAAAAACCAAGAAGAGAAATTATATTCTCATGTTTACAACTAGTCAGCGTCTTGATTTCTGCATTGAATCCTTGTTCTCCTTGTGTATTGAAGATTCGTTTTATTGCTACAGTGCTTCGTTTCTTGGGAAGATCACATTTATTCTCCCCATCTACCGACGATGATGTACTACTATCAAAATGTTCGAGTTGTGCCTTGTATACAATACCATATCCGCCTGACCCGATGCAATGTTTGTCGGAAAAATTCTCAGTAGCCAACTCTATATCATTAAGTCCAATCTTCAAGTGTTCCATGTTCTTCCACTGCAACATTAACAATAAAAAATGCTAGTAAGATATGGGAGTGAAATTATAAAGAAATTGGTTTTATACAACTTACTGAAAGAATACATTGAATGATAGTAAAAGATTCAAAATTTGTACTAATTGTGAACAGCTTAAAAATGATTTGTGATATGTGTGTGACTATGTGTCAGGTCTATGGTGGTTGGCTTAGATAGTGTTATTTGTGATTTTGGGTGTTCGTTTGGTGGCCAGGAAGTGGTTGGCGGTCATCACAAAAAATTTAGCCGGCCACCGGATAAAAGCTGACCCATATTCAGCAAGCTTGTTAACGGTCCTTATCATTTTAAACTGCGAGGGTTATAAATATGATACCCAAGGCCTTTGGTCCAATGGTATGTGAGTTGCCCACCAACCTAGAGGTTCAAGCCTCGCTGGAGGCATTATGAGTTATATCGTGAGATAGGGGTGGCATAGGTGTGTGCGTGTGTTGGGGGGGGGGGGGGGGGAGAAATCTTCGTATCAGGGATAAAATGTGAAGAGCCCCTAACCATATGTATCATTCAAATCTGGTAATTTACTCGTTTGTTTATTAATTATGACCAGCCTTAAACTAACACTATAAGGAAATTAATTACCGTCAAGTAATTAGATGATGTACCATCAACTGCATTCTTTGGAAGTTCCTGGAAATGATCAATTGATAATACAACAGTTATTATTGCATAAAGTTGATAGATATAATAGTTATTATAGCAAAAAGTTGATAAACAAGTTGATTTTCTTACTGGATTTTCATGTTTCCTCTGAAGTTCCAACGCTTTATTAAGTCTTTTGACAACCTGGTCTATATACGGACGCTTTGCCCGTTCCTCTTGTAAGCAATAAAATGCTGTGTCTGAGAAGATTCTGAATGATTCTTGGTCCATCTGTTTTCGTAAATGCGGATCTACCATATCACCCATATGAGATTTCTCCAGTTGACTTATTAACCGCTCTCCCAAGTTATCTTCATCTACTGCACTCCTTCCGCTCAAGACTTCAAATAATACAACACCGAATGAATACACATCGGACTTGTGGGTCACACCGCCTGTCTTTCTATATTTTGGGTCCAGGTATACATTTTTACCAATATCACGAGTAAAAAGAAGGTGTTGCCTCCGAGCTACTGTATTTTTCAGTGAAAGTTCAAAACCGGATAACTTGGGTTCCCATTTGTCATCTAGTAAAATATTCGAGCTCCTGATGTTGCAATGTATGACACTAAAATCTCGTTCAGGATCATAATGGAGGTAACTCAATGCATTTGCAACACCAACACATATCTTCAACCTTTGCGTCCATGTGAGCGTTTGGTCACTTAGATATGTTTCGAGACTTCGGTTGGCAGCCTTGTATATGATCATCTTCACGTACTCCATATCACAAAACCCAATAAGAGACATTATATTCTTATGCTTGAGACTAGAAAGCATTGAAATCTCCGTCCAAATCTTTTTGTTCTCGTCTTTTATACATCTAGTATGGAACCTCTTTACAATAATATCGGTGAATTGTTCAGAATGTAAGAGACAGCCTTTGTAAATTATTCCAAGCTTAAATTCTTCAATAACGTTCTCAACAGCAAAATTGTTGGTTGCGGATTCTATATCTTCAAAGCTGAGTTTGAAGTGAGAAACATCCTTAGGAGAAGACATTGTCTTTTTCTCGACATGGCATTTAACGCCTCTTGATATGAAGGTCCCTGACCCCTATATGTACCAAACAAGACAACATTACCAAGTGTTCCAAAAATGACACGTGGAGATATGGAGTTCACGTTTCTGAAATTCCAGTGACATACAACAATAGTAATAAGTAAACAATTACCTTGTCATGACCGGTTAATGTATCTTCAACTTCGGCCGCAACTATTGAGTGTTCCTTTAATATCATAAATACAGTAATAAGTAAATAATTTTACTCGCGTTAATATTAATATTTATCAATAAATATAGATTAGTTATTTAAAAAATAATAATAATAATATGAAAGAGAAAACCCTCTTACATCATTTTGACGCTCCATTTGAAGTTTTAACGCGTTCTCAAGTCTTGTGACAATCTCATCTATATTCGGGCGTTGTGATCGGTCTTCATTTAAGCACTCATATGCTGTTTCTGCGAAAACGTTGAGTGATTGCGGATCTATTTGTTTCCATAGAACCGGATCAATTATTTCCTCTAGTATTTTCTTTTTATAATGAAAAATGGCCAATGTAGCCAAATACTTATTATCTAGATGCTCACTTATTGATCTCATACCACACAGTAGTTCAAACATCACTATCCCAAAGGAGTAGATATCTGAGTTGTGGTTCACACTTTTAGTTTCAATATATGTTGGGTCTCCATACCCTAACACATACTGAAGTTTATTGGTATGGAAAGAATGGTGCCTTTGAAATGCTTTAATCTTCATGGAAAATTCAAAATCAGATAACTTGGGTTCCCAGTCATCATTTAATATAACTGAGGCACTGCATATGTGCCGGTGTATTACGCTAAAATCTCGTGGCTTGTCATAATGAATGTAGCTCAATGCATGCGCAATACCGACACATATCTCCAATCTTCGCACCCATGTCAACAACACCGGGTCACTTAGATATACGCAGAGACTTCCTTTGATCTCACGCCTATTAATGATGATCCTTTCATCATTTTCAATACAAAACCCAACAAGAGAAACTAAATTTTTATGCTTGAGACTAGATAGCAACGAAATCTCCATCCAAAATTGTTGTTCTTTTTCATCACCCCTCTCTTTATTTAACCACCTTCGAGCACGGATTTCAAGCAGCTCACCCGACCACACAAGCTGTCCCCTGTATCTCTTTTCAAATTTACTTGTGTGGATGACATTTTCTTCAGCGAAGTTGTTGGTAGCAGATTGGATATTTTCAAGGGGGACTTTGAGGTGAGCAAATTCTTTAGACATTATCTGTTAATCAAGTAAACATGTGCGTGAGAAAAATTTCTGAACCATGTCTAAGACATGTTGGCCGTTTCTTTTTTTTATGAGTGAAGTGCTGAGGGGATATGGTGTCTGATTTGATATATCAATCGGTTAGTAAAGAAAAGTTTTATGTAGAAATGATGTTTCTTTTTCACACTGAATTAGCATCTTAAAAACATCAAATGACTATATTATCCTCGTTTTCAATTACTTGCATTCCTATCAAAACAATATCACAAATAATTTTGATTGACAAAATTGATGAGAATAGATCTACTTTGACTGATGTTAAAAAAAATAATAATAAAAAAAAATATCTACTTTGACCAAATCTCAGAACTATTATAATTGTGCATATATCTTGTACGTAATGTATAGCTATTATAATTGTGGATAGTAATTAAAATAAGTAAATAACACCCTTTAGCAAATTATTTAGACATTACCTTGAAAACCTTAAGTTGAGTTTTGTTAGCATTGCATAAATGGGGAAGTCATATAAACTTATAAAGTGAGGTCGAGCAATGGAAAACATGATATATATCATAGGGCTTATAATTAACTATGTATAGAGTATAATCAGATTATAGCTAATTAAGTGCAAACTGATGCAGTGAAGGTGTATATACATACGTAGTAACAATTAGAGATTAGTTATTATGATAGAAATTAGATGAAAGAGTTAACCGTCTTACAACATCGTGATGTTCCAACTGAAGTTCCAACGCTTTCTCAAGTCTTGGGACAATCTCATCTATATTTGGACGTTGAGATAGTTCATCACTCAAGCAGTCATATGCTGTTTTCGAGAAGATGTCGAATGACTGCGGTGCCATTTGTTTCCACATATTCCAATCAATTATTTCATGGAGTTTTTCCTTTCTATAATGAGTAATGGCCACCGGAGCCAAGTCCTTGCTATATTGGTCGTCGTTAATTACTGCTTTCCTACCACACAGTAGTTCAAACATTACTATCCCAAAGGAATACATATCTGACTTGTGGCTCACACGTTTAGTCTGAAGATATATGGGGTCTGTATACCCCGGGGTGTTGCAAACTTTTTCAGTGTCGAAAGAAAGGTTCCTCTGAGATGCTTTAATCTTGACGGAAAGTCTAAATTCACCTAACTTGGGTTCATAGTCATCATTTAATAGGACATTCAAGCTGTCGATGTTTCGATGGATAACACTAAATTCGCGTGCCTCATCATAATGAATGTAGCTCAATGCATGTGCAAGACCAACACATATCTCCAATCTTCGCACCCATGTCAACAACATCGGGTCACTTAGATAGTTATCAAGACTTGCCCTGGCCTCGAGCTTGATAATGGTGATTTTCTCATCATTCTCATCACAAAACCCAACAAGAGTAACCAGATTTTTATGCTTGAGACTAGAAAGCATTGAAATCTCCATCCAAAACTCTTGTTCTCCATCCTTCCTTTCTTTATTAAACCTCCGAACATCAATATCAATCAGCTCACCGGACCACAAGAGTTGTCCCCAGTAAGCATTTCCAAAATCGGCTTCTTCGATGAAATTTTCGTCATCAAAGTTGTTGGTGGCGGATAGAACATTTTCAAAGGGGATTTTTAAGTGAGCAAAGTCGGCATGATTGACTGAAGACATATTATTATGTGTATCTGGTTTGTGGGTTGTTACAAATAAGTGTTTGGTTTGTGTTTGTATATCTATTGAATATTTGAATAAGCGTCTGGCGTTCCTTATTATTATCTTCAAATGGTGGAGGTATATTTTTTGCATTATTTAAAGACACTTGACTTTTTGACTTTTTTTTAAATAATTCAAAGTTTGAATAGTATAGTAAATAACGAAGCACTTTCTCAGCAACTACGAAGAACAATAAAGTGACAGAGTAACATGTTTCATCATCACATATTCACATGTGTCATTTGTATAATCAATTGTTATTAAATTAATCAACTAGCTAGCAATAATAGAGTATATTTTGTCATTTGCTAATCAGATTTTTATTAAACAAGTATAGCGGCTGCCAGTTGGCAATTTTTTTTTTCGTTATATTTAGTTTATAATGTTGTTTATCAAATAATATATTCGGCAGCCCAAGTCTAAAATGACAAAGCATTCATCTCTTATTATATAAAAGATGAGTTACACCTATGGTTGTAATTATTAAAGTGTGGCAATCTAATCACTAATATGCATTTTACAAAAGGCATTAAAATGTAATAGCAGTTGATGACGTATAGTCCTCATTCGGGTCACGAACCCAACCCACGGATACGATCCATACTAAAGCCCATCACGAATGGGCTACGGTAGTAACGGTTTGGGCTTACGAGGCCCAAGCCAAATGTTATTTATGTAATTGATAGGATATCTCCTATTTATGGAGTATATATCAACTCACCGCCCTATGCGGGATACACCGAAGATTAGGCAACACGAAACCAACAAGGATTTCGTAACTATATATAGAGGGCACATCGGCTCTCACAAAGGTACGACTTACAAACCCTAATTCTTCAACAAAGCCCTAAAACCGATTACTTACTCTCACGCCGGAGGATAATCGTGGGAGACAATCCCACGATAAGCCTAACGGTGTCTTTTGTTTTCTTAGTGCGCAGGTCTCGAAGCATTAAGATCGAATTGATACTCAAGACAAGGATCGCCCAACTTTTGTATCAACAAGTGGCGCCATCCGTGGGACCCAACACTGAGAATTCTGCTAAACCGCTAGAATGATAAATTCCGGAAACACAAGTCAGCGGACTCCGCTACCAAAGAAACCTGGGAAGAAACATCAGAGCGACGCAGCTCAAAAACAGGCTGCTGGGACAACCGACACACCTAGGAACCAAAGACCGGACACAGGGCTGGAACAACCAGCGTGCCTGGAACCTCTCACAGGGATTACCCGCGTCACTATGACAAGTACTGACGTGGACGACTCCCAGCGCACTCCCTTTGCCATACCCGAAGGGAACCCTATTGTGCCACCGAATGCGCCGCCTCGGAACATAAACACTGACGGGGAAACAGATGTCGGCCCACTCATTGGGGTTGCACCAGAGGTACTGCCGAGTGACTTCGTGGCCCAGAACTACGAGACCCTGGCTGCTCTCATTAGGGAAGAGGCCAAAAGGAGGTCAAACCAGAGCATCCAATCCCGACTGAACTTTGACCAGGATGATGAAGCACCTCCACCGCGCCACTCAAAGAAGAGACGCGAGAGAGACAGCCGCCGACAACCTGTGTTTGATAGGATCGGAAGAAAGGTTGGGGGCAACGAGGAAACTGACTTTGAAGATTTTGAAGGGCGCGAAGAGGATGGATGGCGCACCAATGTCCACGCTAGACTTGGTAGACGCAAAGTCCATGAAAGGCTGGGGCGAAGGTACTCCCCAAGCGAAAGCCCTTCAAGCTCAGACTCCGATGACAACCGGCGCAAGCGCCGCAGAAGATCAAGCTCAGACTCTGGTGATAGTTGGCGCAGGAGCCAGAGAAGCATAAGTCCGTCCCCAAGTAACTCCTCGGACAACGAGGATGAAGAAATAGGACATTGAAAATCAAGGGGAAGAGATCGCGACCAGGGGGACGAAGACATGTCTCGTCCCTGGCACCGTCAAAAGGTTGATGCGTTCACAAAGCGCATCAGTGATTTCTCGGAAAACAAGAAAAGGCGCATGCCTGCTAACGTCAAAACTTACGATGGGACAGATGACCCTGATGACCACCTAAAAATTTTCGAATCAGCAGCCACAATCGAAAATTGGCCACAACCTGTGTGGTGCCATATGTTCAACTCTACGTTAGTAGGGAATGCGCGGACATGGTTCAGTAAGCTTCCACGCAGAAGCATTAATGGGTTTGAAGATTTACGAAAAAAGTTTCGATTAAATTTCACTCAAAGGAAGAAGTGTGCGAAAAACCCCGTAGAACTCACCAGGGTAAAACAGCGCCAAGGGGAATCCACAAGCGCCTTCATGGACCGTTATAAGGACGAGTGCATACATGTGAAGGCGTGTCCAGAGATACTCAAGATCTCAGGGTTCATGAATGGGATCAACAACCCAGATCTTATCAAAAAACTGAATGACAAGGTTCCCCAATCCTTTGATGAACTCATGAAACGCACGAGGTCCTTCATTCAAGGAGAAGTCGCCGCTGCGGATAGCAAGAAAAGTTACCCAAGCCACAAACCACAGGAACAGTCTAGGAGATAATCCTACGACCAAGGCAACAACCGTAACAGGAACTACCGCAGCGACAGGGGTGGACGGGGTAACGACAAGTATACCCCATTAACAAAAACTCCAAAAGAAATATTCGCAACAGAGGGTGCAAATTTCCCAAAA
The DNA here is from genome assembly GCA_030686995.1 of Artemisia argyi. Classification (NCBI taxonomy): domain Eukaryota; kingdom Viridiplantae; phylum Streptophyta; class Magnoliopsida; order Asterales; family Asteraceae; genus Artemisia; species Artemisia argyi. The sequence goes on from CM060694.1 coordinate 175,521,441, forward strand.
CCACCACCAATGCGCACCCCAGAAGGGCAGCGCCAAGGAAATGGGTACTGCAAATATCATGGACAGAAGGGCCATACCACCAATGAGTGTGTCCAACTGCGCCAACTTATTGAGAAGTTGGTCAAAGAAGGAAGAATGGACCACTTAGTTAAAAACATCAAAGATGGGAAGGATAGACAGAGGACGGCGGCCAAGAAGGAAGAGCCTAAAGACAAGGCTGACACGATTTACATGATACAATCATGGCAGCGAAAGACCAAGCAGAGAGTCAGCCAAAAGTTCTCTCCCGGAAATGCAATTCACTTCCCTACCTTGACTGCGGACAACGTAGTGGCGGAACCACTGACCATCGAAATAAGTGCGGGGGGTCACAACATCCACCACATGTATGTCGATGGAGGGGCATCCGCAGATATAATGTACGAACATTGCTTCAAGAGGTTACGTCCTGGGATACAAAACCAATTAATCCCGGCAGCAACGTCACTAACGGGCTTCACAGGAGAAAAGATATGGCCTATAGGGCAGCTGCGACTACTAGTCATTGTTGGCAACAAAGAGCACTCCACGACAGCCTGGATGAACTTCATGGTAATTAAATCCCCTTCACCATACAATGGCATAATTGGAAGACCGGGGATATCAGCTATGCGCGCGGTACCGTCTACAGCACATGGGATGCTCAAATTCCCAGTGGAAGGGGCGTTGTTACCCTTTACAATAACGCAGTACCACCGGCTGAATGTAATACAGTTACATCAGAAAACACACACATCCCAGGGCAGCGCGCAGCCAAAAAACCAGACTTGAAGGTAGCAATTCATCCTGACTACCCAGAGCAGCAATGTAAAACCCTAGAATCAAATTCTTCTAAATTTCCTATATAATTTGAATTTTACCCAAACTTTTTGAACTTAACCTGAGTTATGAAACATTATGAACAAGAAACTACAAAGTACCTAAACTATAACTTAAGCTATGATATAAATTCGACACACATGAATATATCACGCGTTTAATAGTCAAGTAAGGATCCAATTACATATTTAAAAATATGTAACACAACCTTGTAAATGAAGGGACGAAGATATTCAAATTCTTATACACGTTAGTACATTTGAAGATATGGCAAATTAATTGAAGACAAGGTACAAACTATATTAGCTAAGTGAATATCATACGTATTAAGCTATTTGACCAAATCAATATCTATTAAAATATATCACAAGATTGAAGCTAAATAAGAGATAAGACCAGAATATATATTGAAAGTAATTAAATCACCCTTAGCTCCCTAAAGACTCGGCAACTTCTTCTCCAAAATATTCCCATTCGCTGCTCCATATTAAAAACAGTATACCGCCTTTATATCTCGCACACAGGCCCTAAAATATTTTCAAAAGACGGCAGTTTATTTTTCTTCCAAAGAGAAGGTGGTACGAAGGGGTTGAAGGTTGGTGATCGGTTCGTGGGTAAACCAACGTTGGTGATCGTTGTGTGACTTTGGTGATCGTTATTTTAAGTTAGTTTTGCTCGCGGGGTTTTGATTCGCATAAAGATCTTGGTTTAGGTTCTTGCTGGTCTTTGCTTCGATCCAATATCCGACCCATAAGGTAACCTCTACGATTCGTCTTTGTGTTTTTCGTTTGAAATATGGAACATGTATACATATAAAATGTCAGTTTAAACTAATGGTTTCATTAAAACTATATGCGAATCACAAATATAAAGGCGCGACGAGAAATCACGAGTATATGAACATTTTGTGTCAATCTAAATTCTGTTTCGAAACGTTTGAATATGTCGATATACATGCGTCTCTAAAACAACTATATAAGCTTCCATATACGTACTAGAACCTGGAAAAAAAAAATTGAAGATGGGGACATGCATGTTTTTCTACGTGAATCAGTACCTTATAAGCCTTTTGAATATGGTCAATTAAGTACTAATATGTTCATTAACACATAATATAGAAATCTGGTTATAAACATATGAAATATAAGAATGGAACATGCATGGTATTAACGTGATAAAAGGTCTTGGTATTTAACTCTCCGTTTCGTCTTTCGGTCCGTTTGATGTCGTACCTAAAGTAATCAAAATCTTTTGGTTTTCATGCATATGCTTGCTAAAGAATCATAACATGTACGTAAAATTACAAGTGAATGTTTTGTTAGATCTGTGAAATGAGTGAGTCATATACGCAACAAGATGTCGGGTTATAAAGTCTTGGGCCGTCGCGGCATAAATATTAATATCGTGGGTACGTTAATAAATTATATAAAATTATAACGACGGGTCTAAAGTTATTGTTTTAATATAAAATTATAAAATAAACTCTAAAATAATTTTAATTGACTTTTTAATATTTAATTTTGATAATTTACATTTTGACCCTAAACTTTGTTGCATTGATACTTTAAACCTTAAACTATGATAAATTGTCATAATTAAATCTAATCTATAATATTAATTATTTTGAGCACTTTAACTTAATTAAGTATCATTTGAAATCATAAATGGTTAATCTTGTTAATTTGAGAAACTTACTAATTCGGGAAACCTGCTAAAAATAGAAAGTTGCTTGAAATGGTTAAAGTTACTATATTTGGAAAGTTACTCAAAATGGAAAGTTTCTAAAAATGGAAACCGACTAAAAAGTGTAATCTAAATTAAAATAAGTTATTAATTATAAGACGATCATGAATTCGTGTAGATTGCTGAAGAGGGAGTTGCTTTTGGTCTTTATGTTTTCTGTTATGTTTGCACTTGCGGTCTAAGGTACAGATATTCTGACCTTTCTCAAAAGGTTTCTCATGATCTCTTTCATATTCTGATCCGTTAGTTCCCAAATTGATGCCATTGCTATGATCCCCTTTACTTGAACCTTCTCTGTTGATCCCACTTGATATGACCTCCGTTATGAACCTATGCTATGAAAACCTTCTTAATGATACCATGGAAATGTTTTGAGAAGAACCGATTTGAAAAGATGTTTATAAATGATGCTAAATTTCTTATTAAAAGAAAGGTTATTTAACTTTCATGAACACTATATTTTGAAAGACCATTTTTATGAAAACTGTTTTAAAAGATTATTTAAACTGGACTTTTAATAGAAACTTTTGAAACGGACTTTTGAACTGAACCATGAATTGATTTTTGAATATGAACCTTGACCTGATAAACTCTGATTGGACCTTGAATACTATTTCTGATATGAACCCTTTGTTATGAACTGCTATTATGAACCTTTGATATGATTCTGAGATACACCTTTGCTATATGACCTTTTGTATGATATGAGACCTGACTCTTAGTTTGATACCCGAGCCATTTCTGTTTTCCCTACCTATGGAGGTACCATAGGCGTGTCTGTGATGCACCACTGGCATGACTAGTGTGTGGCCCTAGTGATTTGGCTACACCGTCCCCTTTCTGTTATATGATATGCGCGCTTTATGATATGATTTGTTATGGCCACTATGATTTCTGCGGGGGCGTATGGATGCATCCTAGATCTGTTCTGTTTAGTGGATTTAACTATGATTATGATTATGATATATGTCTGGTGACTGGTACTGTGTGCTATACATGCCTTTCACAATTTCTGGGAGTTCGCTACTCCACCCATTTGAAGAATGAGGACACCCCTCATATTATCTGATTATCTGAGAGGACTCCCCTCTATATGATTATGAAGAATTATGGTATTGACGGCTTATATGATATGATATGTTTCTGGGCTCGTGGTAGATGACTATCCTTTCTTCTTTCTATTCTATTACTCTTTTATCTATTCCTTATTCTATTTCCCCAATGCACTATATTTCAGTTCTGTTTTATTATCATTGCTTTGTATATGTATCTATTCACTGGGCTTTTTAAGCTCAGCCGCATTTCCTTTTCCTGCGGCAGGTTTTAGTAGGAAGCTGGGTTATGGGAAGAGAGTGTGACTGGACTTAGAAGACTATGCTTTGGACTAGAGACGATTAGATGAAGTTTCACTTTATTAGACATAGTATTTATTTTTTTGTAACCTTGTAGTTTCAAATTTTCATTTGTAACCCTGAATTTCGTTGTATGTATGAATCATATGCTTGTGTTTGTTCTGATATGTCACTGTAATGTAATACTTCTACCCTTATCGGGTTGGGGTGTTACAATTATGGTATCAGAGCCCAGGCTGCGATTCGTAATACATTTACCCTTGACCTGTGAAGTTTGGACCCCTAAGTTTCTACTGTAGGCGCTCATAAGACAACCTTTGAAACTTTACATTAGGATTCCCCATAGGAACCTAAGTTATTACCAGTGAAGAATGGGTAGACTAAGACATTTATGTAAGTATCATTTGCTTCCGCATCAATCTGATCGTGCCTTTGCTCTTAGATAAGCCTTATAAGGACCTTTGTTTCAGAAGTTAGAAGTTTTGCAACTTAAGCTTAGTAACCAAGTAAGTTTGGAATACCTCGGAAGGCTACCTGGATACCTTACACATTTAAGTTTCACCTTCAGATTTTGATCTCCGCCTCCGATTTGTTTGATAAGCTGTTTGACACCTTTTCGACCACATCGTAGGTCATTCAACCACAATGTGTTCAACACATTCTGTAAATTCATTACTTATGCTGGGTATGAATGTATCATCTGATACTACTTAACTCTGTATGATCCATTACTACTCCTATGAGAATTCTGGTAATTTATGAACCACGAATATGAGAAGTTTTGTTTCCTCTCTTTGAATGATGAACCTTGTTCTGCCAACCGTTTCCTTTGGAAGGGTATGATGTAAATACTATCTCTATATGGATTTGTTAACTAAGCATGATGATGCTGATAACTGAGATTCTGTACCTCTCACAATTGATGATTATACGATATTCGTATTACCAATTATACACATCCTACCTGCTACTTATGCTAAGAAGCTAAACGAAATTCCCACACATTGAACTGTTCGTTTATCCATCCCAACATTTTGTTGAACCATGTACTTGACTCTGATATATGAACTATCTGTATGATTTGACGACTATATTCACTCTATGAATCCTTTGACTTTGAGATGTCTGATTGTACGGTCTTTTGGACTGAATGGCTATTCGTGAAGATACCATAGACTACCATATCCGAAATGTGACCTTAAAAATCTGCTTCACCCTATTCCATTATGATGACTCTCTACATCTGCTAAAATTTCTGTCACTATGGAAACACCTACCCCAAACTCATGTGATTACCAAGTTGTCCTGAAAACCATTATTATCAACCCTTGGAAAGTTCTACTATTGGGGAATATTTTGTCATACGAAGATTTTCCGGTATTCTCTGATGAACCTTTTGGTACTCCTTCCTGCTTAAGAAGTAGAGTGGACATTGAACGGATATCAGTGAAGAAACCATGGTGCCATAGAAGTTGAGAGATTGAAGGAGCTGATATGATTTTTAACCTTGGTGATTCTCTTTAGATGCTCTTGTTTGTTTATGAAGAAGAACGAGAGAAGTATGCGATGACGTATCGACTATCGTGAACTTAAACGTACCACTATCACTAATCATTATCTGTTTCCGCATATCAATAATTAATTTGGTCTTCCTTTGAAACTCCGCGTCTGATTGCATCATTTTAGATTTGAAGGACTGAAGAAGCAACCACAAAAACTTCTAAGAAGGGGGTTAACTAACCGAGAGTAACCTTTGGGAAGTATTTCAGTTCCTGAAGAAGAAAGAAGGCGATGTGAAAATTCCCTGAGATGATTTCTGAAGTTACCTTTGCACTCGTTATAACATTTATGAACTTGAATGATGCCAATGGTGTTGGCTAGAATAATCATGTTTTTCGCGTGTTTTGGACAAATTGTCATAGTATGACATTGTGTTGTGTTCTAAAACGAAAGAAGAACATAGAGATTATTGGTGAGACGACCCTTTGTTCTGGAAGAGAAATTTGATTGACGTTCAGAAAGCATAATAGACAACACTACCCTGTATAATGTAAAGACAGAGCTTTCACAAGAAGGACCAAGATCGAAGATCGTTATCGGAGTTAGAAACTTGGTGGAAGAGTCGTAGAAGATGGTTGCGACAAGCATTACCATAGAAGAAGCATACAAGAAGAAGTGAGGAACTAGGATAGTGCTCAATCATGCATCACGCAACACGTGAAGATTTCAGTTTGGGCACCAAGACAACCAGACCAAAGAAGACGAACCATTCAACACACAACCTGGAGTCGACAACAACATCATGTACCTTAAAACCTGGAGCTATGTTAGAAGACCTGTCGAAGAAACGCAGTCTTGTTTCTCTATTCATTTTAGTTGTACTAAGATGAATTGAGAGCAGAAGCAGACCTGCGGATGGAGGGATGCACAGTGATCGTGTCAGAGACTGCCGCTACGACGCCACAGTACCAAGAAGAGTTGCTGAAGGCTTGAGGAACCAGACTCGAATTTTAAATTCTCTTAATCATGAGGTAAGACGGACAAGAATAAACAGACTACTCCAACTTAGAAGAAATTTTGAAATTTGTATTTGAGTGGACGGATTTTGAAGCGGACATTGTGTTTAGACGAGATGATTCTGTAAAGGATTGACGCTATTGATGACGTACCTTAATTTTTAATGACATTCTCGGATTTCCGTTACTCTTCGAGTAATTTCGTTCTCTTAGTTATGTTGTTTGTTTCTGATGATCTTTGAGACTGTAGAAGTACTAGGTGGATTAAGATAGGTGGTTTTGACTCACGACTTGAGATAAAGTATGACCAGCATGAGGGCATATGTATATGATGCCAGTATTATGACGCCTGGCCAACGTGATAATACTTACATCATATAACGTGCACTTATGGTGGGCATATGATATTTTAAGGAGTGCCTTAGAAGCTTTAGAATTCTGGCATCTGATCAAGATCATCTGAGTTTAGTGAGACTTTAAGTTCATTCTACCTATACGTTTGATATGCTGTCCTTGTTATACGATTCGATACGTTCTCATCTAATTTGTCTAATTAAATTCCACGGATGATATATCCGTCAAATCCTACGTATTCCGTGTATTCCTTCTGAGGGGATACAATAGTCATCCTTTGCATGTGGCATCTTAACCATGTGATCCAATTCAACCTATTATGTCTCTTTCGGAAGAACCTGAAGCTATTCTAATCAACAAGATAGAGTCATGAGAAACAAGTCATTCACATATCTGTTCACTGTCCGTTGTGTTTCCGCTTCATTTTCATTTCAATTTCGCGGACGAAATTTTCTTTTTAGAGGGGAAGAATTGTAAAACCCTAGAATCAAATTCTTCTAAATTTCCTATATAATTTGAATTTTACCCAAACTTTTTGAACTTAACCTGAGTTATGAAACATTATGAACAAGAAACTACAAAGTACCTAAACTATAACTTAAGCTATGATATAAATTCGACACACATGAATATATCACGCGTTTAATAGTCAAGTAAGGATCCAATTACATATTTAAAAATATGTAACACAACCTTGTAAATGAAGGGACGAAGATATTCAAATTCTTATACACGTTAGTACATTTGAAGATATGGCAAATTAATTGAAGACAAGGTACAAACTATATTAGCTAAGTGAATATCATACGTATTAAGCTATTTGACCAAATCAATATCTATTAAAATATATCACAAGATTGAAGCTAAATAAGAGATAAGACCAGAATATATATTGAAAGTAATTAAATCACCCTTAGCTCCCTAAAGACTCGGCAACCTCTTCTCCAAAATATTCCCATTCGCTGCTCCATATTAAAAACAGTATACCGCCTTTATATCTCGCACACAGGCCCTAAAATATTTTCAAAAGACGGCAGTTTATTTTTCTTCCAAAGAGAAGGTGGTACGAAGGGGTTGAAGGTTGGTGATCGGTTCATGGGTAAACCAACGTTGGTGATCGTTGTGTGACTTTGGTGATCGTTATTTTAAGTTAGTTTTGCTCGCGGGGTTTTGATTCGAATAAAGATCTTGGTTTAGGTTCTTGCTGGTCTTTGCTTCGATCCAATATCCGACCCATAAGGTAACCTCTACGATTCGTCTTTGTGTTTTTCGTTTGAAATATGGAACATGTATACATATAAAATGTCAGTTTAAACTAATGGTTTCATTAAAACTATATGCGAATCACAAATATAAAGGCGCGACGAGAAATCACGAGTATATGAACATTTTGTGTCAATCTAAATTCTGTTTCGAAACGTTTGAATATGTCGATATACATGCGTCTCTAAAACAACTATATAAGCTTCCATATACGTACTAGAACCTGGAAAAAAAAAATTGAAGATGGGGACATGCATGTTTTTCTACGTGAATCAGTACCTTATAAGCCTTTTGAATATGGTCAATTAAGTACTAATATGTTCATTAACACATAATATAGAAATCTGGTTATAAACATATGAAATATAAGAATGGAACATGCATGGTATTAACGTGATAAAAGGTCTTGGTATTTAACTCTCCGTTTCGTCTTTCGGTCCGTTTGATGTCGTACCTAAAGTAATCAAAATCTTTTGGTTTTCATGCATATGCTTGCTAAAGAATCATAACATGTACGTAAAATTACAAGTGAATGTTTTGTTAGATCTGTGAAATGAGTGAGTCATATACGCAACAAGATGTCGGGTTATAAAGTCTTGGGCCGTCGCGGCATAAATATTAATATCGTGGGTACGTTAATAAATTATATAAAATTATAACGACGGGGTCTAAAGTTATTGTTTTAATATAAAATTATAAAATAAACTCTAAAATAATTTTAATTGACTTTTTAATATTTAATTTTGATAATTTACATTTTGACCCTAAACTTTGTTGCATTGATACTTTAAACCTTAAACTATGATAAATTGTCATAATTAAATCTAATCTATAATATTAATTATTTTGAGCACTTTAACTTAATTAAGTATCATTTGAAATCATAAATGGTTAATCTTGTTAATTTGAGAAACTTACTAATTCGGGAAACCTGCTAAAAATAGAAAGTTGCTTGAAATGGTTAAAGTTACTATATTTGGAAAGTTACTCAAAATGGAAAGTTTCTAAAAATGGAAAACCGACTAAAAAGTGTAATCTAAATTAAAATAAGTTATTAATTATAAGACGATCATGAATTCGTGTAGATTGCTGAAGAGGGAGTTGCTTTTGGTCTTTATGTTTTCTGTTATGTTTGCATTTGCGGTCTAAGGTACAGATATTCTGACCTTTCTCAAAAGGTTTCTCATGATCTCTTTCATATTCTGATCCGTTAGTTCCCGAATTGATGCCATTGCTATGATCCCCTTTACTTGAACCTTCTTTGTTGATCCCACTTGATATGACCTCCGTTATGAACCTATGCTATGAAAACCTTCTTAATGATACCATGGAAATGTTTTGAGAAGAACCGATTTGAAAAGATGTTTATAAATGATGCTAAATTTCTTATTAAAAGAAAGGTTATTTAACTTTCATGAACACTATATTTTGAAAGACCATTTTTATGAAAACTGTTTTAAAAGATTATTTAAACTGGACTTTTAATAGAAACTTTTGAAACGGACTTTTGAACTGAACCATGAATTGATTTTTGAATATGAACCTTGACCTGATAAACTCTGATTGGACCTTGAATACTATTTCTGATATGAACCCTTTGTTATGAACTGCTATTATGAACCTTTGATATGATTCTGAGATACACCTTTGCTATATGACCTTTTGTATGATATGAGACCTGACTCTTAGTTTGATACCCGAGCCATTTCTGTTTTCCCTACCTATGGAGGTACCATAGGCGTGTCTGTGATGCACCACTGGCATGACTAGTGTGTGGCCCTAGTGATTTGGCTACACCGTCCCCTTTCTGTTATATGATATGCGCGCTTTATGATATGATTTGTTATGGCCACTATGATTTCTGCGGGGGCGTATGGATGCATCCTAGATCTGTTCTGTTTAGTGGATTTAACTATGATTATGATTATGATATATGTCTGGTGACTGGTACTGTGTGCTATACATGCCTTTCACAATTTCTGGGAGTTCGCTACTCCACCCATTTGAAGAATGAGGACACCCCTCATATTATCTGATTATCTGAGAGGACTCCCCTCTATATGATTATGAAGAATTATGGTATTGACGGCTTATATGATATGATATGTTTCTGGGCTCGTGGTAGATGACTATCCTTTCTTCTTTCTATTCTATTACTCTTTTATCTATTTCTTATTCTATTTCCCCAATGCACTATATTTCAGTTCTGTTTTATTATCATTGCTTTGTATATGTATCTATTCACTGGGCTTTTTAAGCTCAGCCGCATTTCCTTTTCCTGCGGCAGGTTTTAGTAGGAAGCTGGGTTATGGGAAGAGAGTGTGACTGGACTTAGAAGACTATGCTTTGGACTAGAGACGATTAGATGAAGTTTCACTTTATTAGACATAGTATTTATTTTTTTGTAACCTTGTAGTTTCAGATTTTCATTTGTAACCCTGAATTTCGTTGTATGTATGAATCATATGCTTGTGTTTGTTCTGATATGTCACTGTAATGTAATACTTCTACCCTTATCGGGTTGGGGTGTTACAAGCAAATATTTATAAGGGGTCGCTGTCTGACAAAGGCAGAACAGCCGTGTGCGCACTCCTGCAAAGGAACCTAGACATCTTTGCATGGGAGCCAAAACACATGACTGATGTACCACGATCAATTTCAGAGCACAAGCTGCAAATCCGACAAGGATATTCCCCAGTAAGGCAGAAAAAGCGAGGCCAAGCTCCAGACCGCGCGAAAGTCATTTTAGAAGAGGTCTACAAACTAGTGGCCGCAGACATCATGCGAGAAGTCTATTACCATGACTGGCTTTCCAATCCAGTAATGGTCAAAAAAAGCGACGGTAGCTGGCGGATGTGCGTAGACTTCACCGATCTTAATAAAGCATGTCCACAGGACTGCTATCCCTTGCCAGAGATAGACTGGAAGGTGGAATCTTTGTGTGGGTATCCTTTTAAATGCTTTTTAGACGCGTACAAAGGATACCACCAAATCCAGATGGCTATAGAGGACGAGAGAAAACGGCCTTCAATACAAGCCAAGGCGTTTTTTGCTACACAAAGATGCCTTTTGGCTTAAAAAACGCGGGTGCCACATATCAACGCTTGGTAGACAACGCATTTGAAAAACAAGTGGGCCGCAACTTGGAAGTCTACGTTGACGACCTCGTTATAAAAAGTCATACTGAAGATGAATTGGTGCGAGACATTGAGGAAACATTCGCCGCGCTACGGAGAATCAATATGAAGCTGAATCCTAAGAAGTGTACCTTCGGAGCTATGGAAGGCATGTTCCTAGGATATCTGATAGAACCAGACGGCATCAAAGCATTTCCAGAAAAAACCGAGGCTGTCCTCCAACTTCCTTCACCATGCACGTTGAAAGAAGTCCAGTCTCTAAACGGAAAACTGGCTCGCTTGAACAGATTCCTGTCCAAATCAGCGGACAAATCACTCCCACTCTTTCGAACACTCAAGAAGTGTACAAAAAGGGGAGACTTCCGTTGGACAGCAGAAGCAAAAGAAGCTTTTACACAACTTAAACAAACAATAGCAGCACTCCCAAAACTAGTCGCACCAATACCAGGGGAAGAGCTAATTGTTTACTTATCTGCAACTCATGTGGCTGTCAGCGCAGTACTACTGACAGATAGGAACTCCATCCAGACACCAGTGTACTTCGTCGGCAAGGCACTTAAGAAGACGGAGATCAACTATAGCGCAATGGAAAATTTGGTTTTGGCACTAGTGTTCGCTGTAAAAAGGCTGTGCAGGTACTTCCAAGCGCACCCAATAGCAGTAATCACAGACCAACCCATCAAGCAGGTCATCTCCAAACCAGACGCATCGGGGAGATTACAAAAATGGAGTGTGCTACTAGGCGAATATAACATCTCCTACAGACCACGCACTGCGGTCAAAGGGCAAATCCTAGCAGACTTCATCATTGAAAAACCAGACACCGATACTGAGCCCCCACGCAGCGAAGTAAAGCTACAAGAACCATGGATCCTGTTCACGGACGGATCTTCATGTGTGGACGGGTCAGGCGCAGGACTTATTATTACAAATCCAGAAGGAATGGAATTCACTTACGCACTGCATTTTTGATATGTGGGAATCGCACCAGGCTTTACCTCTCAAGGGATCTTGAGAAGCTTACAACCCCCACCAGGCAATATACCTGATCATTGTAGTATAGTATAGTGACAAGTACCGGGGGATTGATCGTTCAGCTAGGAATAGTGTCGTTAGGATTGAAATTAATCTAACTAGGTCTAAAGGTGAAGGATGATTCTTTTTGTATTTTTATATTTTATGAAAAGCAAGTAAAAATTTCAGGTATTGGGAGAATGGGCGGAATTAGTTGCTAATCAACTAACCCAAAAGCTACTAATTAAACTAATTAACAAGAAAAGTAAACTAGGGTTCTACAAGATAAGTGAAGCATGTCTACCTATGATATGTTACTCCTTGCTAGCTATCCAATTCTACCTATTGACTGTAAACCTTATTTTAATTGACGGATTGTATTCCTTAATACCATTCATGGGGTGGCACACTTAACTCCCCAATTCTATGAGCTCTTATCTCCTCCTATACCATGCCCAGCACAACCATAGGGATTATAAACAGTGGCTCATGCATTAAATACAACCAATAAAGACCTAGTGCACATCGGTTCATGTTTCTTAAGACGTTCAAGCATGTTATCATTTGGAGATCTGCCAGTTTTCTTAAGCCTAACATCAAATTCATTCAATCAAAACAAGAATCAATAGGAAACAAGAATTATAAACTAAATCAACTAGATCTATTGAAATTGTCACGCCTTAATTGATGGAGATAGACACACACATCAACAAGCCCCTCATCAATGGAGATAGACACAACATCAACAAGAAATCAATGAGATCTAATCAATTATATACAAGTTTCACATAATCACAAGTAGACACAAGGTGAATTAGTAAATCATAATCAAAGAAGGACATTCAACAAAAATAATGAAAGACATAGTTGAGATAGAATCATCAAACCAATACATGATGTTTATGGAGTGATTGAAACCCTCTAAGTTGCTGGAAAAACACCCACCTAAACCCAGGAATCGACCTTAAGGTTTAGGGCTTACAAAAAGTGAAGTTATGATGTTGTATTTATAGGCATGTTTTCTGTCAGCAAGGCTTGACGGCGTCAGCTCGTTCTCTTGACGCCGTCAAGACCATTTTTTCACCAAATTTCAGATCTCTTCGTCCTCTTCGCGTGGGCTTTTGAATCACCTAAATCCGAGTTCGTATGCAAAAGTTATGACCAAAACAATATCAGCTATTCCGCGCGCAAGTTTTGACAAGTTAACACGTGACGGCCTTGGGTGACGCCTTCATGTTCTCTCTGGGCCGTCACCACTTTTACTCTTGACGCCGTCACCAAAATGCTCTTGACGCCGTCAGGTACTGTTCCCAGCAAGGAAAATTAAGACTTTGGCGGTTTCTTCACTTTTATGCTCCAAAAACGTCCGAATTGCTTCCTTTTCCAGATTTCTCTCCCAAAGTACCTAAAATCACAAAAGGAACGATTTAGGGCAATATTTGATCAAATAAATTCAATTCCGGGCTTAAATGACCCCCTAAAAGTGGTTCATTTTTCGCCTCATCATATACCCTTACACTTGAGATTTGCTTGTCCTCAAGCAAATGCGCTTTTATTCTAATCAAAATACAAGTTAGGGATCATTTAACACTAATATAAAAGTAATTACAACAAATAATCGTTCCACTAAAGACCGATAGACAAGCACGGAGGTCATACACTAGCACCTCACAAATAATGTTTAGATACTCACATCTCTCGGGTGTAATAAAGTGTAAATTACAATATGGAAACGGAAGATATCTCTCACTACCTGTCATAGAAAAATAGATTACAATATGGCGTTGCTAAGCCAAGACTAGACTCGACTTAAGCTAATAAATGAAAAATAACAAAAACATAAAATAAACATAGAATGAAACGGGATGGTAGTCCGTATGTTTTTTTCTCTTTTTTCTTTTTTCTATATTTTTTTTTCTTTTTCTTGATTTTTTCGATTTTTTTTCTTCATACACTCTTACCCTACCATCCAAAATAATACATCATAGGGAATGGATATTCCCCTTACTCTTGAATCTTTACATACTTTACATTAAACTAATCTAATGACTCGAATTAAGAAAATCAAAACACTTGGTGCACTTTTAAGATTAACGTACATATGGGGGTAATAAATGATGTTCTTCCCCATTACTCCATAAAATAAGTACTTACCCATGAGTCCCAATCGTCCTAAAACACTATGTACAAGGATATGACTCGACTTAGCAACCATGTAATCAATTAGATAGTTAACTTAGGGTTTAACAAATAACAATAATGCACTAAAATTGAGCGCATACACGGAAGGCTAAGGCGATTTGGTTGTACATTTACGTGGGGTGTAACAAATTCTTCCTTTAAGTAAAAATGCTTAAAGTTAGAAACGAAAAGATAGGCTCGGAGGGGTGTACTAGGGGTTTCGTGTACTAAAAATGAGTACAACGCTAAGGGTGTGGGAAAAATTAGTTGACTTAACTAGCCAAGTAATATGACTTAAATGGTCAAGTAATTATGATACGGGTTTAACACAAGGGTAATCCTAATGCCTCTCATCATGTAGTAAATCCTACCACACGAATGTAGTCTCACTAGCGGTCTCGGGATGCATCACTAACGCAAGTTCTGGAATCTAAATGCTACTGGTACACTCATAAGCACAAATAGTAAATGCTTTTCCTATCAAATCTAAAGGCGAACCTCACATATTTGGGTGGAAAATTTTTCTGAAAGTACGGTTATGTGCTAGTCATACAATCTCCTATCCATGAGACGCTTGCTATGGCTAAAGTTTCACTCCTAAATGTTGTAAAAAATTTTAAATTTGGCGCTAAAATTGCACTAACAAGTATTTCTCATAGTTTTATTACACATCTACCATTAAACAAAACAAACTCAAGCGAAAGTGCATATGTAAGGTATCATCTTTTTACCCTCCCCTTACACTTAAGATGAACATTGTCCCCAATGTTCAAGTAAAGAATGTAAAAGTGAAAAAGTTAAAAAAAAATGAAATCAAATACTCCCCTGATTCGCTCGGTATGGATAATAAGGTGGTCAGGTTAAATCTTCCTCCAAGAAAATGAACAATCAAAGCTTCCCTTCCAGAAAAATAAATCATCTTCTTGTCATACATAATCTGCAAATCCTAAGAAAACAAACACAAAAACCCAAAGCATCAATCCGAACAAAGAAAACTCACAACTAGATGTAATTCCAGACTTAGGAATAGAAACAAAACAATTAAAGATATAATGCTTGTGGAATGAATGTTTGCAGATTTCCTGGAGATTATAAAACTTCATAATTCACAAAAACTTTAAGACTCCGTTAGAAAAACAAAACCGGTAAAATTTCCAGGTTTTTACACGTGACGCCGTCAAGAGTAATCTCGTGACGCCGTCAGAAGTGACCTGCAGAAATTCTTATGTTAAGTTTCCGGAAAATTTCTGGAAAAACTTGGTCCTACTTCCTGGAAAATCCTGCAAAACTTCATTATGACTCAATACAAGCATTTGACTCTAACAAATACTAATATACATGTCCATTTAATATTGTTGTGGTTCATGCTCAATTTCGTTCTTATAAACAGATTTGGATCTCCCTTACACTTATCTTTTGCAAAATACCTTTATATGCAATTAAGACGAAGTTAAAAACAAAATAAAGCATATTCACAATTTACTTTGACACATGAGCCACAAACAATAAAAATAAAACATGCATACGGAAACAAATAAAATCAAACAAACAAACAAACAAATAAAAACACACAAAACATGGGTTGCCTCCCAAGAAGCGCTTGTTTTTGTTCGAGTCACGAGCCTGACTCTACACTTATTTAACGGAAATAGGGGAGGTTCTCCCTACACTTAGGATTAAGTGTGGGTGAAAGTAGCGATACACACCCTTAGGGTGTGAATATGCCACGTGAGGTGAAGGGGGTGAGTGAATGGCTTCCTTCATCTTAAAACTACCCGGATAATATTGGTTGATGGGTGGGTCGGTTCTCTTTTGTCTCCTAGAAATATATCTAAGGATGGAAAGGTGTGTAAAGATTGAGGTTCCGGTTCATCAACACTAGGAAATTCCCTAGAACTAGGAGTAAGGTTATCACTACAAGTGTTCAAACCTATATCCTCAAGTGGTGCCTGGTCCAAGGGTTCTACCTCCATAGGAATTCCTAAAGTTTCTTCTACTTCTTCCGGGTAAGTCACGGGCGGTGTGTGTGCCTCAAATGATGGTTGAGTATTTTGTGGGCTTATGTTATTTACCTCATCATTCCACGTGTCACGATCACCTATATCCTTAGGTAGTGATAATAACAAACCTAGTGCTTCATCCAACTTATGGTTTATTGATACGGCTCTATCCATAATTCCTTGGCAAACTAGATCGCTTTTTCTATTAGCTTCACTAAAACAAGATCCTAAACATGGAGGTTGTTCACAAGAATCTATCCTAGGTGAAGGCTCATATGATTCATAGGTGTCTCTAAATGAGGTATTTTGCACTTCTTGGTGTTCTAGCCACTCAACCATATATTGCAATCTTAGAAGTCTAAGTGAAGTGTCCATTTGAAGCAAATTACAAACAAAATCATCAAGAAAAGATAGACTACGAGAAAGCTACAAAATAAAAAGAAAAAAAAAACAAAAAAAATCTCACTTGATAGGAATCTAATGAGTAGACCTAATAAAAATCAAATTCAACCTAAACAATAACTATTCCCCGGGCTGCGGCGCCAAAAACTTGATATGTGGGAATCGCACCAAGCTTTACCTCTCAAGGGATCTTGAGAAGCTTACAACCCCCACCAGGCAGTGTACCTGATCATTGTAGTATAGTATAGTGACAAGTACCGGGGGATTGATCGTTCAGCTAGGAATAGTGTCGTTAGGATTGAAATTAATCTAACTAGGTCTAAAGGTGAAGGATGATTCTTTTTGTATTTTTATATTTTATGAAAAGCAAGTAAAAATTTCGGGTATTGGGAGAATGGGCGGAATTAGTTGCTAATCAACTAACCCAAAAGCTACTAATTAAACTAATTAACAAGAAAAGTAAACTAGGGTTCTACAAGATAAGTGAAGCATGTCTACCTATGATATGTTACTCCTTGCTAGCTATCCAATTCTACCTATTGACTGTAAACCTTATTTTAATTGACGGATTGTATTCCTTAATACCATTCATGGGGTGGCACACTTAACTCCCCAATTCTATGAGCTCTTATCTCCTCCTATACCATGCCCAGCACAACCATAGGGATTATAAACAGTGGCTCATGCATTAAATACAACCAATAAAGACCTAGTGCACATCGGTTCATGTTTCTTAAGACGTTCAAGCATGTTATCATTTGGAGATCTGCCAGTTTTCTTAAGCCTAACATCAAATTCATTCAATCAAAACAAGAATCAATAGGAAACAAGAATTATAAACTAAATCAACTAGATCTATTGAAATTGTCACGCCTTAATTGATGGAGATAGACACACACATCAACAAGCCCCTCATCAATGGAGATAGACACAACATCAACAAGAAATCAATGAGATCTAATCAATTATATACAAGTTTCACATAATCACAAGTAGACACAAGGTGAATTAGCAAATCATAATCAAAGAAGGACAATCAACAAAAATAATGAAAGACATAGTTGAGATAGAATCATCAAACCAATACATGATGTTTATGGAGTGATTGAAACCCTCTAAGTTGCTGGAAAAACACCCACCTAAACCCAGGAATCAACCTTAGGGTTTAGGGCTTACAAAAAGTGAAGTTATGATGTTGTATTTATAGGCATGTTTTCTGTCGGCAAGGCTTGACGGCGTCAGCTCGTTCTCTTGACGTTGTCAAGACCATATTTTCACCAAATTGCAGATCTCTTAGTCCTCTTCACGTGGGCTTTTGAATCACCTAAATCCGAGTTCGTATGCAAAAGTTATGACCAAAACAATATCAGTTACTCCGCGCGCAAGTTTTGACAAGTTAACATGTGACGGCCTTGGGTGACGCCTTCATGTTCTCTCTGGGCCGTCACCACTTTTACTCTTGACGCCGTCACCAAAATGCTCTTGACGCCGTCAGGTACTGTTCCCAGCAAGGAAAATTAAGACTTTGGCGGTTTCTTCACTTTTATGCTCCAAAAACGTCCGAATTGCTTCCTTTTCCAGATTTCTCTCCCAAAGTACCTAAAATCACAAAAGGAACGATTTAGGGCAATATTTGATCAAATAAATTCAATTCCGGGCTTAAATGACCCCCTAAAAGTGTTCATTTTTCGCCTCATCAGTTTTGAATTCACAGCCACAAACAACGAAGCCGAATATGAAGCCTTACTTGCTGGACTACGTATTGCAACACGAATGGGTGTACGCAACCTCGAGGCAAACGTAGATTCCAGACTAGTGGCCAACCACGTGTTGGGAGAATATGTGGCAAAGGAAGAGAACATGGTTCAATATCTGGAAAAGACTAAGTCACTAATCCATGGTTTTGACAAATTCACAATCAAACAAGTCCCTAGGGGGGAAAACAAAAAAGCGGATGCGTTAAGTAAGATCGCATCCACCAGCTTTGCGCACTTGTCAAAACAGGTTTTAGTGGAAATCTTAAAGGACAAGTCTATTTCAGAGTTGGAAGTGTCTACGGTGATAGAAGAGCAGAACCCTACATGGATGACTCATATCATCGAATTTATAAGCAAAGGAATACTACCCCAGGAACAGAAGGACGCTCGATGGATACGGCGCACTGCGCAGAGATTTGAACTCCGAGATGGTATCCTATATCGGTGATCTTTCCTACAGCCATGGCTTCGCTGCGTTGGACCCCTCCAAGCAGACTATGTACTCCGAGAAATCCACGCTGGTTCATGCAGTATGCACTCAGGACCACGGTCTGTTGTTGCGCGGGCATTGCGCTCTGGATACTACTGGCCTACCATGCATCGCGATGCGCGCAAATTAATAAAAAAGTGTATCGACTGCCAGGTTCATAGACCTATCCCGCGCAGACCACAACAAGAGCTCACACCTATCACTTCGCCATGGCCATTCTACAAGTGGGGTATCGACATTGCTGGACTTTTCCCTGTTGCAGCAGGAGGATTAAAATTGCTCATAATGGTAATAGATTACTTCACCAAGTGGATTGAAGCAAAGGCAGTGGCAACGATAACAGGTAACCAGGTAAAACGGTTCGTTTGGGACAACATAGTATGCCGCTTTGGACTGCCTGAGGAAATCATCTCGGACAACGGGAAACAATTCTGTGACAATCCATTCAAAGACTGGTGCGAGAAGCTCAACATCACACAACACTTCGCGTCAGTAAAACACCCACAAACCAATGGTCTAGTCGAACGCACGAATCACAGTCTAAGGAATAAAGGCGCGCCTAGACAGACACAAAGGAAGATGGATAGATGAGCTGCCGCATGTTTTGTGGGCACACCGTACCAACATCAAGGTTAGTAATGGGGACACCCCCTTTTCTCTTGTCTATGGGACTGAGGCTGTCATCCCAGCAGAAATTGGGATGCCAACCATCCGCACAGCGGAAATTAACATCGCAACAAACGATGAGGAGCGTCGTATAGACTTGGATCTATTGGAAGAAAGACGCGAGCGCGCGGCAATACGTGAAGAAAAAACCAAGTCAAGGATGAAAGGATACCGTCACAACTCACCATTTCACGTCATTTACCATTTCAGGTCATTTTCCCAAACTTCGACTTTTTACTATTCATAAATCACTATTCATCAAAACACTATTCATCGTTTTACTATTCATCGTTTTCGAGGTCAGTTTGATGTTCTGAGAAACTTTTTGAAAATTTACTATTCACCGAACACTATTCATTTCCGGAAAAGTTTTCATCATTCACTTGCATTACTCATTTCATCGTAAATTTAGTTTACGGGTATTCAAATTCGCGTAACCGGATTGGTTTAGGTGCGAATTCATTTCATTAGTGTTAAGTACACTGCATACGGACTGGAGATAGTCTGCATATCATCATAACAGCATTTTCATGTTATACCACTCTCAGGATTTTCAAATTACTACATTCAGTACATTTAACGTTTTTACGTATAAGTATTTATAGTAAACGTTAACACCCGGTTTATACACGACGAATATATCTAAATATTCCCACAATGGTCTCAACATATTTTTTATATCCATTTTAACATCATAAAAGTTATAACATTCAGTTACCCAGTATTTTGGAAATTTATTTTATTTATAACGTACGCGTATGAATATAACGACGGTTTTCGTGAAAACTAAACAATAATCACCCGATCACTCAGTAAATGTACCCAACATATTTTTAATATGTTTTTAACATTATTATAACTTTATTTCATCCCGGTAAACTTCGTGAACATTTATTTCTAATAAAACCGGTACCCGATCGTAACTAAAAACACAAACTAGTGCAAATTCTTACAAGGTTTTCTAATTAAATCCCAAGTACCCTAACCCCCCCCCTCCTACCCTTGAAAAACCAGCCCAAGAACACCCTTTTTAACCCCTAGCATTAACTTAACTATATTTTACTAATAAACCTTTTACAACATAACTTTACCAAATTACATAATCATAATTCACAATATTTTGGCTAAGATCAAAACTTGCTCATCTCTTCCATTTTTTCTCCAAACCCACGACCCATAATTGATCTCCATGATCAAGTGATCATTTTCCATAAAGTAAAACACTAAACTTGTTCATTTTACAAGCCTAATCAAGAATCAAGCAACAAAAACACAAGAACATCAAGCATAATCATCCTATAATCATCTCATTTTATCAAGTAAGTTTTCATCTTTATTTTTTCATGGATCATCCTATTTTTACATGTATTACATAAGTATCATGCTAAAAACCATGTACAAGTAACTATACCACACTTTATTTTGGCTAAAAAGAAACATACAAACCCTAACTTTTTAGTTATGAATCCCCTTGCTCTAATAACTTGGTTAGGAGTCCATGGCACCCTAAGAAGGTGTATGGTAAGATTAGATTAGCCATGTGGTGATTACAAGAGGTTTGGTGATGGTAGAAATTAGTTTTTAACCTTGGAAACTTGATTTGGAACCTATTTTAGACATGCTGTCCCGTTTTGTAAAAATCTGGAAAATCAGTAAACACCAAGGGAACTTTGGCAAAATTTTTAGAAAATACTTTCAAAAACGAATCCGTAGGCGAAAGAACGGATTAAAAAGAGTTTATAACGAAGGAGTTATGATTTTTGCAAGATTGTAGACGAAAAGTATTTTTTCTGAAAATGTTTGCTGTTTGACGTTTTTCATTGGACAAAAAGAGACTTTAGACGTAACCCGGAGGAGCCGAGCTTTCCAAAATATATTACTATATACTAAGACGTAACCGTGGACATAAAGAACAAGTAAAACGGACAAGTAACGACAAAGATATACTCGTTTGAATATCGGCTAAAACCCTTTTATATTTGACAGCTTTTAATATAATTTGGCGCAAAAACTACGAAGTACATTTATAAGCTAAACATAATATTAAGTACCGAGCTTTATAACTAACGTAGTATTAGTTATTATGAGTATGTTTTCATCATTTCAAGGATTACAACCTGAGTATTTCAACGCTAACATGGAAACTTACGTTATATATATATATAAGTATATATATATTATAACTAGCTATTTATATTTTCTAATAGCAATATTTTCCAAATTCTTGGAATATATATTTTTGATAATACAAGTGTTTTTCAAAGAGTAGAGTGGTATAGAAACATGTGCATGGACATTCATAACATCATTTCATGATCTAAAGTAGATCGTTCATCATTCATATTAGGTTGCGGCTAGTGTGCGCGCCTTGTTTTTCAGCTCATTACATGTTCATGGTACCATCATATCAGGTGAGTCATAGCCCCACTTTTACTGGTTTAATTACTTTACAAACTCTTTGGGGGAGATACATGCTTAAATACTCGTGTTATACTTTTATACAATTTCAAATCCTATGGGGGAGAATACATTGCAGCAACTATTTTTGTACAATGCCAAAGTATAAAGTTCTTACATTGCTTAAGTAGTCTTATTACCACGTCACGACAAGTCCCCTTTATTTCATGGACCGTTAATTTCAAGTACTAAGCGAGAGTGAGTGAATAGATCTATTGAGGGTGACGCCTCCATTCGTGTTTGGGTTGCTCCAACGGGACGAATGCATTTCATGTCTTATCAAGTGAGTGTCTGGTAAACACTCTGTTGGGGCATTACAAAGTCTAGCTTCGGGGCCATGAGCTTAAGAGACAATGTGGGTTTCATTATTGAAATCTTAGTACTTTACTTTATACTTGGGCTATTGTACATACAAAATTACTGATAAATTCCTGATACTTTTGCATCAAGTCTTATTACTGAAATACGATGCCTTTGCATCAGCCTTATTACTGAATTACAATGCTTTTGTATCAAACTTATTACATTTGGCAGTGGGTTGTAAACACACAGGTTACAAGTCTCTTATGGCGGGACTTGGAACTGAGTGGATTTACGATGCCTTTGCTGGGGAATCTTCATTTCAATGCATTACATTCTTTTTCACAAGACTCTATGAACTCACCAACCATTGTGTTGACACTTTAGCATGTATTTTCAGGTATTAACCAATGGCACGCTACAGGAGGTTTTGGCAGGGCATGGCATGGTCATAGAAGACTCTGATTATTCATTTGGGGACCGTTTTTAACTATTTTAATGGCCTACTTCCGCATTACTTTTAACAATGTAAATTCAACATTTTGATTTAACTATTTTATCCAAAATGATTCAAGTGCAAACCATTTTTGAACTAGTGTTGTGATATCAATTGAGTTACACCCCAGCTACATGTATGCTTCCGCTGGACCCGATCTTGGGGGTGTGACAGATACTATGATACTAAAGTCAGGAATACTTCATTCAGACCAGGGGACTTCGTATACCGCGCCAATGATGCGAGCCACGTGGAGGACACAGGAAAGCTTGGACCAAAGTGGGAAGGACCTTACGAGGTCGTGGAAGCACTAGGAAAAGGCGCATACAAATTGCGTGACATGAATGGCCACGAGCTACCTCGCACATGGAGCATCTGCAATCTCAAGAGATGCTATCTTTAAGAAGGCGATAGCCCAACACACGGACACCTCGCACTTTAGTATGTGCCCAATAAATATCCGTGTATTTACTCTTTGTTTAATTTAGACAATTTTTTTTTTCTCCTTCACAAAAACTTGCAAGTATTAATTTAATGTCGCGGTTTCTAGCTAACTCCGCGACATATTTGAATTTGTTATTTACATGTTACTTATGTGTCAATATTATCATTTCTTTATTGTTCGCCTACATGGCGTGCCTACGTGGCGTGCATGCACCATTAAGACCCACGCTGGCACAAGGATGAGTAAACCTAATAAACAACTCGTTGAATAAGAGGGTTGCAAACCCATCAACACTGGATCACGTATCCTTGTTAAACACCTTACTCTCAAGACGTTGGAGTAAGCTAAAGCGCGCATCTCACGACAGATGCGCAACCACGCATACGATGCACGTTTAACAAACTAGTCGTCAAGACTCTTGACAACTTAACAGAGCATTCTCAGTACGCTGCGTAGCCTCATAAAACAATTATGATTTCTCAAATCACATAACACGATTCTGCATCTTTAAAATTACAAATTTCATAAGACAATTATGACTTGTAAAAATTACGAATTTCATAACATGATTATAAATTCTAAAGTTATGACTCAATTTTTAAGTACATCTTAATTTTTGGGTGTCTTTTACGAAAAAGATATAACTAAGTACGAATATCAAATGTAAGACATGCGAATTACAAAAAGAGTTATTATTATTATAAACCACTGCGTTTATACAAAAAATGTAACTAGCACCAAGTGCTACAAAAGTTACCAAAATAAACTAAATACTTTTTGTTCGCCTAAGTCCTGAGCTACTAGCCTGGCGGGCTGAATTACCAGCCTCTGAAAGCATACTTAACAGCTTCGCATCCTTAGGAGCCACGGTTGCCACACTGACTGGCACCCCATCCGAACGTGGCAGGTGAGCCGCGCCTATGCCACAGAGAATGGCCTTACATTTCACCCCCTTCTTCTTTTCAACCCTCGTGTTGTGGGCATTCAAGACTTCCTGCAATGGAACTTCCCTCTCAATAGCAAAGGGATTCAGGATGTCTTTAGGAGAAGTAAATACAGGGACTTACAGCTGCGACACGTCAGGCTTGAGGAAATAATCATCAAGCTCTTCTGCGCCTTCCCCCATATGCCTGGCCAATGTCAACCCCTGCATAATAACATCGATGGGGTAGTCCTGGTCATGCTCCATCCTTGCAATATGAGGCAGCTCCAGCAGTTTCAGCCTCCCCATGGCAGCAAGAAGCTCGCCATGAGCATCAGCGTTGTACCCAGGCACTTGCGCAGCAGGCACTTCCAATAATTTGCTCTCGCAGAGCTCTTCTATGGCCTGGGATTTGGCATGCGCCAAGGCACAGTTCATGGCATCCCCGAATGCTGTCCTCACCTCTTGGGAATCCAAGGTTGTCAAAGCAGCAAGGCGAAGACCATGACTGATTAGCCATCTGCAAAAGCACAAAATGTAACACCCCAACCCGAGAAGGGCTAAAGTGTAACATTATGGAGTCAAATCAGAACACAAGCGAAACGGAGATACATTACCAATACAAGGTTTACGAAGGTTACAAAAGAAAACTAAACAAAATACAAAATATAAAGGGCAACGCTAATGAACTAAGCCCAAATACAATATACTAAGCTCATCATCAATTACTTCTAATCATCTCTAAGTCCATCTAGTAGCTAATCAGGGTGAAGTCTTCTAAGCCCAAAATAAGATGTCTCATCCATAAACCCAGCTTCCTACTAAACCTGCCGCATGAGAAAAGAAATGCGGCTGAGCTTACAAAGCTCAGTGAGCAGATATAAAGAAAACGAAGTATATCAAAACATAAGATGATCAAAGGAAATATGAAACGAATTTACATATGGTGTCACGTGGTTTTATCAAAGGATTTCCAATGTTAAGTATGAAAGGCCATCAAGTTAAGTATGATACGATTATCCAAGTTTGGTGTCAAAGGCTTATCAAAGTTAAGTATCGAAGGCTTATCAAAGTTAGGTGTCAAAGGCTTCAGTATTTAACCCCCAGGCCCAAACAAACCAAACAAACAAAGTAGCCCAAAATGGAGTGATCAACTCCCAATGGGTGAGGGGCGGCATGCACGCAAGCCCAGTCACCAAACAAATATATCTGTAGTCTATGTCTTCATCATAATGGCTGTAGCCCACACAAACAAACAAACGCACAAAGCTAGGATGCATCCATACCCCCCTGCAAACAAATCATAAACATAGCAGCAGTAGATATCAAATCAGGGACGGTGTGGTACATCTCTCCAACCACACTAGAGTACATAACATTGGTGCATCAATGCTATGGTTATGGCTACTCCACAACAAGTAATACCTGGGTAAATACTGAAGGGTCATGTAGTCAAGGTTCAATGTCAAGTCATAATCAAAGGTTCAATGTCAAAGGTTAATATCAAAGGATTATTATCAAAGGTTCAATTATCAAAGGTTCAAATATCAAAGGGCCAAATATCAAAGGATCATATCAAAGGGTCAAGTATCAAAGGACCAATCAAAGTTGTAATACCAACGGGGTCAAAATGGAGAGGTCAAAGCCAAGGTTCCCAAATCCACAAGGTTCACTATTACAATTTCCAAAGTCCCATAGTTCATGATTAAAGGGTCATAATGAGAGTTTAAAACAAACGTTCATTTTAGGAGGTTCCCATCACTTGTTTAAAAAGGTTTGTAGTACAACCCCATTCAAAAAGGTTTATAACAAAGGTTTATTTAATACGGATCTTCCAAAAGATAACATTTATAAAAGTGATCTTTAATAAAGGTTGTCATGATGTATTCTTTAAAAGTGGTCTTTATTAATTTAAAGGAAATCCCATATAGAAATGGTCTTAAGTCATATTAAAGTGTCTTTATAAATAGTTTCTCCTTTAAAAGGTTCCATATCACATTTAAGAAAAAGAACTTTTACCTCCCGTTATATTATCCCAAAAGAACATTCCAAGTCTCACAAGGGTCTCACCTTCCGTTACAATATCCCAAAGAGTACCCAAAGTCTCACAAAGGTTCAAAGGTTAAGGTCACAAAAGGTTATCGAATGGATCATAAGAGTTCAAACGGAATCAAAATATGATAGCAAATCGAAGACACAGTCAAGAGAGAAGAGGTGTGCACTCTTACTGAAAGAGTACGGAATATCTGTACCTTAGCCGAGTCAAACAAACCGAGATTAAATGAAAGGAGAAAGGTCATTCCCGCTTCACCAAACCTAGAAGAGAGTGGATTCGAATTAAGAAGAGTTCAACACACGTATGTTACCTCTTTTAGTTGTCTTTCCATTTTTAGTAACTTCCCATATTTAACAGCTTTCTATTTCAGGTAACTTCCACTTTAAGTAGTTTAAGCATTTTAGAAAACTTTCCAATTTTAGTAAGTTTCCTTATTTAGAAGGTTTTCTTATTTGTAATTTAATTCTTGAAGGTTATCATGAACAGTTAATAATACTTAAGGTTAAAATTGACCAGTATAGTAGTTTGGGTTTTAAAATGTCAATATTACAAGTTTAGGGTCTAAAATGTAAATTATCAACATTAAATATTAAAAAGTCAAATAAAATTATTTTAATGTTTTTAATAAATTTATAATAATTTTAGACCCCGCCATTAAAATTTTATATAATTTATTAACGTACCCACGATCTTAATATTTATGCCACGATGGCCCAAGATTTTTATAACCCGACATCGTTTCATTTTTAAATAAAATAAACCCGATTTACAAGCCTAGCTTCGATTTAAAGTCGCGACATCCCTTTGTTGTTAAAACTAAACCGAACAAACATCTCTTACTATTTCCTTTTTGTCATCCTATCAGATTAGAATAGATTCAAATGCATGCATTTCTCTTTTAACCAATTCATATGTTATCTAGTGACATGCTTATGACCTTTTTGGGAGTTATCCTATATATATATATATATATATATATATATATATATATATATATATATATATATATATATATATATATATATATATAGGATCCGGTTCCATTGAGAAGATTTTTATTTTGAGAAGATTGAGAAATCTTCGTTTGAACAAACTGATTCATGTTTTTGATTTGATTCACAAGTAAACATCATTTTATGGTGAATCAAATCTATAAATAACAAATTTGATTCACAAATTATTGTTAAAATCGAGTGATGATGATGATTCATTAAATTTGTACAGATGATTCAGTATTCTACATATATCGCAAAATCGAGAGATTTTTAACATTGATTCAAATTTTTTTTTACACATTTTGAATTTTAATCACATTACAATGAGTTTTATGCTTGAAAAACATGAATCAAAGTTACAAATCTATCGTTTTAGAAAACCTTCTCAATCTTCTCAAAATAAAAACCTTCTCAATCGATCCAGATTATATATATATATATATATATATATATATATATATATATATATATATATATATATATATATATATATATATATAGGATCCGGTTCCATTGAGAAGGTTTTTATTTTGAGAAGATTGAGAAATCTTCGTTTGAACAAATTGATTCATGTTTTTGATTTGATTCACAAGTAAACATTATTTTATAGTGAATCGAATCTATAAATCACAAATTTGATTCACAAATCATTGTTAAAATCAAGTTATGATGATGATTCATTAAATTTGTACAGATGATTCAGTATTCTACATATATCGCAAAATCGAGAGATTTTTAACATTGATTCAATTTTTTTTTCACACATTTTGAATTTTAATCACATTAAAATGAGTTTTATGCTTGAAAAACATGAATCAAAGTTAAAAATCTATCGTTTTTGAAAACCTTCTCATTCTTCTCAAAATAAAAACCTTCTCAATCGATCCAGATTCTATATATATATATATATATATATATATATATATATATATATATATATATATATATATATATATATATATATATATATATATATATATATTTATGCATGTAATACTGTACTACCATTTTAGTTATTCATGAATATGTTACACGTATATTATGGGATCAAGATGAAAGTAAAATTTAACCAATCCGCACCATTACTCTTGACCAATATTCCATGCGTATACAACTAACAGGTTCCCATGCACACACAACAAATTGTTTTCTTTGTTTATTCTTTTCAAAAACAAGCAAGTCTTGACCCCTTTATCCCTTTATCAGTTCGAATATAAAACTAAACATGCATGCCTTCTCTTTTAACATTTAGCTCGTATAAGATTAGACGTTAACATATGTTTTAGTCGCATAATGTATAGGGTACGTATTCGTGATTTTATGTGGTATTTACATGATTTTATGTGAGCCTCTTTTTGATAGAACATGTAAGCTGATTGAATGAGATAAAAACGACATGGTCTTATCGAAATATAAAAAAGAGAAATCGAATATGGTGAAGGATCATTACCCTTGTAGTGTGACAAAAAGAAGAGAACGAGAACAATCGAATACTAGCCATAACCTTAACGGACCCAACATACCACGCCCTTTCGAAACAGCAATACACATGTCGAACACAACAACCCATACTCCTTTCGAAACAGAAATTTCTCGTGCCAATCTTTGAACCACCATTGTGTCACGTTCACAGCACCACCAAAAGCACACGATCCCCCTCCTTGCATCACCTTTCGATCGAACAGTAATGAAAGAAATATGAAGCCGCTGTTTGTGTGTTTAGTTTAGGGTTTTTGTTTTCGAGTTTGTGATGTGTGTTTTGTGTGTGAATTATCGGTTAGCCAAAAGAGTGAGGGGAGGAATGTATTTTCACGATTGGAACCAAACACAAAAACCCTTCGAACAAACGTGAATCGCGTTCATGATTTCCTTCAATCAGTTTGTCGCGCCTTTGATATCCAGGAACTATGGGTCGTTTAATGTTGTTGTTGTTTGATAAGCGTATTTGTGTCTTCAAGAATTACGAATGGAAGAAGGGTGTGGTAGAATGTCGTGCTATTAAAACAGGAAAAGGGTTTTGTCAACTTTAATGTGATTGAGATTTATGGGATATGATTGAGTCTTAATTTGATTGTGAATGGTAACAAATCATGCCGATTAAGAGGGTTATTGATTAAGTAATTATCACAAAACAAAGTTTCCTTAATTTCCTTTTCAAAGTGTGTGTGTACAATTTTAAGATTCGGCCCATATAATCACAAAACGTGTGATATGATTCCTAGGTACAAGATTGTGTGACATTTAATTTATCAAAGTTTATAAATCGTTTAAATGTATATTGATCACGTATTAGTTTTTTAATTACTTAGGTAACAAAAAAAATATTGTGATGTCTTAAATTATTTTAGATGTCTTTTATAAGTTTGAGATCAAAGGGGTATTTTGGGTATTTTACGTATTCAAGAATCTGGGTTTTACAACTCTACCCCTCTAAAAAAAAATTTCGTCCGCGAAAATTGAAGTCGCAAAAGTTAGGCGGAGACGTAGCAAATCACAAAAGAACGTCAAAATTTACCTCATGCTCACGGAGGTTCTACCAAAAGAATCTTCACAATGAAATAGTTTCTCATGACTCTATCTTGTTGATCAAAATCGCTTCGGTTTCCTCAGATAGACATGCCACACTGAATCCAAATCAAAAGAATAATATACCGAACGTAACAGATGATAATTGTATTCTCTCGAAAGAGGTACGGAGAATACATAGGATTTGACGGATATATCGTCTGTGGAATTTGATTAGGCGAAACGGATGAGAAAGAAAATATGAGGATGATATATACACTTAACTCTTCTGATTCTCATATAGTCTCGTCTTCAACAACACCTTTCGAAGGTATTCTCATAAACAAACAGATCTTGTTCTTCAAAATCCAAAGTTTCATATCATAAATCATAGCAGATCATAATGAAACTGATTCAACGAATGGGAAACGTACATATGGCAAAACATAGGTGTACTCCTTCGTAGTAACAGATCGAATTCATACTGATAGAAAACAGAATTTTTGGGTAACATCAAACGGCAGAAAGCTCTTCAACAGAAACTAAGATTCTTATCAGAAGCACAGAGGTCAACAAACGCATGTCGAGTATCCAAACGTATCAAAATTTATGGCGATAAGGCAGATCAAACGTACAGATCAAAAGAATCCTAAGGTCTCATTATTCGCAGATCGTCGCAACGAAAACAGAAATCTAAGTCTCCACTAAGGCACTTCTCAAGACATCCTATGAACACCACAAGTGCATGTTATATGATGTGAGTATTATCGCGTTGGCCAGACGTCATAATACTAGCATCATATAAATATGCCCTCGTGATGATCATACTTTATCTCAATCCGTGAAACAAATCTACAAATCCACCTAATAGTCCAACTAACGCCTGGGTTAGCTCTATTCAAAGATCAATAACAAAACGAGGCCGACAAAACAAACAAAGCTCGGAAAGACGTAACAAAATCAAACAATTATCATCAAAAGGAAACATGTCGCTAAGGCATCAATTTCTCCATCATCAGGTCCTTTTGAGAATTCGTCTCTTCAGAATCTTCTTATGTCCGAGTAGTCAATCTTCGTCCATCTTCCAATCTGAGAGTGAAACGGAATCATTATCTTGAGTTTGGTTCCTCAAGCCTTCTGCAGTTTCTTCTTGGAATGTAACTGAGCAATGTGAATCTCCGGTACAGTCTTCAATCTCCTCATCATCCAGTCTGCTTCCACTCTTAATTCATCTTAGTACAACCAAGATGAATAGGGAAGTGAGACTGTATGTTCTTCATCAGCTCCAGGTTCACCGTCTTGACCAGGTTCCTGCGTTCTGCTCGTCCACTCTTCCGCCTTGTGAGGAAAATCACCAACTCTTCAGGTAGTCATCGTTGTTTCTTCTTCTTTAGATTCTATCCAGCTCCATCCTCCGGTGGAAAACTTGGTGGTTCAACAAGAAATCATATCCGAACTTTCAAGGTGCCAAAACAAAATTCACACGAAATGTTCATCCCTCGGTGGACAAAATAGGTACAAGAGAATTTCATAACCGCAAAAGTAACGTACGAGTCTCCAAAGCAATAAAGATAGCAAAAGTTCAATGATCGAAAATCATGGTAGAGGATTATCAAAATAATTCAAAACACCAAAGGTGAGACATAGCAGAACAATCGTCAACATCTCGAATGCTTAAACCAAACAACCCTATATCAGAATCAAATCGGAGTTGACTTTCCAAAGAAAGGCAGACTAGCACAGCGGATTTCATCGTTCCAAAGGTAAAGAAATATTCTCATACTCGAGGTTAAACACAACAAGACTCCTTATGAAAAGAAAGGTGAGTAAAACAGACAACGTCAGAAAGCTTACAGAGGGTTATCAAAAGTTAGAGACGATCATAGCGTGCATCACATACATCATCGTCATGGAGATTCTCAGAATGTCCGAAGAGATACCAAAAGGATTAACAAACAGATCAGAGATCAAAGATAGAATCGGTATAGCATTGTGCATTAACATGCAATCTTAAATGCCTTCAAACATACTAGTGGTAAACTTAGGTGGTGCAAAAATCTCTAACTCCAAAAGATGATTCCAAAAAGGCATAGCTAAACGTAAGGCACGAATCAGAGTAATGCGGAAGCAAAGATACATAAGAATCTCTTAAAGTCTACCCATTTCTTACCAGTCAAAACTTAAGTTCATATAGGGGTTTCCTAAAGCAAGTTCTCAAGTGGTTTTCCTATGTTCCTACAGGGGAAGCCTAATGGCCCAAAACTCACAGGTCATAGCCTAAGCTCTACGGACGTTGCATCCGCCGATCCAAACCTGTAGCTCTGATACCATAATGTAACACCCCAACCCGAGAAGGGCTAAAGTGTAACATTATGGAGTCAAATCAGAACACAAGCGAAACGGAGATACATTACCAATACAAGGTTTACAAAGGTTACAAAAGAAAACTAAACAAAATACAAAATATAAAGGGCAACGCTAATGAACTAAGCCCAAATACAATATACTAAGCCCATCATCAATTACTTCTAATCATCTCTAAGTCCATCCAGTAGCTAATCAGGGTGAAGTCTTCTAAGCCCAAAATAAGATCTCTCATCCATAAACCCAACTTTCTACTAAACCTGCCGCATGAGAAAAGAAATGCGGCTGAGCTTACAAAGCTCAGTGAGCAGATATAAAGCAAACGAAGTATATCAAAACATAAGATGATCAAAGGAAATACGAAACGAATTTACATATGGTGTCACGTGGTTTTATCAAAGGATTTCCAATGTTAAGTATGAAAGGCCATCAAGTTAAGTATGATACGATTATCCAAGTTTGGTTTCAAAGGCTTATCAAAGTTAAGTATCGAAGGCTTATCAAAGTTAGGTGTCAAAGGCTTCAGTATTTAACCCCCAGGCCCAAACAAACCAAACAAACAAAGTAGCCCAAAATGGAGTGATCAACTCCCAATGGGTGAGGGGCGGCATGCGCGCAAGCCCAGTCACCAAACAAATATATCTGTAGTCCATGTCTTCATCATAATGGTCATAGCCCACACAAACAAACAAACACACAAAGCTAGGATGCACCCATACGCCCCTGCAAACAAATCATAATCATAGCAGCAATAGATATCACATCAGGGACGGTGTGGTACATCTCTCCAACCACACTAGAGTACATAACATTGGTGCATCAATGATATGGTTGTGGCTACTCCACAACAAGTAATACCTGGGTAAATACTGAAGGGTCATGTAGTCAAGGTTCAATGTCAAGTCATAATCAAAGGTTCAATGTCAAAGGTTAATATCAAAGGATTATTATCAAAGGTTCAATTATCAAAGGTTCAAATATCAAAGGGCCAAATATCAAAGGATCATATCAAAGGGTCAAGTATCAAAGGACCAATCAAAGTTGTAATACCAACGGGTCAAAATGGAGAGGTCAAAGCCAAGGTTCCCAAATCTACAAGGTTCACTATTACAATTTCCAAAGTCCCATAGTTCATGATTAAAGGGTCATAATGAGAGTTTAAAACAAACGTTCATTTTAGCAGGTTCCCATCACTTGTTTAAAAAGGTTTGTAGTACAACCCCATTCAAAAAGGTTTATAACAAAGGTTTATTTAATAAGGATCTTCCACAAGATAACATTTATAAAAGTGATCTTTAATAAATGTTGTCATGATGTATTCTTTAAAAGTGGTCTTTATTAATTTAAAGGAAATCCCATATAGAAATGGTCTTAAGTCATATTAAAGTGTCTTTATAAATAGTTTCTCCTTTAAAAGGTTCCATATCACATTTAAGAAAAAGAACTTTTACCTCCCGTTATATTATCCCAAAAGAACATTCCAAGTCTCACAAGGGTCTCACCTTCCGTTACAATATCCCAAATAGTACCCAAAGACTCACAAAGGTTCAAAGGTTAAGGTCACAAAAGGTTATTGAACGGATCATAAGAGTTCAAACGGAATCAAAATATGATAGCAAATCGAAGACAAAGTCAAGAGAGAAGAGGTGTGCACTCTTACTGAAAGAGTACGGAATATCTGTACCTTAGCCGAGTCAAACAAACCGAGATTAAATGAAAGGAGAAAGGTCATTCCCGCTTCACCAAACCTAGAAGAGAGTGGATTCGAATTAAGAAGAGTTCAACACACGTATGTTACCTCTTTTAGTTGTCTTTCCATTTTTAGTAACTTCCCATATTTAGCAGCTTTCTATTTCAGGTAACTTCCACTTTAAGTAGTTTAAGCATTTTAGAAAACTTTCTATTTTTAGTAAGTTTCCTTATTTAGAAGGTTTTCTTATTTGTAATTTAATTCTTGAAGGTTATAATGAACAATTAATAATACTTAAGGTTAAAATTGACCAGTATAGTAGTTTACGTTTTAAAATGTCAATATTACAAGTTTAGGGTCTAAAATGTAAATTATCAAATTAAATATTAAAAAGTCAAATAAAATTATTTTAGTGTTTTTAATAAATTTTTAATAATTTTAGACCCCGCCGTTAAAATTTTATATAATTTATTAACGTACCCACGTTCTTAATATTTATGTCGCGATGGCCCAAGATTTTTATAACCCGACATCGTTTCATTTTTAAATAAAATAAACCTGATTTACAAGCCTAGCTTCGATTTAAAGTCGCGACATCACTTTGTTATTAAAACTAAACCGAACAAACATCTCTTACTATTTCCTTTTTGTCATCCTATCAGATTAGAATAGATTCAAATGCATGCATTTCTCTTTTAACCAATTCATATGTTATCTAGTGACATGCTTATGACCTTTTTGGGAGTTATCCTATATATATATATATATATATATATATATATATATATATATGCATGTAATACTGTACTACCATTTTAGTTATTCATGAATATGTTACACGTATATTATGGGATCAAGATGAAAGTAAAATTTAACCAATCCGCACCCTTACTCTTGACCAATATTCCATGCGTATACAACTAACAGGTTCCCATGCACACACAACAAATTGTTTTCTTTGTTTATTCTTTTCAAAAACAAGCAAGTCTTGACCCCTTTATCCCTTTATCCGTTCGAATATAAAACTAAACATGCATGCCTTCTCTTTTAACATTTAGCTAGTATAAGATTAGACGTTAACATATGTTTTAGTCGCATAATGTATAGGGTACGTATTCGTGATTTTATGTGGTATTTACATGATTTTATGTGAGCCTCTTTTTGATAGAACATGTAAGCTGATTGAATGAGATAAAAACGACATGGTCTGATCGAAATTAAAAAAAGAGAAATCGAATATGGTGAAGGATCATTACCCTTGTAGCATGACAAAAAGAAGAGAACGAGAACAATCGAATACTAGCCATAACCTTAACGGACCCAACATACCACGCCCTTTCGAAACAGCAATACACATGTCGAACACAACAACCCATACTCCTTTCGAAACAGAAATTTCTCGTGCCAATCTTTGGACCACCATTGTGTCACGTTCACAGCACCACCAAAAGCACACGATCCCCCTCCTTGCATCACCTTTCGATCGAACAGTAATGAAAGAAATATGAAGCCGCTGTTTGTGTGTTTAGTTTAGGGTTTATGTTTTCGAGTTTGTGATGTGTGTTTTGTGTGTGAATTGTCGGTTAGCCAAAAGAGTGAGGGGAGGAATGTATTTTCACGATTGGAACCAAACACAAAAACCCTTCGAACAAACGTGAATCGCGTTCATGATTTCCTTCAATCAGTTTGTCGTGCCTTTGATATCCAGGAACTGTGGGTCGTTTAATGTTGTTGTTGTTTGATAAGCGTATTTGTGTCTTCAAGAATTACGAATGGAAGAAGGGTGTGCACTACAAAACACTAGTTAAATTTTCCACATTTTAAAAGCCAATTAGCCACGGTTAAAAATGTGTCAAATTATAAATTCCACACTTGCAAATGTGTGGTAAAAATGGGTGTAACAAATTTTGCTACACATATAAGTGTGGAGATACTCTTTGAATGTCCACACTTAAAAGTGTGGCAAACACTCTTTGAATGTCCACGCTTAAAAGTGTGGCAAAATTGTAAAAAGATGCTTACAATTAAAAGTGTGGAAACATTGTTAAATATTCACACCTAAAAGTGTGGACATATTTTCTGGAAGAAGAAAAAAATAAAAAGAAATTACATACAAATATGTATATAAGAAAACCTGATGCAAAATAGAAAATAGTCAAATGCTACATTCATTAAGCAAAGAAGCAAAGAACTGTATATTTCAATGTCTACATTCATTAGTCAAATTGTCAAATGCTATTTATTAATCAATAATTGAGTATACATTTTCGGTTTTCTTCACTTTTTCTACCCTTGAGACGACAACTGTTCAGCCTGGTGATTCTGAACTCTAGAAACAGACCACAAATTTTGCCACATTTTTCCCAAAGGCTCCTGTTGTCTTTGGTGGTGGTGTTGTTGCTGCTCCTCCTGACATAAATTTGGAATCTTATATTACAATCTTTGTTAATGGAATAGATATAAGCATATTTATGAAAATGCCACAGGATTCTAAAGAACTAAGGTTATTTATCATCTAATGAGTACGTTAGAGCTAATGCGTTGCAACTGGATTATAAGACTAAGAGCAAGCAGTCATGACTGTGACAAACGGAAAACCAATAAAACCAGTTGTTATTGAGTGTACTATAGGTAGAAATAAGGCAAAAAAAGTTCAGATTTGGAGCAGATATATCACTTGCATCAAGGGGGTGTTCAGATAAGCTAGATCAGGATCCCAACCCAAAAGGGTGTTCTAAAACCTATAGATCGAT
This sequence comes from Artemisia argyi, assembly GCA_030686995.1. Taxonomy (NCBI): domain Eukaryota; kingdom Viridiplantae; phylum Streptophyta; class Magnoliopsida; order Asterales; family Asteraceae; genus Artemisia; species Artemisia argyi. The sequence goes on from CM060694.1 coordinate 175,558,157, forward strand.
GAACCAAAGCCCTAAAGTGACATACGTCGAATAAATCAGGGGTGTTCAGATTGAAATGAACCTAATAATTATATCATATTGCCACTCGAAATGTTGGATAGGCAACTTAGTAAAGCTTGGGGGGAAATAATACAGCACACACTCTCGCTCCTTTCTAACAAGATACCCGAAATCCCCATCCCAACATCAACCCTCGATGCACAAAGTATGCTATGAAGTTCCAAATCACTGTTTCGACAGTATCATCATGTTAAAAGTGTCCGTACCACCATTGAGCTAAACACGATCAAAATTTTCATTCGAAATCCTATACTAGTAAGTTGTATCAACTCTCATGTCTACATTGAGCTAAAAAATAGAAATGCAGTAAGCATAAAATGCTAAGATACAAGCAATGGTTAAGCTACAACACGAAATATGCATAAATCAAATACAGAACTCACATCATCATCATCTTTAATTTGTTTGCAAACGCGAAAACCCAACACCCCCTAAATCTTCCCTAAATCTGTTTACCAGTACAACATACTAGACCTTATCAAATCAATTAAAGCACAACTTAACTTACTTCTATAATGCACAACAACTTTAAGTAAGGCTCAAAGTCTAACCTGTGTGCTTGGTATGTCTTCACATGTCACGTCTTCAAAGATCATATCTTTGTAAGCTCCAGCACATAGTCGACCCGATATTCCTGGGCATGCCTAGAGCACAAGGCATCAAACACTTGCTAGAATCTGCTAAGTATGATTCTGCAAGTATCATACAGCAGTCCATCTACTATGACAAGAAAAGAAAATGGTCCATTTTGGTCCAGAATCTGAGAGATATTGGGGGTTGCTAAATCCTGATGGAAGCCAGGTTTATGAGGTGGACCTATGCGGGAAGGCATACAAGACCTGATAATTGAATGTAAAGAATCTTGTGTCACATTTTGGTTCAAACTACATTCTTTGAGATGCATAAAGCAATGTAATATAAGTTCTAACCATATATTTCACTCCAATGATCTTTATCCATGATCAAATTGAGTACCTAACAATGCTCACATACAAAAAAACGCAAATGTAATATACAATACAAATGCTTTGCCAAACTTAAAAATCTAATGAAACGCCTAGTCCTTGTAGAGCTAAGAATACACTTAGTAGCAAAATACTACGAAAATATGAGCTAGTTATTTCTAACTCATTATTAGCAACATATCCTAAACATGCTACACAAACAAATCATCTACAACAACAGGCTCTCATGTTGCTCGATTACAAAAAAAAAAAAAAAAAAAAGAAAAAAAAATAAATAATAAAAAATAAAAAAAAGTAACACAATTATTATACTCGAGAAATTAGAGAAACCAGAGTTAAATCCCGTCATGCATATATCTTTAGATAGTTTTCTAAATGCATATGTGGAAACAGATATAAGAGAAATTAGAGGCTCACCCAAAGAATCCTTCGGTGGAGTCATCACCGGCATGTGCGAGGATTGCATGGCCACCAGGGTGTTCTTCTACATAAGGAGTGACATCATATACCTATGGGAAACCAGAGTCAAATATGAGTTAATAATACATGAAGACCTAACAAAAACCATGCATTTCTTGTAGGGTTTTCCTAGTCTCACATATAGTGATGAATTAAAATAACAGGTTATATAGCCTAAACCTTGTCTTTGATGATGATCCAGCAATCTGTCCTCTTGTTATGCAATGAAACTTCGGCTTTTTGTACGCTTTTACAGTCTGCATTCACAAAGAAATGAAAGGAATTAGTAATGGGCCATACGGGTCAAACAAGATGACAGTTTCGCAAAGTGTGATTTTATGGATACAACACAAATAGATTTATTCACATATATAGAATGTTCTTGAGATAGTAGTGTATTTTATTCATACTAATGCATTAGTTATTAGCTATAGTTAAAAAATGGTTAAAAGTGTTTTGCTGGTCAGCCTGACCCGTTTCGACTCGTTAAACAGATTGATCCACCTCAACCGAACATGTTACCCATCACCCAAGTTGCCACCTTTAATATTGATTCAAATGTGAATTACACTACATTTCTAGCACAAGCTAGCCAATCAAACATGTTACATACCAAAGCTCTTGGTACTAAAACTCAGTCAAAGAACTTAAAAGTTGACCAAACCTCGATTTAGTTGAGTTCACATAGAAATCCAAAAGTAACTCTCTGCCAGAAAGCAAATATCCATATGAGAACCAACTATTGAATCTAAATATTAGTTTGTAAGCATGTTAAATCAAAATAGACGTCACACCTCATGATGTCATCATCTTCGGTATCTGAAACCTTCTTGAATTGAGAATCAATCATCTCAACTTTGGGGGACTGAGTTCTCACTGAAGCTCTGTACCGGGAAATCAGAGGATAATGCCTTAAGCTAACCACCTGAAAACCATTACAATATGAATATTTAAAAAACTATTAAATTTCTCACCAAAATCTTTGCATGAGAACTAAAAAAAGAGCAATAATTTACCGCAGCAATAGACGGGACATCAGATTGGCCAAGAGAACCATGAGATACATCCATACCAAGAATAATCGTGGGTGCTTTAGATACAACGGGAATTGAAGGGGAATAGTATCCAACATGCCCATTTCACCACCTATAGCTAAAGCGAACAATAGACATTTTTTATACAAGTGAAATGGACTATACACCTTAGATAATCTTTCTCATCACTACTAGGATCAAAAATAAACTTTCAGTTGAGCAGTCTAAATCATGTTACTGTAAGTTATAATAATCGCTTGAGTTGTAGTTGCAACCTTATTTATGTTATTACTGTTCCATTAGTCTACATATCAACTGTGTAACAACGTTCAATCAGGAGTGACAAACATGTTACAACAACAACAACAACAACCAAGCCTTTAGTCCCAAACAAGTTGGACTGACCTTAATAACTGAATAAGAGATTAATTTGGGATTCAGGACAAAGTGAAGTCAAGATGGGAATGTTAGATAAAGAGGCAGAGAAAGGAAACCATATTGCACTTTCGATAATAGTACTGTTACTCTGTTATTAAGAACCTCGTACGGAGTTTCACTATTCTGTACGGACTTAAATTAAAAGTATCTCTTGGAAGGGACTGAGTGCTTGAAATCACATCCTCTCTATAACCGAACCTAGCTATCTGTATTAACACCGAGCAAATAGATTGCGTCTCAATTTAGGTGCTATAGTGTTAATATACCATTTAAAAAATCCTATATCCGTAATAGTCTATGTTATAATGACATTGCCTGTCCATGATATAAACTCTATAGCTAATGACTCCCAACGTGAAATTTATCTAACGATAGGGTATCGAATGAACTCAGTCAGCTAGGTGAATGGATACAACATTATATCATCAGTGACAGTCACTCTAAATTGACCTGTGACTAGAGGAAGTAAGCAGTCTGTAACTCTCAACAAATGCTAGCTTCTCGCTTCATTAACAACTTACAAAGTAGCTACTCGCTTACTTGTCTACAGTCTACGTCAACAAAACATCCTTCTATCTGAATATTACTCCACTTACTTGATAACTTCCACCGCCAATCATACATAAAACAAAGAAACTACGTTCTACTAACAACTCATTACACATACAAATTTCAACTACATTACGGCCGCGTTATGAGTTGACACGCAACAACTTCCTTCTTTTTATCCTCGTATTACTTACAACAGTTATACGTTCTGTTCTAGTAACTAACAGGCACTTACACACAATAACCTACACGTTTTGCTAGTGAACACATAATTTAAATATCACATTTTGGCAAATCAACCACTTGATCCCCAAAGCTAAACTACACATCCGTTCCCGAAAGAAACCATATCGCACAACAAACACACATTCCACTTAATTAGATCTAACCTAGCAAACTTAATTCATCTAATTATCTAAAGCAGTATCAAACCCCGATCATCTACTTTCACATTGTTGAATCAAGTTAAATACCTTTAAATCACTTGTATAAACACAAATCGAGGCACAAATTTGGATAAATTTAAGTTGAAATGGACTATAATAATCAAAAACTATAAATAACTACTCAACAGAAAATAACACCTTCAGTTCAACGCAAACATTAATAAGACTCTACCAATGCAATCCGGACCGAATCGTTATATCTCTAAACTACTTAACCATCACAAAACACATAATAATAATCGTTATTGAATTGTACAACACGAATCACATTAATAAACAATTAACTAACATTGACCTGATGATGATGATGATCGGAACAGTAACCACGGCGATTACAGATCCACGGCGACGATTACGAAACCACGGTGATTACAGATCTACGGCGATGATTACGAAACCACGGTGATTACAGATCTACGGCGATGATTACGAAACCACGGCGATTACGAAAACACGGCGATTAACAAAAGCACGATTACAAAAGCACGGTGATTAAAAGTTAGGGTTTGATTTTATGAATTTATTTTGATTTTTATGATTTTATATAGAGTGAGTGATGGAACAGTAAGTGTGAATATTTTGATTTTATGATTGTTATTTTAATTGTGATAGAAGCTTTTTTATTTAAGGGAATTAAGAGAATAGAGTTATTTTGATTTGGTGGCTTTTTTAGTTTTTGTTTCCACAATTATAAATGTGACTTTTTCTATGTATTTATTTTTACATTTATAAGTGTAGCATTTTTTAAGTGTTTTTTTACACTTATAAGTGTGGCCTTTTAAGAATTTTGTTTGCTTCAATTATAAATGTAGCGTTATTGTTATTGTCCACATTTATATAGGTGGAGTATTTTTTAAAAGATTTGTAACACCTATAAATGTAGCAAAATTATGATTTCATATAAAAAAAACTCCACGGTTGACTAAACCGTGGCAAAATAAGTGTGGAGAGTAGCGCTATTTTTTGTAGTGGTGGTAGAATGTCGTGCTATTAAAACAGGAAAAAGGGATTTGTCAACTTTAATGTGATTGAGATTTATGGGATATGATTGAGTCTTAATTTGATTGTGAATGGTAACAAATCATGCCGATTAAGAGGGTTATTGATTAAGTAATTATCACAAAACAAAGTTTCCTTAATTTCCTTTTCAAAGTGTGTGTGTACAATTTTAAGATTCGGCCCATATAATCACAAAACGTGTGATATGATTCCTAGGTACAAGATTGTGTGACATTTAATTTATCAAAGTTTATAAATCGTTTAAATGTATATTGATCACGTATTAGGTTTTTAATTACTTAGGTAACAAAAAAAATATTGTAATGTCTTAAATTATTTTAGATGTCTTTTATAAGTTTGAGATCAAAGGGGTATTTTGGGTATTTTACGTATTCAAGAATCTGGGTTTTACACAAAACCATTTAGATTCACAAATTAAATCAATGCATAAAGATTACTTGATCTAAGGATAACAAGCAAGCGAAAAGTTACCTGCGCTCTGCGATAGCCGATAGCATGTGAGGGTACAGCTCCTCATCATACTCAATGCTGAGTTTGCGCAGCTTGCACTCCTTCTGCTCCAGCATATTTAGAACAGCCTTGTGGAAATTATCCAAGCTGTCCACAAGCTTATCCTTGCCGTGCTCCAGGTACTTCAAGGCCCAGAGACACTTAGCCTTGTATGCCTCATGATCAGCATGCTCTTGGCTAACCTGGGAGAACAGCGACATCCTTTCACCTGTCAGCTACTGGGCGTACGCATTGGTAGCCTCCACCTCAGCATGAGCAGCGTCCAATTGCGCCTTGAGTCGCGCTATCTCCTTATCCTTAGCCGTGCTCTCGCTGGAATAACCAGCCTTAAGTTGCGCGACTAAGGCGGCCTGATGCTCAACAGCATGACCTAGCTCTTCAACCAATCTGGCTGGGGGCATATCAGCAACACCCTTTGGCCCAGTCTCTTTGCGCGCCGGCGAGGATCTCTCAGCCTGCACAAAGCTCGCCCTGGGTGGCGACCGCTGCGCACTAGCGCCAGCATCCTCAGTAGTCTCAACCCTGCAAAGAATAACCGTACAAGAAAAAAAATAATAATAAAGAGCAACAAACTAAACAAGTTTTAGTACTTACATGGGAGAGGGAGACTTCACCACATTCTTCCCAACAAACGCATCCGACGCACCCCCTTCACCAGCAGCCTGCGGTCCATAACCACCAGAAGACTCCGCCGATGATTCTACGGTTTGGATCACATGGCGCTTCCTTCGGGATGACGACGCACCATCATCCCCAGCAACACGCTTCTTACCTCTGCCCTGCTGCTCAGGGGACTCTATCACCCTTGTGATACGTACGCTGTCTGAGTCCTCAGCCTCTGGTTTCTCCTCAACAAGGGGTTGTATCACAGGCCCAGTGGCAGTAATGGGGGTCGCGTCTAAGGCAACCTGGGGAGTGGGCCCTTCCCCTGAAGCTTCATCCTCAAGCGCAAGATCCATTACGTGCCCAACATTTGCTTGCAAAACTGGTGTCTCACCCGCCTCCAGTGCGCACCCCAGTGGTAACTTGCTTCGGCTAAGGGAGACGGACAACGTCAAATAGATCCATTTCTGCGCAACGAAGACATCATATACAGAGGGTTAGCAAAAACTATAAGAGGATAAGATAACTTACACTACGAAGTAAAGGATGATAGATGAGCACCCACCCCGGTTGTTAGAATCCAAAAAGATTGGAATCTCGTCCTCAAACCCGAAGTAGCTGCGGCTAATGCCTACACGCACTAGAAATTCTTCGGGATAGGAGCTTATTGGGATACGGTTGGTATCTATTGTATCTGCGTCCTCGGTACTATATGAATCGGGGGTGGGCACTCATCCCTAGGTAATGTCCCTTGGGTATAGAAGTCAAAACCCCATGGGAATACTTTAGCATCTATCCAAAAGAACTTCTCCCTCCAGCCTCTAAGCACATCTACCTTCTTGGTATAACACTGTCGCGCACCCGCACGCTTGGCAAAAGAAACCCAACCATGGGACCACGTCGTATGATAGAACGCGCGGAATAGGTTTACGGTGGGATTAATCGCTAATAAGCGACAGTTAACCTCGAAGTTTGTTATTTTCGATGCACCTATACAGTGCAGCTGAGAAATGTGTATCCTATAGAAACATAGGATATCACAAAGAAATATAGATAGGGGCACGCGCTGGTTAGCCCATTCAAAGAAGCACGTATATACCCCTATTTTCCCTTTTGGGAAGTCCGCTATGCATGCATCTTCTGCCGGTACAACTGGGTGCAATGCATAAGGAATATAGATATCCGATGCGAACTGACGGAGTTCGTCATCATCCATATCGGAATAGAAGTCCGATAGTTGTTTTATCATCTTTTTTACAGTGAAGAAAGAATTTTCACGCACGCGCTAACTACCTTGGTAAAAGATGATTTGGATCGGAGGTTATTTAAGGCTCGAAAATGGAGGAATTGGAAGTGATTTTAACTGTGATCGACACAGTGAAATGAGGAGGTACTTTATATAGTTTTACCAACCAAAGGGATGACAGACACGTGTATCCCACTAACCTAAATCATGTGGCTAGGAGTTCAACTGTTTGCCACGTTTATTCACTTTTCCACAATTTTCGAGCAGTATTTTTACCTTATGTGGATCAGATTCTGTGAAAACTTAGAGGGGGGGGGGGTGAATACGTTACCGTTTTAAAATCTTTATTACTTGTTGTATCAAATATCCAATTTAGCTTGTTCTAATATGAGAGATGTTATATATATAGTTTATGACTTAAAACAAGTTATCACACAAGTATAATTAATAAGTCACAACACAAACAATAATATAGTGCAAATGTAAAAGTAAAGAGAGTGCAAACCGAACACGAGGATTTATAGTGGTTCAGTCACGGATCTCCTCTCCGCCCTACTCCACTCCCCGAGTACCCAACTCGAGAGTTACTTCACTAGATCAACAAACTCCTTTAACCGGCGGAGAAAACCTTACACGTCACTTACACCTATTTCCGACACTAAGCTAGATGTCGAGTTCTTTTACAAGGGTACAACCACTTCCGGTAGTTCTTTTACAAGGGTACAATAACTCCCACTAGTTCTTTCACACGGGTACAACAACTCCCTCTATGTTTTGTGGCCCAACATAGAAACCTTGTGTTTTATGGCACAAACACATAAACCATCTAATCTATATTGTTATGATGTTTACAATAATGATCCATGACACAAATGTCTAATGGATATGAATGACTAATCTAAAATAACTTCCATTGATAGAGAGCCTTCAATGGATGAAGATCACAAGTTCTCTAAGCTTGTTGTGATAGATCTTCATGTATGTATGCTTGTGGTGGATGATGATGGCTAGATCTCCAAGCTCCTTTGGTAGATCAAGATGTATGATATGCTTACAACAAAGATGAATGTTAGAAGCATCATGATCATGATGATGAGGGTGATTAATTGTGTTTCCTACATGGTTTCTATAGATCTAAGATGTATGCAAAGTGTAGAGAGAATGTGTGTTCAAGTGGTGAAGAAACAACTTGGAATGGCTTGCTATTAATGACAAAGTATTACTAATACTTTGATAATTGTGAATGTGGTACTACTTAAACCTAGTGTGATTGAGTGTGAGCTTCATGCTCATTTGATGATGAAGGTTCTAGTCCTATAGGTGATAAAGTATGGTTGAGTTTGTTCAAAGTGCATTTGATTTGGTATGAGTTTTGGACAAAGGGATTTTTGAGCGATGCACTCAATGGATTCAATATGATGGCAATGATGGTGGATTGGTTGATCTAGGTGGTAGGTCTTCTAGTGTGTCTAAAGACGAATGTGATGATGTTGTGCTATGGGAGTACTAGGTTTCATAGATGTTGAAAATAATAAGGATGGATACTAATTCTTGTGGTCCATTGAGTTGTATGACTAGTGAGTGACGTTCTTGAGGTTTTGGTTATGTTTGTGAAGCTTTAGGGGCTGAGATATATCACATAGGTGAATGTGATAGAATGATGGTGAAAGGAACAGGTGAACTTAAGTGCTAAATGTTCAAGGATGAAAACCTATTGACATTTGTTTTATTCTTGTGAAATTTGAAAGTATTATTATAGATGATTATTTTATAGGTGCAAGTGAGATGTCCTAATCCTAATATGAGTGAACATCAGTGAGAAGAATCCTAGTCATACAACCTCCTATCCATGAGACGCTTGCTATGGCTAAAGTTTCACTCCTAAATGTTGTAAAAAATTTTAAATTTGGCGCTAAAATTGCACTAACAAGTATTTCTCATAGTTTTATTACACATCTACCATCAAACAAAACAAACTCAAGCGAAAGTGCATATGTAAGGTATCATCTTTTTACCCTCCCCTTACACTTAAGATGAACATTGTCCCCAATGTTCAAGTAAAGAATGTAAAAGTGAAAAAGTAAAGAGAATGAAATCAAATACTCCCCTGATTCGCTCGGTATGGATTAAAGGTTGGCCAGGTTAGATCTTCCTCCAAGAAAACGAACAATCAAAGCTTCCCTTCCAGAATATAAATCATCTCCTTGTCGAACATAACCTGTAAATCCTGACAACAATAGACAAGACAACCTCGCGTAAAATCGGCGGCATCCTATATAAGTTACTAAATCCTAGAAAACAAAGTAAGATATAATGCTTGTGGAATGAAGTTTGCAGATTTCCTGGAGATTATAAAACTTAATAATTCACAAAAACCATAAGACTCCGTTAGAAAAACAAAACCGGTAAAATTTCCAGATTTTAACTCCTGACGCCGTCAAGAGTAATACTCTGACGCCGTCAGAATGGACCTGCAGAAATTCTTATGTTAAGTTTCCGGAAAATTTCTGGAAAAACTTGGTCCTACTTCCTGGAAAATCCTGCAAAACTTCATTATGACTCAATACAAGCATTTGACTCTAACAAATACGAATACACATGTTCATTTAATATTGTGGAGAATCATGATTGGTTTGTTTCTTAAAAACATATTTGGGGTTTCCCCTTACACTTATCTTTTGCAAAAATACCTTTAGGTTGGAGTTAAGACTAGGCCAAACAACATAATAAAGTATTTCCACATTTTAATTGAGAAACATGATCAACCAACAATAAAAATAAAACATGCATACGGAAGCAAATAACAATCAAACAAATAAAATCACACAAAACATGGGTTGCCTCCCAAGAAGCGCTTTTCTTTATTTACGAGTCTTGTAGCTAGACTCAAGGTCATGGGTTACTACGTGATTTCATCATTTGAAATGATATACCCCATATAGTTGCGATCATTACTGTTATGGTGGTAGTGCCTCAATCTGTCGATACTCGCAATCACCTTTCCACCTAAATTGCTTCTCAAATTAGCTATCCCATCTTGGCTCAATCCTTCGATTGTGAATGGCCCATACCACCAAGGACTTGGTTTATCGGGCGGTATTGTTGTTTCCAAGTGTCTCAAGAGCACCAAGTTCCCTTCCTCAAATGGTGTATGATTTTTTTCATGTCGAGTATGTTCGAGTTCAATTGGAACCTTATTGCTTTTTCTTCTTTCGTCCTTAGCTTTCTTGTAGCTTTTGATTCTTGCCTCCCATGCAAGAATCTTATTCTGAACACGAATGGGTGTCGTGCCAATGTTGTTTTTGATCATTTTCCAACTCAAATTCTCATGCCCACTTCGCGGGGTCATGGGGAAGCTAATCTTTCTTTTTCCAGATTTAAGCTCAATCTTCCTACTTTCATACTTAATGACAGCCCTAGCGGTGGTGAGGAATGGTGCCCCAAGGATTATTGGCATGCATCCATCCCCTTTATCATCAATGATCATAAAATCAACGGGGTACATGAATCCTGCAACATTAACTAATACATCTTCTGCTACTCCTAGAGGGTATACGTACGAGTGTCCAACAAGAGATAACCTAACACGAGTAGGTGCTGGCATTTTTGACGTTAGTTGGATGTAAATAGTTAGGGGTATAAGATTTACTTCCGATCCTTGGTCGGCGAAAGAACTAAGATGTTTCAAGTCCCCGATGCTCGTTGGTATTTCAAAGTTCCCACATGCTACCTGCTTAGTAGCCACTTTCTGTACCAGTAACCTCTCGACCACTGATCCTCCAAGAAGCGTATCATGCTCATCTTCCGCTTCTTCCTTTTTTTCAGGAACCTGTCCGGAGGATTGGTTACGCCCATCACCCTTAATCCAATTTGTTATGGTGTTTTTGTTTATATCATGTTTCAGGTAGTAACTCAAAGGTTGGGACTCTGGTGGTTTTTCTAAGGTCTGTTTAGCAGGAGTTTCTACCTTCTCGTTATCTTTATGGACAATGGTGACGGAGTTAACAAATTGGGTGGTGGGAGTGGCGCTTTCTTTCCTTAGCAGTATTCGTTCGGGGGTTCTCTGATTGGTATACTCCTCCAATAGACTCAACATCTCATTCATCTTCTCCTGCATCTCCTCTTTTTGTTTATAAACTGCTTCTTTGAATCTAGCAAGCCGATCAGAGTGAGTTGCCATATATTCTCTCATCCTAGCCTCAAACTCCGAGCTAAGTTCCTTGGGAGGGGAACAAGGTGGGGTGCACCTCTGAAAAGTCTCGACATGTTCTCTAGAAGGTGACTCAGATAATGGTGCCGAAGTTGGTTTTGAGACAGAATTGACAGTGGCTTGTCTAGGACTTAAAGGTCTCCTTTGCCTTTCCTCAAAATAGTCAACTTTTGCCTCAAGTTTGCATAGGAGTTCATCGGGGATTTCAGTGGTTCCCCCAGATGTCGAGACTGCATTGATGGCCGCTTCTATCGTATGTTTAAATTCCCAAATCTCATGATTATCAACAGCGAGCTCTTCGATAATTGCCCAAGACTCCTCGGCGTTCTTATCACGCAATTTACCTCCCGCAGCCCTGTCGATGGTGCTCTTAGTGTGATAGTCAACATGGTCGTAGAAAATCTGGACTAATAACCAAAGGTTTATGCCATGATGAGGGATCTTGTGGAGGAGATCCTTAAAACGGGGCCCAAGCCTCGTAGAAAGTTTCACCCCGCTGTTGCTCAAACATCAGAATGTCCCTTCTAAGCATTGCAGTCTTTTCTGGCGGAAAGAATTGGGTAAGGAAGCGATTGGCGAGATTGTCCCATGTGGTGATGGATCCCGCGGGTAAACGCTCAAGCCATTGACTAGCTTGATCCCGTAGAGAGAATTGGAATAGGCGTAATCGGGTTGTCTCTCTAGTTTCAACACCTGGGTCTATGGAGTCTACGATTTTGAGGAAGTCCTTAAGATGTTGATTTGGATCTTTGGAACGAAGTCCATGGAATGCACATCCGCTTTGCACCAACCGGATGGTGTCGGATCGCAAGGGGGTCACATTGTCTCCGGTGAGCTCAATGGTGTTTCGGTAGCCTTGGTGGCTAGGTCGGGAATACTCTCCTAAGGTTCGGGGCCTAAGGGGTTCTAGTGGTGGGTTTTGTTGTGGTGGGATGACGGGTTCAAAGATGTTACCACCTTCCATGATGTCGGATGGTAAAGAGTTACGAACAAAGGCACGAAGAAATAAGATAGACTAAAGAAAACCTAAAAATAAAAATAAAAATCTTACTAGAAAGGAATCTAGCAAGTAGACCTAATAAAAAGAAATCCTAACCTAGACAATAACTATTCCCCGGCAGCGGCGTCAAAAACTTGATGCGTGGGAATCGCAACAGGCTTTACCTCTCGAGGGATCTCGAGAAGCTTACAACCCCCACCAGGCAGTGTACCTGATCGTTGTAGTATAGTATAGTGACTGTAACACCCCCAATTCATGGATGCAGCGGAATTCGAACTGGGTGTTACTCGACGGCACAATAGTCACAATAATAGAAAACGAACTCCAATTGAGTCGTTTTAAAAGATTTATCATTCAAATTGTATAAATATCAGAGATTACTAAATGAGGTCCCAATTGGTTCCATGTTTACAAATCACATTAAGTGAGTTTTTGAATGATAATAAAATTTATAGCCCTCTTGAGTATCCGTGTCCTTCCGTGCCATCCTTGATCGTCATGAACCTGAAATACATGCTTGAGAGGTCAACACAAAGGTTGAGTGATATTCATAGAGTTTGTTAAATCGTTTGAACACAATATGTTGGTAGTGTGAGTTATAGGCTCACACCAATGTTTGGAAAACAAAACAGGTAGGCTACGTTATTATACGCCCAGAACGGTTATTATACACTAAGCTTATGACACCATAACGTTAACGTGTACCAATATCGATCGGCAGATTTATCCCGGTAGGTACTTTGTTAACATACCTAAATCTCAAATATTAATGCATTTGTTTGAACTTAGTCAATACAAATGGGATTCGTCAATCCCAATAGGCCTATTCACAATATTCGCGCTCACTATTGCTAGTGATTAAATGGTTCATAATAAGGAATCTCGGTTTAGCAAGGTTGCTACTTAGTGATAATAAAACAATCAGGCAAGCAAACAATTTAAAAACATTGTGCTCGGTTAAAAATAGCATGTATTTCCCCCAAGGGTTTGTAAAACAATTAAGTAATGGAAAGTGGGGCTATGAACTCACCTTGAGTTGGATGATGTATAATGAGAATGATGGATATGTCGTAAGAACTTCTACGAGCAACCTAGAATAATTGTTGTAACTTAGGTTTGGAATAATGTCTAAGGAAAGATAAACACGCCAATATATGTCTTGCACTTAGTCCATGATGTGGTATGATGTATATTGTATGTCTTTGAAAGAAAAGATTCATGAACATGTATGTTTTGTATATCGTTTACTACCGTTTGGGCTGACATATTTTAGAAGTCATGTTAGTAAGCGTTCGAGGAGCCAGGACACTTTAACTCGTAAATCCACAACTCATCTCGACGGCTTACATAATGAACTCCTCACATGAGGCTCCCTACTATTGTAGTAGTTGATAACATATATAGATATAAGTTTTGATTCGAAAAGTTACATGTCCGATATTTGAATAAACTTAGGAAAGTTTATTAGTATATGAAGATTGTTATTAGGGGTAGTTTCATAAGTCTTATATGACCATTTTCTCTTGGTAATATCTCATGGTTTCCTTTTAAGTGAAGTAGATCCAAATTGCTTGTTCATGATATCGCCAAATTCATTGTTTCATGTTTACGCCTATGTAAGTTTGTATGGTCATTTCGTCATGGCCTAGCCATGACCTTTGGTCCTTGTTCCAAGGTCATGAGACACAACCTTGGCTCTAGCCATGGTTGTGGTCTTGATTATAGGTCATAAGACCTCTTGTTCCTTTCAAAGTATAACCATAATCTAGTGACTTTTGCCTAAAAATGGGCTGTTTAGAATTTGAAGAATTTTATCACTCGGAAAGCGTTTTTAGGTCTCGAGCTTCTATGTTCCTGAATGAAAACGTGATTCTGGACAACTTTCATGTTTTAACTTTTTGATGAATCGGAGCAGAAGGGTGACTTTCAAAACCCAAATTTGATCAGAATGGTATTTGGCAGTTTGCCGCAAAGTTTTCGTAACTTCAAATGGGCGTAATTTTTGACTCGTATACTCGTTTTGGGTGGTTCAAGTTGCTATGGTTTCCTTGTTAAGTCCTCTACTGTAATATTTAATGATAAAATATTATATTTTTACCATTTTGATCAGGTCTTACCAAGAAAGTCACTAGTTTGCTTGTTATAGTAACTTATCTTAACAATTCATTATAACAACATCTTTTATTCATTTTTATACATCATGGACATTCATACAAGACATAATATAGCAAGAATAACATGTAAATGATATGAACATGATAAATTAACAAGAAGCATATTAGGGTTTGGCTTACAACTTTTGGCTTTCTAATAAAGAAAGGAAGTAACAAGTAAGGAAAAGAACTTTGATAGACTTGCTTCAACCCTTTTCACTTCATGCAACCTTTCTACCCTTGGTATTCTTGAAAGAGATGTAATGAAAGTTGAGGTGAATTGAGTGGATTTAAACTCAAGAGAAATCACCAAGTATTCTAGGGTTTGGAAGATTTTTGGTAACTTATGATCAAACTAGGGTTTCTACTTGAATAAGCACTTGAACCTTGCAAGAAATTAGAAGGAAATAAAGCTAAGGATGGATGGTTTTGGGGTTGGGGATGCACGGCACAACACAAGGGGGGGGGGAGGGAGTATTTATAGTCCAATGAGGAGGTTAGGAAACAACTAGGAAATTACCAAAACTTGGTGACCAAGTTGTAATTTAGTGATGATCTAGGGGTAAATTCATGAGATGAAGCCACATAGTGTGAATCCCCCCTCCTAGTGGCGGTTTGGAGTGGATAGGAAGGGATGAGTTGGTCTTGGATGATATTATCCAAGTATTGGATGAGTTTTGACTCCGGGAAATGCCAATCGTAAATGATTAAGCCTCAAAACGTAAAACCGGGGTGTCGTAAAATTATGGAATTTGAAAGTATTGTTAAACATGTCCATATAGTCCATAATAAAATATAAAATGAGTGGTAGGTTCTATCGGGTGCTAAAACCCTGCTAAAAACTGGAAACACGGGTCTAAAACGCGTAATTCGCGTAAAACGCTGAACTGGAAAACGTAAAATTCCAAAACTTTTGGAATTGTCATAAAATGATAGAAAATCATATTTCTATTGTTTATGACGTTTTATGGTTATATCGGGATGCTGGAAGGACGTTTAAACCTAAAAGTAAATCTCGGACACGGCTTTGTGATTTTTGCAGAAATGATCCGACGAGCGTCAAACTCTCGGATTATCGTTAAAATAGTTTAACTTACGAGAATATGAAATAAAAATTTCTGAGATGAATAGTGAAAAGTGAATAGTAAATTGTGAATAGTGAAATTTTCGGGAATAAAAGTTAACCTGAAATTGCGAATTGTTACAGTCTCTACCCCTTACGGGGAACTTCGTCCCGAAGTTCTTTGTGTGTCATATGTTGGAGTGGTGTCAATGAAAAGGTGTGGTTACTTATGAGGACTAAAGTCTGGGATTACCGGTGATGTAATTTGATTTGTCATTTCAGTGTATGGTGTAGGATGAGGCTTACTTTTATGTAGGAAAGGTATGGTAATGGTCGAATATCAAAGGAAATTGATATAGCAGTCGAATATTAATAGGAATTGATATAGTAGTTGCAATCATAGCCTAGTAGGTAATCGGTTGTTGTACCTAGTGTTTATTGACTTCATACTTATGTTATTTCGGATACAAATAAGCCCACTTGTTAATAATTCTTTATTTACATAGAGAGGCATCCCAAACAATGTAAATAGGGGAATATAAACTTATGGTTCGGTGATTTACAATTTCTTTATTTAAATGAAAAGGCATCCCAATTCATTCAAATAATTATAAATCATCCTACTTAATAATTCCCAACACAACATTCATACTTAGCCGGTGAGTTACAAGGTAGTGTATTACGAGATGATACTGGTGTTCCAAAAGTGCAAGATGAATATTCAATCTTGTAAAGCTGATGAGCGTGCTTGTGGTGTAACTATGGATGATTTGAGCTTTAAAAGTGCATCAAGATCTGTTAATGAGCTTGTGTTTGTAACGGTTGTGAAGATAATGATGTGATATGTTGATGAACAAAAGTGTGTAGTGTATGCTTAACATTAATACTCTTAGGTATAGATGTTGAGTTTGCTTTAAAAATCTTAATAGATTTTAAAAGTTTATGATGGAATGGTATCCTTAGGACCTAAACAGGATAGTACTTCTACAGGATGAAGAGAATAATTGATAACTATCCAAGATAGTGAATCGGATTATTTCATAAATGAAAAATTTCAAGAATGAATTTAGATCATACAGATAAGTGTTAAGATCTTGCTGAGTGGTAAGGCACTATCGTGTCTCTAGATTGTTTTAATGTATTCTTGTGGTTTATCGTGTTCATGTAGGAAATCAATCTAAAGATAACCCTAGTACAACTATTCTCAGTATTTGAAAATTTTAAGTCGAATATAGTTAGTCAGACTATATTCCACTGTCCCTAGGTTAAATATAGGTGACTAGTCTATATTTAGCCAAGGTTCGATAAAATTTTCAAATACCTAAATTAGGTATACTTGTGATATGTCCGTTGCTTTCGGGAAACTGTCCACTAAACAAAGGCGATGTCAACCCTTAAGTTGCAAGTCCCGCCCATACAAGACTTGTAACGTATGTTTTCATATTCCATTGCATAGAAGATAGTAAGGGTAGGTACGTATGGAAAGGAAGTTTTAAGTAGTTCTAAAATAGAACATACTTGGCCAGGATCATGAACTTTTAATAATGAAGGTTTCATAAGAAAACTTTGATGAATGTAGAGCTGAACTTCAGCTTTTGTCGATGATGGATTTGTTTGTCCTTTAGAAATCTCATATTTCTTGTTTAGAAATTGATAGGTTGTGATGGGTTTTTGATATCATATGAAATGATATTGATGATGTGATGGAATAATTCTAGAGACCATTGCACAAAACACAATGTCTCGGAAGTAGGTTAGACCATTGTGCAATTCACAATGTCTGGGAAGTAGGTTAGACCATTGTGTGACTCAAAACATTTGAGAAATGGTTAAGACCATTGTATAATACAATGTCTTGGAAAATGAATGAGACCATTGTATCTCACAATGTCTTGGAAAATGAATGAGACCATTGTATCTCACAATGTCTTGAACAAAAAAATGAATGAGACCATTGTATCTCACAATGTCTTGGAAAATGAATGAGACCATTGTATCTCACAATGTCTTGGAAAATGAATGAGACCATTGTATCTCACAATGTCTTGAAAAGTGAATGAGACCATTGTAATATACAATGTCTTGAAAAGTGAATGAGACCATTGTAATATACAATGTCTTGAAAAGTGAATGAGACCATTGTAATATACAATGTCTTGAAAAGTGAATGAGACCATTGTAATTAGTTACAATGTCTTGGACATATAATGTTGGAGTAGGAACATGATTGGGAGAGTGTGGCTGTGCCGAAATGCCTTAGAATAGGCATACACAGATATGTTTAGTCCATTGTTTAGATAAATGATTGAAAATAAACCGAGTTTATATATCAATATACTAATGCTTACGGGGAAATGCTCAAAATGGGTATATATGAATATACTAATATATTTGTGAAGCATAACATGCTTACAAAGTCCATAATCGTCTGGAGGATGGAAGACACGGAGAGCGGAAGGCTATAAAATGTTTTTGTTTGTGATTGTAGTTATAGTTTAGATCTCACTTAGACCCGTTTCTCTATAACCATGGCTCTGGTACCAATCTGTAACACCCCCAATTCATGGATGCAGCGGAATTCGAACTGGGCGTTACTCGACGGCACAATAGTCACAATAATAGAAAACGAACTCCAATTGAGTCGTTTTAAAAGATTTATCATTCAAATTGTATAAATATCAGAGATTACTAAATGAGGTCCCAATTGGTTCCATGTTTACAAATCACATTAAGTGAGTTTTTGAATGATAATAAAATTTATAGCCCTCTTGAGTATCCGTGTCCTTCCGTGCCATCCTTGATCGTCATGAACCTGAAATACATGCTTGAGAGGTCAACACAAAGGTTGAGTGATATTCATAGAGTTTGTTAAATCGTTTGAACACAATATGTTGGTAGTGTGAGTTATAGGCTCACACCAATGTTTGGAAAACAAAACAGGTAGGCTACGTTATTATACGCCCGGAACGGTTATTATACACTAAGCTTATGACGCCATAACGTTAACGTGTACCAATATCGATCGGCAGATTTATCCCGGTAGGTACTTTGCTAACATACCTAAATCTCAAATATTAATGCATTTGTTTGAACTTAGTCAATACAAATGGGATTCGTCAATCCCAATAGGCCTATTCACAATATTCGCGCTCACTATTGCTAGTGATTAAATGGTTCATAATAAGGATTCTCAGTTTAGCAAGGTTGGTACTTAGTGATAATAAAACAATCAGGCAAGCATACAATTTAAAAACATTGTGCTCGGTTAAAAATAGCATGTATTTCCCCCAAGGGTTTGTAAAACAATTAAGTAATGGAAAGTGGGGCTATGAACTCACCTTGAGTTGGATGATGTATAATGAGAATGATGGATATGTCGTAAGAACTTCTACGAGCAACCTAGAATAATTGTTGTAACTTAGGTTTGGAATAATGTCTAAGGAAAGATAAACACGCCAATATATGTCTTGCACTTAGTCCATGATGTGGTATGATGTATATTGTATGTCTTTGAAAGAAAAGATTCATGAACATGTATGTTTTGTATATCGTTTACTACCGTTTGGGCTGACATATTTTAGAAGTCATGTTAGTAAGCGTTCGAGGAGCCAGGACACTTTAACTCATAAATCCACAACTCATCTCGACGGCTTACATAATGAACTCCTCACATGAGGCTCCCTACTATTGTAGTAGTTGATAACATATATAGATATAAGTTTTGATTCGAAAAGTTACATGTCCGATATTTGAATAAACTTAGGAAAGTTTATTAGTACATGAAGATTGTTATTAGGGGTAGTTCCATAAGTCTTATATGACCATTTTCTCTTGGTAATATCTCATGGTTTCCTTTTAAGTGAAGTAGATCCAAATTGCTTGTTCATGATATCGCCTAATTCATTGTTTCATGTTTACGCCTATGTAAGTTGGTATGGTCATTTCGTCATGGCCTAGCCATGACCTTTGGTCCTTGTTCCAAGGTCATGAGACACAACCTTGGCTCTAGCCATGGTTGTGGTCTTGATTATAGGTCATAAGACCTCTTGTTCCTTTCAAAGTATAACCATAATCTAGTGACTTTTGCCTAAAAATGGGCTATTTAGAATTTGAAGAATTTTATCACTCGGAAAGCATTTTTAGGTCTCGAGCTTCTTTGTTCCTGAATGAAAACGTGATTCCGGACAACTTTCGTGTTTTAACTTTTTGATAAATCGGACCAGAAGGGTGACTTTCAAAACCCAAATTTGATCAGAATGGTATTTGGCAGTTTGCCGCAAAGTTTTGGTAACTTCAAATGGGCGTAATTTTTGACTCGTATACTCGTTTTGGGTGGTTCAAGTTGCTACGGTTTCCTTGTTAAGTCCTCTACTGTAATATGTAATGATCAAATATCATATTTTTACCATTTTGATCAGGTCTTACCAAGAAAGTCACTAGTTTGCTTGTTATAGTAACTTATCTTAACAATTCATTATAACAACATCTTTTATTCATTTTTATACATCATGGACATTCATACAAGACATAATATAGCAAGAATAACATGTAAATGATATGAACATGATAAATTAACAAGAAGCATGTTAGGGTTTGGCTTACAACTTTTGGCTTTCTAATAAAGAAAGGAAGTAACAAGTATGGAAAAGAACTTTGATAGACTTGCTTCAACCCTTTTCACTTCATGCAACCTTTCTACCCTTGGTATTCTTGAAAGAGATGTAATGAAAGTTGAGGTGAATTGAGTGGATTTAAACTCAAGAGAAATCACCAAGTATTCTAGGGTTTGGAAGATTTTTGGTAACTTATGATCAAACTAGGGTTTCTACTTGAATAAGCACTTGAACCTTGCAAGAAATTAGAAGGAAATAAAGCTAAGGATGGATGGTTTTGGGGTTGGGGATGCACGGCACAACACAAGGGGGGGGGGGGGAGGGAGTATTTATAGTCCAATGAGGAGGTTAGGAAACAACTAGGAAATTACCAAAACTTGGTGACCAAGTTGTAATTTAGTGATGATCTAGGGGTAAATTCATGAGATGAAGCCACATAGTGTGAATCCCCCCTCCTAGTGGCGGTTTGGAGTGGATAGAAAGGGATGAGTTGGTCTTGGATGATATTATCCAAGTATTGGATGAGTTTTGACTCCGGGAAATGCCAATCGTAAATGATTAAGCCTCAAAACGTAAAACCGGGTGTCGTAAAATTATGGAATTTGAAAGTATTGTTAAACATGTCCATATAGTCCATAATAAAATATAAAATGAGTGGTAGGTTCTATCGGGTGCTAAAACCCTGCTAAAAACTGGAAACACGGGTCTAAAACGCGTAATTCGCGTAAAACGCTGAACTGGAAAACGTAAAATTCCAAAACTTTTGGAATTGTCATAAAATGATAGAAAATCATATTTCTATTGTTTATGACGTTTTATGGTTATATCGGGATGCTGGAAGGACGTTTAAACCTAAAAGTAAATCTCGGACACGGCTTTGTGATTTTTGCAGAAATGATCCGACGAGCGTCAAACTCTCGGATTATCGTTAAAATAGTTTAACTTACGAGAATATGAAATAAAAATTTCTGAGATGAATAGTGAAAAGTGAATAGTAAATTGTGAATAGTGAAATTTTCGGGAATAAAAGTTAACCTGAAATTGCGAATTGTTACAGTGACAAGTACCGGGGGATTGATCGTTCAGCTTAGGAATAGTGTCGCTAGGATTAGAAAGCCTAATTACTAGTTCTAAAGGTGAGGGATGATTATTTTTTGTATTTTTGTATTTTTATGAAAGCAAGTAAAATCTCGGGTTTTGGAAGAGTGGGCGGAATTAGTTGCTATTCAACTAACCCAAAACTAAGATATAATCAAAATAACATACTAAAAATGAAATTAAACTAATTTATACTAAGGTTGTGAGCAGTAATTGGAGAAAATGTGTTTACTTAGACTTCACTACTCCCTAGATATCTTTTACACGTTAATTACTTGTTATAATTGTATGGATGACGGATTGTATTCCTTAATACCATTCATGGGGTGGCATACATAACTCCCCAATTCTATGAGCTCTTATCTCCTCCTACACCATGACCCAGCACAACTATAGGGATTGTAAACAGTGGCTCATGCATTAAATACAACCAATAAAGACCTAGTACGCCTCGGTTCATGTTTCTTAAGACGTTCAAGCATATTACCATTTGGAGATCTGCCAGTTTTCTTAAGCCTAACATATAAAATCATTCATCCAAGACAAGAATAAACAACTAATCAACACATAATCAATATCTAGGTTTCATTAGATCTAATCAAACACAAAGGAGATCTAGCCTAGCATAATGGAATTGAGACAAGAACAAGATATAGACAACCAACACATAGACATATTGATTGAATTAGAAGAACACTTATCTCAATTACAATGCAAGGTATCAAGGGTTTGGAACCCTTGAAAAACCTATAAAAGTTGCACCAAATTCGTCTTTAGGGTTTCACCAAAACTTCTCTCTTTTTATGTAAAAAAACTAGAAAACTATATATAGGAAAATCGAGGTGACGGCGTCAAGAGCAAGGGTGTGACGCCGTCATCTTGCTGCCAAATACTTCCTCGGACGGCCTTGATCTACTTATGACGGCCTATGTGACGCCGTCATCAACCATGGTATTTTATTCTTGGGACTCTGACGCCGTCAAGAGCAACTCTTGATGCCTTCATGCACTATTCCCAGCATAAAAATTTGAGACTTTGCCGTTTTCTTCACTTTTATGCTCCAAAAACGTCCAAAATGGCTTCTTTTCCAGAATTCACTCTCCAAGTACCTAAAATCACAAAAGGAACGATTTAGGGCAATATTTGATCAAATAAGTTCGGATTCGGGCTTAAATGACCCCCTAAAAACGGATCATTTTTTGCCTCATCAGATACTAACTTATATTGCCTAATTCAAAAGTTTGAGTTTCTATTTCAAACCGAAACTAAATATTTTGAACACACTATAGTATTTGGTTCATTATACATACATCAAATTAGATTTAGGTCATGAGAGTATTTTTAAATGAAAGTAGACTCAATTATCTTTAATTTGATAGGTGGCGCGACTCCTACGGACTTACGGTTAATTAGTTATGAATTTTTGAAGTTTTACAAATATTTTGCACTGTGCAGCCAAGGAACCAATCGACAAAGGGGACGAAACCCTTGAATTGGTTCCGCCCAATCCGTGGGCTACTGTACCAAATTCATCAAAACTTGTATTTTGACATAAAGGAAACATGTAGGACTTACTAGATTTGATAGTAAACATATAATACACTTATTTTACTTCATTTCTATTGATGCAACTTATCTATACATTTACGGAGGTAATTATTCAACTAAATTTATAGTTATCCCAAACGCTCCTTTTTAAAACCGTATTTTACGTAAATTAGCTCTAAGCACATAATTTAACACTTATAAAATTTTAAGAAATGTTTTCCTTTATTTTTCAAGGACACCTTTAAGCTTGTATACAAAGTAACATTTAACCACAAAATTTCTAACTATACTTAGCGAAACATTTTTCATATTATATTCTGCTTCAATGGTAATTTGATACATGGATCGTGCTCCATTTTAAAAACCATTTGTTTTGAAAATAAGAGCTACGAAGCTCTGATACCAATTGTGAAAATGTAGAGGGAGGAGGGGGTGAATACGTTACCGTTTAAAATCTTTATTACTTGTTGTATCAAATATCCAATTTAGCTTGTTCTAATATGAAAGATGTTATATATATAGTTTATGACTTAAAACAAGTTATCACACGAGTATAATTAATAAGTCACAACACAAACAATAATATAGTGCAAATGTAAAAGTAAAGAGAGTGCAAAACGAACACGAGGATTTATAGTGGTTCGGTCACGGATCTCCTCTCCGCCCTACTCCACTCCCCGAGTACCCAACTCGAGAGTTACTTCACTAGATCAACAAACTCCTTTAACCGGCGGAGAAAACCTTACACGTCACTTACACCTATTTCCGACACTAAGTTAGATGTCGAGTTCTTTTACAAGGGTACAACCACTCCCGGTAGTTCTTTTACAAGGGTACAACAACTCCCACTAGTTCTTTCACACGGGTACAACAGCTCCCTCTATGTTTTGTGGCCCAACATAGAAACCTTGTGTTTTATGGCACAAACACATAAACCATCTAATCTATATTGTTATGATGTTTACAATAATGATCCATGACACAAATGTCTAATGGATATGAATGACTAATCTAAAATAACTTCCATTGATAGAGAGCCTTCAATGGATGAAGATCACAAGTTCTCTAAGCTTGTTGTGATAGATCTTCATGTATGTATGCTTGTGGTGGATGATGATGGCTAGATCTCCAAGCTCCTTTGGTAGATCAAGATGTATGATATGCTTACAACAAAGATGAATGTTAGAAGCATTATGATCATGATGATGAGGGTGATTAATTGTGTTTTCTACATGGTTTCTATAGATCTAAGATGTATGTAAAGTGTAGAGAGAATGTGTGTTCATGTGGTGAAGAAACAACTTGGAATGGCTTGCTATTTATAGGAAAACTTCCCCAGCAGGCCACGGATTGGACAGAACCAATTCTTTGGTTCCGTCCTTGTTAGAGTTTGGTTCCGCCAGACTCTGACAAGAAATCCTCCAATATTTCTTCCAAATCTTCCAAAGATATTACCATATCTTCCATAGATTCATTGAGTAACAATCTAAACCATATCTCTTCCAAATCAAGCAAAGATATTTCCATATCTTCTAAAGTCAATTTATAAGATTCACATTCTAGAACATGATGATATAATTATACAATTTCTATTTTGATTAAAATGTATATGAAAGTAAACTTGTAATGTTACTAGAAAATGTATTAACTTGCTATATGATATTTAGTAAGTTACTAAAAATGTTTGATGTACTTATGTTGTTATAAGACACATTTTTATAGATTGTAAACTTACTAATATTACCTAGACACCTAATGTGGCACTTATTATATTTAATACCTAAAGTGCACTTTGACACCTAAAATACTTAAAGACTCAAAACGTATTTTAATTATTCTAATTGGTTGGTCAATGGGTTTGATCATAATGCCACATAACAAACATGTACGAACCTGTGTTGTAGCATACGAGGACTCAAGATGTCGAGAGGTGTTGAATGTAAGTTGAGACGAGATATGATTACAAGTAACTTGCACATTTTACGTTATGTATCAAGTTATACGTTTGTCATCAACCAAAACAAACGAGACTGTGTAGATTAAATATCGTAATATTTGCACTAACAATCACCCCCTTTTTGATGATGACAAAATATGTAAACGTGATAGAAAGTAAAATGTAAAAAGTTACTTGTGTCCGTATTACCTTCTACATTACCTTCTTCGTTTATACTCTTCTCAATTCTTCTTGCCTATTACTTTCTCCTTTTACACCCTTCTCCCCCTTTTGTCAAAAAGGGTGTGTACCTTGGAGTTAACTTCTTTTCTCCCCGAAAAGGCGAGCTTGCATCATCCCTAGTGAAGTTAAGTTAACTACTCCAATTTCCTATGGTTGTTGCATCCCTTAGGTTGTTAGCGGATCCATGAATCAAATTAAGATCCTTAACCTACATCAAGGTTAGTGTTGTGTAACATAAAAAGAAATATGAAAAATGCATGATGAATGAAGTGCATATAGCCAACGATACATGTGGGTAAGCTATGTTGGACTATGTTGACCTATCTCCTCCATTTTGTTGAAACACAAAGTGTGTCGAAGAATGAGAATAATGATAAATGCGTGCATGCTCCCCCTTGACTATAGCTCCCCCTTGATCAATACTCCCCGTTGCTAGGGTACCAACGTATATGATACAAGAAATAAGAAAGCTAGAAAAACAAAGGTTAGTGCATGATTATAATTGTCCTAGAATGAGTAAGTGATATATAACAATGCATTCTAAAAATGCTTGGTGGAAGCTCCCCTTGCTTTAGGGCGTCAATATGAGCCTACAAAACAAAGATTAGTATAATAGAAACTTTATCTTAAGACAAATGTGTCCTATACAACAAAGTGTATAGAAGATGCAATATAAGTGCTGGATGGATATTCCTCTTACGACAAGAAGCACCTATAATGAAAAAAGGAAAATATTCGATGCAAACTTCATCCTAAGATGAGTATATAATATACAATCAAGTGTATACAATGGTGAACCTACAATAAAAGAGTTAGTGCAATATATTTCATCTTTTTGACAAAGAAAAATATGATGTATATATGCGATGTATAAATGATATAAGCGACTCAAAGTAGAGAACCATGAAATCAAGGATCTCATGAGGTATATTCTTCTAATAAGAATTATAAGAAAAATGAGAATATAATATGATAAAAGCCTACATAATAATGCCTAGAATGAAGATATAAAGTGAAGTTGAAATACAAAGAGTTAAAGTGATTGGTGCTAATGTTGGTGTTGATTTACTAATAAGATTGATGTGGTGATATCTCGGTAGATGACTTAAGATGATGAGAGCAAGTTTTCGCTAATCCATGGTGGTGATGATTAGTGAAAGGGATGATGAAAGGTGGTGGTTATAATACATGTAATTATTAATGAATTTAGAAACTCGTATGTATAGCAAATGCTATAAGAGTATTCAAGATGATTAAGATTACGACATTATCATCTATCAAAGATGATGTATCATGCCATAATGTATGCACGAATAGAATTAAGAGTAAGTGAAGAAAATGATTGCTTAGGAATAGAGATTCCATATGAAATACTAGATACCTATATGAGGATGAAAATGGCATCATAAGATGCGAGAGTGTTGATTAGACCAATGTGTTGAGAATGATGGTTTTGAGTAAAATATCGTTTGCACTTACAATGGCTTGCATTATATGTGTCGAGGAAGAGAAGGATGAGATCCTATGATGGTGTTCTAGACAATGAAGTTGTGAGATTTAGGTTAAAAAGAAAATCCTAGGCTCGTTAGTTGTGAGAGGTTATGGAGATAAAGAACTTTGTCAAACAAATGACGTATTTTCCATTTGATGAGGTATTGGTGCATACTAGTGATGTAGAGTTAACGAGGCTTGAAATACTCGTGGTTATGTGAATAGATTATAACTAAGTGGTTTATACCAATGTGTTGGTATTTTAGGGTGTAAGAAACATAAGTAAGTGTTCTTCAATACATTTGGACAAAAGACAATTATGTGAATGAATTTCTCTCCGCCTCAATCGGTGGACATCCAACATGTTGTGTAATGCATTTGTATAAAGAATGACGATAAAGTGTTTAGGGGGTTTGCGAGATAATGAAAGCGATGAGCTTGGTAATGTAATTGCGGATATTGGTTAGCATACAAAGAACTTCATCCTTGAAGTCATGTATCTCTTCTCTATCAATGCGAGATGATCGCATGACGAGGCATGTGGTTTTCTCATAGGAGGTTAGAGTATTGTTATAGTGATGGAAGTGATTTTTTGGAAAGCGATAGCAAAGATGCGATTTGGAATGAGGTTGATTGAAAGATACCCAAACAAAAATTTCAAATTTCTAAGACTCAATCCTATTAGCTATAACACTATATACAAGTGTAGGGGTTCCACAAAACATATTAATAATCCATGTAGCAATAAAGGGATTACAGTTATGTGAGATGAGCATATAAAAACTAGAACGAAGTGAGGTGGCAAATGATTAGTTCTCAATCCATTTAAAACAACTTTGTTAGTGACAAAAGATGTCAACAAGATAAAAATCTAAAGATATTATCTAATACAAACAACGCATTTGATGAGGCGAAAAATGATCCGTTTTTAGGGGGTCATTTAAGCCCGAATCCGACTTTATTTGATCAAATATTGCCCTAAATCGTTCCTTTTGTGATTTTAGGTGTTTGGAGAGTGAATTCTGGAAAAGAGGCTATTTTGGACGTTTTTGGAGCATAAAGTGAAGAAAACGACAAAGTACCAAAAATCCAAGCTGGAAATACAAGGTGACGGCGTCAAGGGGTTGCTCTTGACGGCGTCAGACAAGATGAATATTTTACCGTAGCTGGTGACGGCGTCAGATTAAGAGATGACGGCGTCAAAGTGGCCAAAGATTAATTTACCGTAGGTGGTGACGGCGTCAGCAAGGCCGTCACAATTGGATCTAGGGCGTCCGAGGAAGTGTATGGCGGCGAGTTGACGGTGTCAGAATTAACTCTTGACGCCGTCAGCCAGTTTTTCCTATATATAGTTTTCTAGTTTTTTTCATTAAAGAGAGGAGAAGTTTTGGTGAAACCCTAAAGACGATTTTGGTGCCTCTTTTACAGGTTTTTCAAGGGTTCCAAACCCTTGAGACCTTGCATTGTAATTGAGATAAGTATACTCTTAATTCAATCAATATGTCTATGTGTTGGTTGTTTATCTTTTGCTCTTATCTTAATTCTACTATGCTAGGCTAGATTTCTTTTGTGTTTGCTTAGATCTAATGAAACCTAGATGTTGATTATGTGTTGATTACTTGTCTATTCTTGTTCTTGGATGAATGATATTATATGTTAGGCTTAAGAAAACTGGCAGATCTCCAAATGGTAACATGCTTGAACGTCTTAAGAAACATGAACCGAGGCGTACTAGGTCTTTATTGGTTGTATTTAATGCATGAGCCACTGTTTACAATCCCTATAGTTGTGCTGGGTCATGGTGTAGGAGGAGATAAGAGCTCATAGAGTTGGGGAGTTATGTATGCCACCCCACGAATGGTATTAAGGAATACAATCCGTCATCCATACAAGTGTAACAAGTAATTGACATGTAAAAGATATCTAGGGAGTAATGAAGTCTAAGTAAACACAATTTCTCCAAATACTGCTCACAACCTTAGTTTAATATTAGCTTAATTTCATTTTCATTAGTTTAATTAGTTATAAAGTAGTTTTTGGGTTAGTTGAATAACAACTAATTCCGCCCACTCTTCCAAAACCCGAGATTTTACTTGCTTTCATAAAAATATAAAAAAACAAAAATAATCATCTTTCATCTTTAGAACTATTAATTAGGCTTTCTAATCCTAGCGACACTATTCCTAAGCTGAACGATCAATCCCCCGGTACTTGTCACTATACTATACTACAACGATCAGGTACACTGCCTGGTGGGGGTTGTAAGCCTCGCGAGATCCCTCGAGAGGTAAAGCAAGGTGCGATTCCCACGCATCAAGTTTTTGGCGCCGCAGCCCGGGGAATAGTTATTGTCTAGGTTAGGATTTCTTTTTATTAGGTCTACTTGCTAGATTCCTTTCTAGTAAGATTTTTATTTTTATTTTTAGGTCTTCTTTAGTCTATCTTATTTCTTCGTGCCTTTGTTCGTAACTCTTTACCATCCGACATCATGGAAGGTGGTAACATCTTTGAACCCGTCATCCCACCACAACAAAACCCACCATTAGAACCCCTTAGGCCCCGAACCTTAGGAGAGTATTCCCGACCTAGCCACCAAGGCTACCGAAACACCATTGAGCTCACCGGAGCCAATGTGACCCCCTTGCGATCCGACACCATCCGGTTGGTGCAAAGCGGATGTGCATTCCATGGACTTCGTTCCGAAGATCCAAACCAACACCTTAAGGACTTCCTCAAAATCGTAGATTCCATAGACCTAGGTGTTGAAACTAGAGAGACTACCCGTTTACGCCTATTCCAATTCTCTCTACGGGATCAAGCTAGTCAATGGCTTGAGCGTTTACCCGCGGGATCCATCACCACATGGGATGATCTCACCACTCGTTTCCTTGCTCAATTTTTCCCACCGGGGAGAACTACTAAGCTTAGGAATGACATCTTGATGTTCCAACAACGTCAAAATGAATCTCTTTACGAAGCATGGACTCGTTTCAAGGACTTACTCCAAAAAGTCCCTCATCATGGCATAGATCTTTGGCTCCAAGTCCAAATTTTCTACGACCATATCGATATCCCCACGAGGCGAACCATTGACCAATCGGCCGGTGGTAAGCTACGTGATCTTAGTGCGGAACAATCATGGGAACTCATAGAAGATCTTGCTCTCTATGACAACGAAAGTTGGAATGATCCCCGTGATTTGAACAAAACGGTCAAGGCAATATCTTTGCCTTCGAACAATTCAAGCACTCCCGACTGTAGGATCATGGAACTTGAGGACCAAGTCAAGTTTCTCATGAAATCTTACGAAGCTCCGAAGCATTCAAGCCAAGTGAACCAAATCACTTCTTCATGCGAATTATGTAGTGGTCCCCATGACACTCGTGATTGTATGGAACTCCCCGAAACAGCTTTTGCGGACTACGCATCCACGCGTACCGACGAAGCGGGAGATAAGTGGTACACTTTCAAGCCCGAGCCGAACACATACGGTGATTCATACAACCCCTCATGGAAAAATCACCCAAACCTTAGGTGGAAACAAAATCAACCCAATTCTTCCAATCCGCCTAATCGTTACCAATCAAACGGTCCACCATCCAACCGTACCTTCAACAACAATCCTTCTAACAACTATGGTAGTACCAACAATCTTGAAGGATTGATGTCAAAGTTCATGGCATCTCAAGAAGCTCGCATATCCAAGTTTGAAGCCGATTTCAAACAAAAGCAAAGCGAGATGACCACTAGAATTGACACATTGTTGAAAGTTCTCAACGACCGAGAAATGGGAGCACTCCCAAGTGACACAATCAAGAATCCGAAACTAACCGTTAATTCCATATCATCCGTTTCGTCACCCACTTCGTGTCCACAATATTATTCGGTCAAATCCACGAGCACGTGTTTCAAGCAAAACCAAGTTCCCCAAAAGGACCAACCAACTAAAACTCCTACTATAGAGCCGGTCAAAAGCATTATTGAAACACCTCTTACGCAAGACCTTGACGATGAATTCAAAGAACTTCACCTTGAACGCCCCGTCATTGATGTCTTAGCGCGTGCTCCATACTATAGCGCCCTCCTAGAAAAATATGAGAAGTGTAAGCTAGGCAAAAATGGGACCGCTTTCGTTCAAAACAAGTTACCTAAAAAGCTTGATGACCCGGGTATATTTGTTTTGCCTTGTAAGATAGGAAGATCCGAAGCTTTCGACACATTAGCCGATTTAGGGTCAAGCCTCAACTTGATTCCCTTATCCTTATTCACCACTCTTAAGCTAGGAAAGTTAGAGGAGACGGAAGTATTGATAGGTCTAGCGGATGGGAGTATTGCACACCCGGTTGGAATGATTAAGGATGTAGTTGTTCACGTAGGAAAGTTAACTATATTAGCGGATTTTCACGTCCTAGACATGGTTAGTGACACTACATGCCCATTATTGGTAGGAAGAGGATTCTTAGCAACCGCTAGTGCCATGATAGATTGTAAGGAATCTAAGATAACGGTAGGAGAAGGCGATACTTGGTCGGTATATGATGTTAAGAAGCATAGTTATGATTGTAATGATGAACCGATACCATATTGGGTTGAGATGAATAGGAGACCGTCGAGATATGGGCCTTGGATAGAAAGGAATTTCATAGGACCTCAATGCCCATTCTATCTAGAGAAGGACTTTGTTGAGAAGACACATTCGGTAGAACAACTCATTGCTAGAGATGAGGAGCTAGACCCCTTTGAGGATCCCTTAGTCTTTAGGAAAATGATTGAGTTATTAAGCGTAATGCCTGTCAACATAGAAAGGAATAAATGGAAAAGAGAGGGAGATAAGTGTAAGTGGAGGTGGGACAAGCCACCCAAAGAAGGTGACGGGTCATGGCATATTAGAATGACTTTGTATGATCCGGACGGAGAAATGTTTGAAAGGTCATATTACACTAAGGAGACCGATAGAAAGTTGAAACCCAAGTTTGATCCCAAAGATATCCTCAACGAGGAACTCACCCGAATCACGTAGTAGCCCACGACTTTGAGTCTAGCTACAAGACTCGTAAATAAAGAAAAGCGCTTCTTGGGAGGCAACCCATGTTTTGTGTGATTTTAATTGTTTGATTGTTATTTGCTTCCGTATGCATGTTTTATTTTTATTGTTGGTTGATCATGTTTCTCAATTAAAATGTGAAATACTTTATTATGTTGTTTGGCCTAGTCTTAACTTCAACCTAAAGGTATTTTTGCAAAAGATAAGTGTAAGGGGAAACCCCAAATATGTTTTTAAGAAACAAACCGATCATGATTCTCCACAATATTTAATGAACATGTATATTCGTATTTGTTAGAGTCAAATGCTTGTATTGAGTCATAATGAAGTTTTGCAGGATTTTCCAGGAAGTAGGACAAGGTTTTTCCAGAAATTTTCCGGAAACTTAACATAAAGATTTTTGCAGGTCCATTCTGACGGCGTCAGGCAATTGCCCTTGACGGCGTCAGGAGTTAAAAATCTGGAAATTTTACCCGTTTTGTTTTTCTAACGGAGTCTTATGGTTTTTGTGAATTATTAAGTTTTATAATCTCCAGGAAATCTGCAAACTTCATTCCACAAGCATTATATCTTACTTTGTTTTCTAGGATTTAGTAACTTATATAGGATGCCGCCGATTTTACGCGAGGTTGCCTTGTCTATTTTTGTCAGGATTTACAGGTTATTTAAGACAAGAAGATGATTTATATTCTGGAAGGGAAGCCTTGATTGTTCATTTTCTTGGAGGAAGATCTAACCTGGCCAACCTATAATCCATACCGAGCGAATCAGGGGAGTATTTGATTTCATTCTCTTTACTTTTTCACTTTTACATTCTTTACTTGAACATTGGGGACAATGTTCATCCTAAGTGTAAGGGGAGGGTAAAAAGATGATACCTTACATATGCACTTTCGCTTGAGTTTGTTTTGTTTGATAGTAGATGAGTAATAAAACTATGAGAAATACTTGTTAGTGTAATTTTAGCGCCAAATTTAAAATTTTTTACAACATTTAGGAGTGAAACTTTAGCCATAGCAAGCGTCTCATGGATAGGAGATTGTATGACTAGCACATAACCGTATATTCAGAAAAATTTTCCACCCAAAAATGTGAGGTTCGCCTTTAGTTTTGATAGGAAAAGCATTTATTATTGGTGCTTATGAGTGTACCGGTAGCATTTAGATTCTAGAACTTGCGTTAGTGATGCATCCCGAGACCGCTAGTGAGACTACATTTGTGTGGTAGGATTTACTACATGATAAGAGGCATTAGGATCACCCTTGTGTTAAACCCGTATTACGATTACTTGACCATTTAAGTCATATTACTTGGCTAGTTAAGTCAACTAATTTTTCCCACACCCTTTGCGTTGTACTCATTTTTAGTACGCGATACCCCTAGTACACCCCTCCGAGCCTATCTTTTCGTTTCTAACTTTAAGCATCTTACTTAAAGGAAGAATTTGTTACACCCCACTTAAATGTACACCCAAATCGCCTTAGCCTTCCGTGTATGCGCTCATTTTTAGTGCATTATTATTATTTGTTAAACCCTAAGTTAACTTTCTAATTGATTACATGGTTGCTAAGTCGAGTCATATCTTTGTACATATTGTTTTGGGACGATTGGGACTCATGGGTAAGTACTTATTTTATGGAGTAATGGGGAAGAACATCATATTATTACCCCCATATGTACGTTAATCTTAAAAGTGCTCCAAGTGTTTTGATTTTCTTAATTCGAGTCATTAGATTAGTTAAATGTAAAGTATGTAAAGATTCAAGTGTAAGGGGATTGCTCATACCCCTATGATGTATTATTTTGGATGGTAGGGTAAGAGTGTATGAAAAAAAAAAAAAAAAAAATCGAAAAAAAAAATTAAGAAAAAGGAAAAAAAAAAATAGAAAAGAAAAGAAAAAGAGAAAAACATACGGACTACCATCCCGTTTTCATTTTATGTTCATTTTATGTTTTTTGTTATTTTTTATTTATTAGCTTAAGTCGAGTCTAGTCTTGGCTTAGCAACGCCTTCTTGTACATGTAATTTACTAAGATTGTTAACTCGCCACCAGTAAAATTCCCTTTATCCAACAAAACCGTGTAATTCATATCCCTACACCTAACGTTATAACCCTTTTAAAAGACCTCTTTGATAGTTTATCCTAGGTGCTTACGCCATGTGGTGGAGGTTTGATCCTTTCCCAAGCCTATGGTAATCTATTTTGCTATGACAGGTAGTGAGAGATATCTTCCATTTCCATAATGTTATATTACTTTATTACACCCGAGAGATGTGAGTATCTAAACACTATTTGTGAGGTGCTTGTGTATGACCTCCGTGCTTGTCTATTGGTCTTTAGTGGAACGATTATTTGTTGTAATTACTTTTATATTAGTGTTAAATGACCCCTAACTTGTCTTTTGAGTAGAATAAAAGCTCATTTGCTTGAGGACAAGCAAATCTCAAGTGTAAGGGTATATGATGAGGCGAAAAATGATCCGTTTTTAGGGGGTCATTTAAGCCCGAATCCGACTTTATTTGATCAAATATTGCCCTAAATCGTTCCTTTTGTGATTTTAGGTGTTTGGAGAGTGAATTCTGGAAAAGAGGCTATTTTGGACGTTTTTGGAGCATAAAGTGAAGAAAACGACAAAGTACCAAAAATCCAAGCTGGAAATACAAGGTGACGGCGTCAAGGGGTTGCTCTTGACGGCGTCAGACAAGATGAATATTTTACCGTAGCTGGTGACGGCGTCAGATTAAGAGATGACGGCGTCAAAGTGGCCAAAGATTAATTTACCGTAGGTGGTGACGGCGTCAGCAAGGCCGTCACAATTGGATCTAGGGCGTCCGAGGAAGTGTATGACGGCGAGTTGACGGCGTCAGAATTAACTCTTGACGCCGTCAGCCAGTTTTTCTTATATATAGTTTTCTAGTTTTTTTCATTAAAGAGAGGAGAAGTTTTGGTGAAACCCTAAAGACGATTTTGGTGCCTCTTTTACAGGTTTTTCAAGGGTTCCAAACCCTTGAGACCTTGCATTGTAATTGAGATAAGTATACTCTTAATTCAATCAATATGTCTATGTGTTGGTTGTTTATCTTTTGCTCTTATCTTAATTCTACTATGCTAGGCTAGATTTCTTTTGTGTTTGCTTAGATCTAATGAAACCTAGATGTTGATTATGTGTTGATTACTTGTCTATTCTTGTTCTTGGATGAATGATATTATATGTTAGGCTTAAGAAAACTGGAAGATCTCCAAATGGTAACATGCTTGAACGTCTTAAGAAACATGAACCGAGGCGTACTAGGTCTTTATTGGTTGTATTTAATGCATGAGCCACTGTTTACAATCCCTATAGTTGTGCTGGGTCATGGTGTAGGAGGAGATAAGAGCTCATAGAGTTGGGGAGTTATGTATGCCACCCCACGAATGGTATTAAGGAATACAATCCGTCATCCATACAAGTGTAACAAGTAATTGACATGTAAAAGATATCTAGGGAGTAATGAAGTCTAAGTAAACACAATTTCTCCAAATACTGCTCACAACCTTAGTTTAATATTAGCTTAATTTCATTTTCATTAGTTTAATTAGTTATAAAGTAGTTTTTGGGTTAGTTGAATAACAACTAATTCTGCCCACTCTTCCAAAACCCGAGATTTTACTTGCTTTCATAAAAATATAAAAACACAAAAATAATCATCTTTCATCTTTAGAACTATTAATTAGGCTTTCTAATCCTAGCGACACTATTCCTAAGCTGAACGATCAATCCCCCGGTACTTGTCACTATACTATACTACAACGATCAGGTACACTGCCTGGTGGGGGTTGTAAGCCTCGCGAGATCCCTCGAGAGGTAAAGCAAGGTGCGATTCCCACGCATCAGCATTCAACTACTAGACATAAAGTTTCCACATAGCAGCAAGACAAATAATCATACTAAGCAAGAGCATGACATTATTTAAAACACTTCATTGTGAAAGTGTTTTGTTGTTAAGTTTAGACACTTAAGCATATAACAATCTATGTGATTAATTTGTATGATAAAACGACTTCTAAATGTTAATCATATCGAAAGTATTTTGACAAATTATAAGTGCACATGTAGTGAGCTAATAGTGTGACAAAGAAACAAGACAAAAAATTTATGCAACATATGTTTAAAAGATAACACTTTGGAGCATGTATCATTAAAACATCCTACGTATATATTTAATGAATGTCAACAAAAGACAAGAGCATTAAAACATAGATACAAAAGAATCATGTATCAAAATTGCATATCATAAGTTAACAGGTAATATGTTAATCTTGCAAAATATCATACAAATCACGTTAACATTTAGTTGTATGAAACATATAAGCATGCACACAAAACCTTTCCAAGGTTTACATATTAATCAATCAAATAGTTATTATGTCAAGATAAACAAATAACATGTAGTCGACACATATATGTGTAATGCAAGGGATTCTTAATAAATTAAAGAGAAAATCACATCTACTTCTTGTTTGATTAAAATTTCTAAGACAAGATTATTAATACATGATTTAATGAGACTCAACTATATCTAATAAAACTAAGGTGATGAAGATGTCATGTTTTATATGAAAATTTAACAAATATGTGTCAACAAATTTTAATCTATGTGTTTGGAATCTAAGGTTGAATGATCTAAAATGTGACATCTTTTAAGTTGAGTTTAAGTATGTGTTATGCACGTGATTTGATCATCTAAGACCAAGAGATGTGTTTGTTTGTGATAATGGAATATGTTAAGAATGTTCTTAAGAAAGTTCTTTGGAACAAGTATATAAAGTTGCCAACTTTAATAGAACTCGTGTTTGCTCTAGAGATGTGTAGGATATGTAAAAGGTTTGAACTAGATTATGAGCAAGGTTTGGTTATGATATACGCTTGAGTTTAATGAACTCTCATTTAGCCAATGAGGTTAATGAAATCTCTTGTAACACAACTATTTATGTCGCAAGAAGAGAATAATGTATAGGATATACAATATCCTTTTAATACGGTGAAAACTTAACGTATGATTTCTTAGGCATAATGTTTTCTCAAAACATCATGTTTTCCTAAATGAAGATATGAAGCCAAAGTGTTTGAATCGGATAGTCCTATCCTAAATATACTTGGTCTCGAGACTATATTCACTTGAGTTTCTTATGTATACTCATCAAGAGTCATTGTCGCTCGGGGTGTATGAGGTTGGATTTGAGATTGCATTTTAACCTATGTTGTTTAAAATGTGGATTTAAGGTTTAACGAAACTTGTGCAGAAGTTTAATGACAAAGTATTACTAATACTTTGATAATTGTGAATGTGGTACTACTTAAACCTAGTGTGATTGAGTGTGAGCTTCATGCTCATTTGATGATGAAGGTTCTAGTCCTATAGGTGATAAAGTATGGTTGAGTTTGTACAAAGTGCATTTGATTTGGTATGAGTTTTGGACAAAGGGATTTTTTAGTGATGCACTCAATGGATTCAATATGATGGCAATGATGGTGGATTGGTTGATCTAGGTGGTAGTCTTCTAGTGTGTCTAAAGACGAATGTGATGATGTTGTGCTATGGGAGTACTAGGTTTCATAGATGTTGAAAGTAATAAGGATGGATACTAATTCTTGTGGTCCATTGAGTTGTATGACTAGTGAGTGACGTTCTTGAGGTTTTGGTTATGTTTGTGAAGCTTTAGGGGCTGAGATATATCACATAGGTGAATGTGATGGAATGATGGTGAAAGGAACAGGTGAACTTAAGTGCTAAATGTTCAAGGATGAAAACCTATTGACATTTGTTTTATTCTTGTGAAATTTGAAAGTATTATTATAGATGATTATTTTATAGGTGCAAGTGAGATGTCCTAATCCTAATATGAGTGAACATCAGTGAGAAGAATCCTAGTGATGAATATGAGTGATCTTGAGTGAGGAATAGGTTTTTGAAAAATTAAAAATTTGAATTATTTCTCTATTATCCGCGGAACCAATCGACAAAGCCGACGGAACCATGAAATTTGTTCCGGCCAATCCGTCGCTGGAAAACCCGCGGAACCAAGTGGCCTCAAGGACGGAACCATTTATTTGGTTCCGGCCAATCCGTACCCTACTGATCAAAATAAGATATGTCTTTGATGAAAAAAAATTTGAGTATCGTAACCATGTTCTAATTGCGTAAAATTTATAGAAACTTATCTAGGTAACCAAAATACATCTAGAACCCACAATAATAAGAGTAAAAACACACATACCATTGAAGATCAAGCAAGCGCTAAAATTTCCACTTATAGAAATGAAAACATGGGAAAATGATAACATTATGAATGTTATCTACCTGCACTTGTTCGTTAGTTCATATGATAAGTTCAACACAAAGTTATTATCCTAAGAACACACATATCCATAACACATAATTGTTCAAGTTTGGTTATGCCAAACACTCCTTAACAGTAGACATTTTTAGACTCCCGAAACCCGTTCAAATTTTCTAATTTTACTTGAAACATATGCACCTAATTAGATGTGATTAGGAAACAACTAAAATATAGGTTCTAACACAAGTTAGCATATAGATCAAACCGATGATTTGGAACTTACCATAAATGGAAGTCAAGCCAAACAGTGGCTTAATCACGGAAACTTGATAACATCAAAGTGTTATCGTCCTGCATGATATGGTTAGTTCACATGATCATTCAAAGACAAGTTTCTATCCTATAACAAGACACGCACATTAAACATCATTGTGGAAGTAGATATACAAAACACCTTATACAAGAATACTACATGTTTGAAATGTAGTGACACATTTGATCATCTTTT
Organism: Artemisia argyi; assembly: GCA_030686995.1. Classification (NCBI taxonomy): domain Eukaryota; kingdom Viridiplantae; phylum Streptophyta; class Magnoliopsida; order Asterales; family Asteraceae; genus Artemisia; species Artemisia argyi. Next base: position 175,596,717 of record CM060694.1, read on the forward strand.
AAGATACTTAGTTAAGATTACTTAAATCTCATTTCTAAGTGAGTTGTGCAAGATTTTAATATAACATATGCAAAAAGTGTGATCTAAATCAATAAGCAATTATCAGAACAAATTTTCAACTTAGTACACAATATCTAGTAAAAGTTCTATTATGTATAAACATGAAATAGACAAACTAGCAAATGAAAATCATGGCAAGGTTGACACTTATGTTACACAAGCAAACAATTATAAACAACAATATGAAATAAGTAAGTAACATATATGCAACCAACATAAACTAAAACAAGTAGTCATTTAGCATAGCAAAAACATAATACTTTTCGTCACTTTGCATTTAAATATGACAATGTATGCCAAGCTTGATTTGTTTCCTTTAAATACATAAATATCACCAAGTTCTTTAGTTTAAAAAGAAATCATATCAATGTTCAAAGGATACTAACTTATATTGCCTAATTCAAAAGTTTGAGTTTCTATATCAAACCGAAACTAAATATTTTGAACACACTATAGTATTTGGTTCATTATACATACATCAAATTAGATTTAGGTCATGAGAGTTTTTTTAAATGAAAGTAGACTCAATTATCTTTAATTTGATAGGTGGCGCGACTCCTACGGACTTACGGTTAATTAGTTATGAATTTTTGAAGTTTTACAAATATTTTGCACTGTGCAGCCAAGGAACCAATCGACAAAGGGGACGAAACCCTTGAATTGGTTCCGCCCAATCCGTGGGCTACTGTACCAAATTCATCAAAACTTGTATTTTGACATAAAGGAAACATGTAGGACTTACTAGATTTGATAGTAAACATATAATACACTTATTTTACTTCATTTCTATTGATGCAACTTATCTATACATTTACGGACGTAATTATTCAACTAAATTTATAGTTATCCCAAACGCTCCTTTTTAAAACCGTATTTTACGTAAATTAGCTCTAAGCACATAATTTAACACTTATAAAATTTTAAGAAATGTTTTCCTTTATTTTTCAAGGACACCTTCAAGCTTGTATACAAAGTAACATTTCACCACAAAATTTCTAAGTATACTTAGCGAAACATTTTTCATATTATATTCCGCTTCAATGGTAATTTGATACATGGATCGTGCTCCATTTTAAAAACCATTTGTTTTGAAAATAAGAGCTACGAAGCTCTGATACCAATTGTGAAAACATAGAGGGGGGGGGGGGGGTGAATACGTTACCGTTTAAAATCTTTATTACTTGTTGTATCAAATATCCAATTTAGCTTGTTCTAATATGAAAGATGTTATATATATAGTTTATGCCTTAAAACAAGTTATCACACAAGTATAATTAATAAGTCACAACACAAACAATAATATAGTGCAAATGTAAAAGTAAAGAGAGTGCAAATCGAACACGAGGATTTATAGTGGTTCGGTCACGGATCTCCTCTCCGCCCTACTCCACTCCCCTAGTACCCAACTCGAGAGTTACTTCACTAGATCAACAAACTCCTTTAACCGGCGGAGAAAACCTTACACGTCACTTACACCTATTTCCGACACTAAGCTAGATGTCGAGTTCTTTTACAAGGGTACAACCACTACTGGTAGTTCTTTTACAAAGGTACAACAACTTCCACTAGTTCTTTCACACGGGTACAACAACTCCCTCTATGTTTTGTGGCCCAACATAGAAACCTTGTGTTTTATGGCACAAACACATAAACCATCTAATCTATATTGTTATGATGTTTACAATAATGATTGATGAGTGTGTAAATACTCATCATTTTTACCAATTCTGAACTGCCAAAACATCCAAAAACACTCAATAATGAATCAAAATAGTGAAAATATCCCAGGAAAGTGTTTTACATGTCTCAAATGCAAAAATACCAAAAACAGATGAAAAACACACAAAGTTTGCATAATTGGCAGTTTCAGTCCCCCAACTTTCAAAAGTTGTCAAATCTAGTCCCTGGTCATTCTAAAAAACTTGAAAAAGTCACCAAAGGCCCTTATAAATCAAAAAGTTACATAAATAGTCCTTTGGTGAAAAGTTTCACAAAATGTCAAGTTTAGTCCCTGAACTTTGAAAATTGTCAAAAATGATCCCTGGGATATGAAAAACTTTGAGAAAAACAAATTTTGTCCTTGCACTAATCTCTTATGGCAGGTTTGGTCCCTTGGTAGAAAGTTTGGTGGAATTACAAGTCAAGTCCCTGAAGTTTGGTGAATTGGCAGGTTTAGTCCCTGGGGTTTTAAAAAGTGAAAAATTCAAAATAAAACCTCATACTATTCATCATTGGCATATTACACCCTTGTAAACAAATTAAGAAAATGCCAAGTCTACACCCTCAACTTTCCTAAAATTACAAAAATGGTCCTTGTAAAAATAAGCTAAATCTGGATCCAAAAATAACTAAAACCAAAACCAAAACCAATCCAAACATTTCAAATACATTGGGCCCAAAAGTTACCCAATCCACCCAAGCCCAGTCCACCCCCCATGTTGACCCGGGTCCAAGTTTGACTTCGGTCAAACCCACCAAACCGCCCCTTTCTCCTTCTCCCTCACCACCCCCTCACAGACCAAAACCACCCCTGGTTTTGCTACCACCACCCCCCAACTTGCAGCTCAATCATCACAAACCCACCCCCTACACCTACCCCTCACCTCAGCATTAATTGCTTCTCCCCATTGCGTGTATCAGAACAAATTGCAAATTGTTCCTTTCCCGCCAAAAATACGTGTCAACACAAGAGTGGACCAAAATGATCAGAGGATGGTGGGATTTGCTCAGAATGCTTTTGGGAACCCTAATGGATGCATATAAAAGGAAGAGATTGCAAGATGAAGACGGAGTAGTTTTAATTTAGTTTTAGTTATATCGAATTTTAATTATTCTGCAAAGTAATGTTAGCATTTCAAATTCAAGCATTGTACTAGCTTAAGCATTGTATCTCAACTCTTTTTATGTTATAAAATCATCATTTCCAGTTTAATTCAAGTTTATGCAAGTTATTTCAAATTCCCAATTTTTCTTTTGGTTCAATGGTAGCTTAAGGCAAGAGTTATGGACTGAGTAGGATCATATAAGCTCCAATAAGCTTATCTAAGCTTTAGATACATTTAAAACTCAGTGGTATTAGAAGAAAATTAAAAAGCTAAAATTGGTCAATGGAAGTCAACTGTCTGCCTATTTGATTTTGTTTCAGGTTCTAAGCATCATTGAGGAGGAAGATTAAGCTGAGGTTTGCCTATCTAAAGATAGGCTTCAAAGGAAAATCCCTTGTTCATGCTAGGGATGATCTTGTAAGCTTTGCTAATTTCAATTTTCCACTAAAAATATTAGTCCTGAGTAGTTTTTGATTTCTAGCTTGTAAGTGTTAATCTGTGCTTGTTTGTGTTAGTTGAACATTTTTTGAGTTGTTTTAAAATTTGATAATCATCTTTAGTTATTAGAATCTTTAGTTACTCATAATCTTATAATTAACTGTCATAAGTAGTATAAGTAGTGTATCTGTGTTGTACCTATTATATATTGTTTCTAAGTGCTTAATCTAGCCTACTGAGTCATAATTAAAAGTTAGAAGTCAAGCTCATCAACCCTAGTCATCATATGTTTTGAAAATCTTTGAATAGTCCACAAAAGGGGTGTTTGGATTAACTGATTGCTTGTTGTTTTGCTTAGTTGTTGCTACAACTTTTGGTTTCTGCATGCTACATTAGTCTAAATAGGATCATATATGGTATAAAATCATTAGCTATAAGTTCAAAAAGTCAAAATCATGTTCTAATTACCCACACAGTTAACTGTGAAGGAGTTTGGTATCCATAAGCTCACAATCTGATAATTAGTTGTTAATTTAGCTTATAGTAATCTTATATTAGCTTAATACATCATAAACAGTAGTTTAGATCACTTAGAATCTCACCAAAGTCAAAGTTTCAAGTTCATACAAAAAGTCAAAAGTTGCATTCTCAGATTTTTACTAAATTTCCAAGTTTAATTGTGAGCTGTGTGATGGATATTGAGGTTTGAAATTGGTTGTGTTTAAAGTCTATCAGCTAATCTATAAGCTTGAATTTTTGCTAAATTTTTGTGGAAGCCTAAGTGGGTCCCACAGACCCTCAAAGTGACTTGCAGGGCAAAGGTGTGCCCTGCTCACCCAGATACCCAGTCACCACCATCACTTTGGTGGTGTTTTGTGACCACCTCAGTGGACCCCAGACCCCATAATTAGGTTTTTCCAACCCCCCTCCTACCATAGATCAGGGATTGACCAATAGTTTGACCCTTAGACTAGTGGACCCCACCTGCAATTGCCCCCAAAGTTGTCCCCAGTTCTGAGTTCATTTGGATTGTGCAAAGTGCTTATTTTAGCTTATTCAGCTTATTTGAGATCAAGCATTGTTGTTTCTGGCTTATTTGTGTTTGTTAATCTTGTTTGTACCCTTTTTAACCATTGTGGACCCCACCTTAAGCCATTTGACCACAATTGACCACACAGTCAACATAAGTCAACTGTGTAAGCCAAGGGGGTGTTTACAGCTTATTAATAAGCTAATTTTAAAAGTGTTTTCATAAAAGTTTGTCATTTTAGGGTATTAAGTAGTTCTGTAAAAGAAAAATCAAAAAAAAATCCAAGTTAAAGTAAGTGATAGTTTCTATTTAATTCAAGTTAATTTTAATTTTCCTTTTTATATTTTAATTAAGTCACTAGTGTTTTTATATTTTTATTAAATACCTTATATAGTAAAGTAATTTTGATAATTTTTTCAGATTTTTATTTTGTCATTTAGTGTTAATTAGATTTAATTTTAATTTTCTTTATTATTAATTAATATCAAATATTAAATAGCTTAATTAGTTTTTATAAGGTTAAATCTAGTTTTTATAATTTTCCTAGTTCTAATATAGTATAATAAGTTTTTATAAAATATAATTTGAGATTCTACTGTTCATTTTCTATTTTTCTTATTTTATTTGTTTAAAATAGACTTAAGTTAATTAATAGGTAAATAATTAGTTGTTTAATCTTAAAACATAATTTTTAGAGTTTTTATAATTTTGTAGGATTCCAGTGATGGTTAAGTAATTTTATAAATTTTATCTTAATTTTCTAAGTTAATTTAGTATTAATACAAATTAAAAGTAGTTTAATTAGTTTAATTAAGTTAAATAGTTTTTAATTAATAACTAAACCACAAAAAGACAAAAATATTATTTTTAATTTTTTATACTTTCTTCAAGTTCTAATTTAGGTTTAGAAAATATTTTTGTTAATTTTTAGTTTAATTTAAATCATTTGTCATTTTTAGTTTATTTAAATTAGGTTTTAATTTAGATTTTAAATAGTTTAATTAATTAAATAATATTTTAATAGTATTTTAATCACTTTTATATTTTCATTTTCATTTTTAATTTTAAGTTTGGAAAAGTGTCAAAAGCACCCCCTGTAGTTTGATAAATTCCAAAACCCCACTTTTCCAGTCCGATACGTGATCTTAATTGTGAATTTATGCATATATCTGGTATCTGATTATTGTGAATATTATATCTTTGTACCAACACCAAAATAACAGTAGCAAAATCAATTCCATATCATCTGGGCTACTGTCCTCAGTCCCACTCACTCATAAACGATTCCAAAAGCACCATTTCAATCTCGCTGGGACTTTTACGACCCGGGGAAACACTACACTATCACCGGAGTATTGATTCTAGGCTATCTTTGACTTATTGGCCTTGGTCAATAATAATCTGACGGTTTAGGCTCAATCAAAATTTGGCGTCGCTGCCGGGGAGGTTGTTGCGTGTTGTAAAATCGTTTTAAGTTTAGTGGTTTTCAAAACCCTCCCTGTAAAAAGTTTTGTAAAAACATAATCAAATCAAAAACTTTCATTAACATTTTTCCTAAAGTGTTAAAAACAACAAAAAAAATCAAAAACAACAAAACAAACTGTGAAGTTAAATTACTTCGTTTCCTTTAAGATTACAACCTGAAACAGTTGGTTTAAGGTAAGTTCTGACATTAAATTGCGAACTGAAGAGGAAACCTATTTACTTCCTCCCGCCAGCCTGCGAGTAATCTTAAAAGAACGATTTCGGTTAACGAATCAGTTCCAAAAAAATAATTCCCAAGTTTTCTGCACACACACCCGTAAGCCTAAAGCAGATTTTTCAAAATAATAAATACATAAAAGCTTACCACCGCAAACCAAGGCTGAACACCTACCAACTGGGGGTGTGAACATAATAAGTTCCCAAACTTAAGATTTAAAACTTGCCTTTGTATCCCTGTGAGTAGTGTACCTTTTTCAAAGAAGCTGCTCACTTGTGATTATTGGTTTAAGTTCACTGTGGTTTTGCCTCGAATTTGTGTTGAAAAATTGTTTTTAGTGCATGCGCACTCGGTCTCAAGCAAAGAATAAAAAACAGAAAGACGTACCCGAGCTACGTTCTAATACAGAAACCGAAATGGCCGCTGGCCTACCACCACCATTACCACCCCCTGACCCTCCTAGGGATGAGCCAGCTCCCGATCTCCGAACGATGGAGGAGCTGTGCCAACCTACCATGCAAGGGCGGGGTGGGCCTATTGCACCACTCACTATTGGGGCTGCGGACTTTGGCCTCAAGCATCACATGATCCAACAAGTCCAGAATTCGTGTCAATTTCACGGATTACCGGGTGACGATGCCAACAAGCATCTTGACAAATATCCAATGTTGCAAAAATCGCGAATCGGTCCCGAGGCGGTCGAGGGCCGTGTAGCGATTTTTTGCCGATTAATCGCCGATTCCAAGGTCCAAGGCTGATTAATCGGCCGATTACCTTGTAATTCGCTCCAAGGTCTAAGGCCGTTCAGCTTGTAATCGCCGATTAATCGGCCTTGTAGGCCGATTTTTGCAACATTGCAAATATCTTACGGTCACCCAAAGCATGAAACAGCATGGTGTCACCGATGATGCCCTTCGGCTGTACCTCTTCCCCTATTCTCTCACTCATCATGCCACTGCATGGTTTGACCGACTCCCAAAGAATTCTATTCGTACCTTTGATGAAATGGTAACCAAGTTTCTAGCAAAATATTTTCCACCATCCATGGTTACCAAGTTACGAAATGATATCAGCAACTTCCGGCAACGTCCCGATGAGTCTCTTTTTGAGGCTTGGGAGCGTTATAAGCTAGCCATTGATCGGTGCCCTAACCACAATATGTTACAAGTTATCATCATAGATACCTTCTATAATGGTCTGACATTGAGGCACCGAGACATTCTCAATGCTGCTGCTGGTGGGACCTTTATGAAAAGGCGTCCCGAGGAGTGCTATGACTTAATCGAGAACATGACTGCCCATCATAACTTTTGGGATTCCTCTGCGGAGAGGGAAGCGTCATGTAATTCCGTTACTTCCTCATCATCATCTCCTGAAATAATCGCTCTTACCAAAAAGATGGATGATATTTCTACGGCTGTGTTGAGAATGAACCAAACAATACAACATCAGGTTCAAAATCAACAAGTGAAAGCCGTGGCCCGAAGTTGTGAAACTTGTGGGGGCCCACATCTGTATTCCGAGTGTCCAGCTACTGCTGAATTTCCTCAAGAGAACGTTTATGCTGCTAACGGTTCCTATAACACGGGGGGTAATTCTTACCAACCGCAAGGGGACCGTAATCTCTTAAGCTATCGTTCCAACAATTTTCTCGGACCTCCCGGTTTTAACCAAAATCAAAACCGTAACGCGAATCAGAATTTTAACCAAGGTCAAAACTCAAATTTCCAAAACCCAAACCAAAATCAAGGCCAGTTTAATCAAAACAATTTTCAAAATGGCAATCAAAACCAAGGTTTTCAAGGAAATTTTCAAAGAAACCAGAATCAAGGGAATTACAATCAGGGTAATTTCAATCAGAGAAACACTTTTCAGGGTAACAACAATCAAAATCAAGGGAATTTTCAAAACAACCGTGTTCAAAATCCCCCTGTTCAAAATCAAAATATTGTTCCACCCCCGTCTTCCTCCGATGCTGAAATTAAACAATTCATGAAAGCACAAGAGGAAACAAATCGGTTATTGATCAAGACGATCTCTGAACTTCAGAAGTCTTTAAATGATCGACCCTCGGGCTCGGGTACACTACCAAGCAACACGATCGCTAACCCGAGGGGCGATATCAAGGCGATCACTACCCGAAGTGGGGTATCATACAATGGACCCTCGATTCCTTCTACCTCTTCATCTCCTCCTAAGGTAGCGGAACGTGAACCTGAGGTCACTACGGACAAGGTACTTCCTACTAATAACGGAGGTACCAACAACGTGCAACCTCAAGTTGTCCCGGTCCCGGCTCGTAAGCCGAAAGTTGTATTTGATCCTCCTGTGTGTCCTGATGAAATCTCAAAGAATAATCCTAAGCCGTCAATTCCATATCCTTCACGAGTGACTGAACAAAAGAACCGCGAAAAAGCTAACCATCAGATGGAAAACTTTTATCAAATTTTCCAAGAATTACACTTTGATATTAGCTTCGCGGACGCTCTTCTTCTCATGCCTAAGTTTGCTTCAACAATCAAAAATCTGATAAGCAACAATGAAAAACTTTGTGAGATGGCAAAAACTCCTCTTAACGAGCATTGCTCAGCAGTGCTCTTGAAAAAGCTTCCCGAAAAGCTTGGAGATCCCGGGAAATTTCTCATTCCTTGTGTTTTCCCTGGGATGGTTGAATGCTTTGCCTTGGCCGATCTTGGCGCAAGCATTAACCTGATGCCTTATACAGTCTGGAAAAGACTCTCACTCCCTGCTCTCACTCCGACCTGCATGACACTCGAGCTTGCAGACCGTACCATATCCCGTCCTCTCGGCATTGCCGAAGATATCTTCGTGAAAGTAGAAAAGTTCCATTTTCCGGCAGATTTCGTGATTGTTGATTTCGATGCTGACCCACGAGTCCCTCTCATACTCGGGAGAGGATTCTTAAGAACGGGTCGTGCTTTGATCGATGTATTCGAAGAAGAAATCACTCTACGTGTTGATGGCGAAGCCATGACATTCAATCTTGATCAGACTTCAAGATATTCCTCCAATTATGACGCTGAAACGGTTAACCGTATTGACATCATCGATATTGCGTCGGAGGAATCGTCCCAAGAAGTCCTTGGTTTCTCATCCAGTGGCAGTCTTTCTACTGACCCTATCATTTCCGACTCTTCCCCTTCCCTCACTCCGTTTGAGGGAGGTGATTTCCTTTTGGAAGAGCTCGAGGCTTTTCTTGCTCAAGATAGCTCAATTCCCGATGGAGTTGATGAAAACTATCTTGACCCGGAGGGGGACATTCTTCTCCTTGAAAGATTGTTAAATGACGATCCTTCACCCTCTCCGTCTCCACAAATACTTCATAAGGCGGAAGTCAAAAATGTTGAAATAACTGAAGACTTTCCCGAGGTTGAGCTCAAGGACTTGCCTCCTCATTTAGAATATGCATTTCTGGAGGGTGATAATAAATTACCCGTCATTATTGCCAAAGATTTAAAAGATGAGGAAAAGGCTGCACTCCTAAAGGTTCTTAAGTCAAACAAGCAAGCAATTGCTTGGAAACTCTCCGACATTAAGGGCATAAGCCCGAACTTTTGTACTCATAAAATATTAATGGAGGATGACTTTAAGCCAGCTGTGCAACATCAGAGAAGGGTAAATCCCAAAATCCACGAAGTTATCAAACAAGAAGTTCTTAAACTTCTTGATGCGGGATTAATTTACCCTATATCTGACAGTCCTTGGGTTAGCCCAATTCATTGTGTTCCCAAAAAGGGTGGCATCACCGTTGTCACCAACGAGGATAACGAGTTGATTCCAACTCGTTTGGTCACGGGTTGGCGTGTTTGTATTGACTATCGAAAGTTAAATGAAGCCACCCGTAAAGACCATTTTCCTCTCCCTTTTATGGACCAAATGATCGAAAGACTTGCGGGGAATGAATACTACTGCTTCCTCGATGGCTTTTCGGGTTACTTCCAAATCCCCATTGATCCCCAGGATCAAGAGAAGACTACCTTCACATGCCCCTACGGAACTTTTGCTTACAGACGTATGCCTTTCGGCTTATGTAATGCACCAGGCACGTTCCAGAGATGCATGATGTCTATTTTTTCCGACATGATCGGGAAAACTATGGAGGTATTCATGGATGACTTTTCGGTCATCGGGGATTCATTTCAGACTTGCCTCTCCCACTTGGAACAGATGCTTAAACGTTGCAAAGAAACGAATCTAAGTCTCAACTGGGAGAAGAGCCACTTTATGGTCAAGGAGGGCATTGTCCTCGGCCATAAAATTTCAAAAAACGGGATCGAGGTTGACAGAGCTAAAATCGATGTCATCGCCAAATTACCTCATCCCACCACCGTAAAAGGTGTTCGGAGCTTTTTGGGTCATGCCGGCTTCTACCGTAGGTTTATCCAAGATTTTTCTAAGATTGCCCGGCCTATGACCCATCTCCTCGAGAAGGATGCTCCTTTCATCTTCTCTCCTGAGTGCATCGAAGCTTTTGAAACATTAAAGAAAAAGCTTACCGAGGCACCGATTCTTGTTGCCCCCGATTGGGACCAACCTTTTGAGCTTATGTGCGATGCTAGTGATTTTGCCATAGGTGCGGTCTTGGGGCAACGAAAAGCAAAATACTTTCAGCCCATACACTACGCAAGCAAAACTATGACTGAGGCTCAAGGTCATTACACCACCACTGAAAAAGAACTCCTAGCTGTGGTGTATGCCTTCGAGAAATTCCGGTCATACCTAATCTTGACTAAATGCGTAGTGTACACAGATCACTCGGCTTTGAAATACCTATTTGCAAAACAAGATGCAAAGCCGAGGCTTCTACGTTGGGTTCTCCTCCTTCAGGAATTTGATATCATTATCCGTGATAAAAAAGGAGCCGAGAACCTTGCTGCTGATCATCTCTCACGATTAGAGAACCCTCATCAAGATGTGTCCGAGAAAAAGGAAATAAATGAAACATTTCCTCTCGAGACACTCAATGCGGTTGCTTTTCGTGGTGACTCTACTACCCCATGGTTTGCCGACTTTGCAAATTACCATGCGGGTAACTTCATAGTGAAGGGGTTGACGTCCCAACAAAAGAAAAAATTCTTCAAAGACGTTAAACATTACTTCTGGGACGACCCTTTCCTCTTCAAAATCTGTGCCGATCAAGTCATCAGGCGATGTGTATACGGACAGGAAGCCACTGATATTCTCAAGGCTTGCCATGCTGGACCCACCGGGGGCCACCATAGTCCTAACTACACCGCCAAAAAGGTGTTTGATTCCGGTTTCTATTGGCCCACAATCTACAAGGATGCCCACGAGTTAGTCAAAGCCTGTGATGCTTGTCAGCGTCACGGGAATATTTCACAAAAGAACGAAATGCCGCAAAATGCTATTCAAGTTTGTGAAATCTTTGACGTCTGGGGCATTGACTTTATGGGGCCATTCCCATCTTCTCGTGGAAACAAATACATACTCGTGGCTGTTGACTACTTGTCAAAATGGGTTGAGGCTAAGGCCTTACCCACTAACGATGCCCGAGTAGTTGTGAAATTCTTGAAATCCCTCTTTGCTCGTTTTGGAACCCCACGTGCCATCATTAGTGATCGCGGTACTCACTTTTGCAATGATCAATTTGCAAAAGTCATGCTTAAGTACGGTGTTACTCATCGTCTTTCTACCGCGTATCACCCCCAAACAAGTGGGCAGGTGGAGGTTTCCAACCGTGGTATTAAACGGATTCTTGAGAGGACAGTAGGTGAAAACCGTGCTTCCTGGTCGGATAAACTAGATGATGCACTCTGGGCCTTCCGTACAGCTTACAAAACACCCATCGGGTGTACTCCATACAAGCTTGTATACGGGAAGGCGTGTCATTTACCGATCGAGCTCGAACACAAAGCCTACTGGGCCTTGAAACATGCTAACTACGACCTTCATAAAGCGGGTGATCACCGTAAGGTTCAAATCAATTAATTAAACGAACTTCGTGATCAAGCCTACGAGAACTCTTTGATCTACAAAGAAAAGACAAAGAAGATTCACGACTCTAAAATTAAGAACCGAGTTTTCAACGTCGGTGACAGAGTCCTTCTTTTCAATTCAAGGTTAAAGATCTTCTCGGGGAAATTAAAAACCCGATGGACCGGACCATTCACTATTGCTAAAGTATATCCATACGGGACTGTTGAATTATCTCAACCCGAAGGTCCCAACTTCAAAGTGAATGGTCATAGATTGAAACATTATTTTGGAGAGGACACACCACCCATGGTTGTCCCGGATCTCCAAACTTTCCCCATGGACTAATGAATTCGGGGATCGAGTCAAGCTAGTGACTCGGTGAACAAAAATTAGCAGCATATATGGGTTTTCACCCGTATTTCTGACTTCTTTCTACTTTCTACCACCCTAGTGTGGGGGAGTGGCCATCCCCCACCGTTTCAAAAGTAAATATGTTTCAAAATTCAATAATCATGTTTTGTATGTATATTATATCATTTAACTCCCGGGCTGTCAGGGCAAATTTATTACAGTTAATCATTCACAAGTGATTAGCTAGCGTGGTAAACCTGACACAAGCCTGGGAGGTGTATGTATATTATATACTTTATCATTCAACTACCGGGCTGTCAGGGCAAATTTATTACAGTTAATCATTCACAAGCGATTAGCTAGCGTGGTAAACCTGACACAAGCCTGGGAAATAGTGATTACATATAAAAAAAAAAAAAAAAAAAATGTATATACAGATAAAATAAAGTGAAAAATAAAAATTTCCACAGTTAGCATCGAATATTAGCTTTTCCTGTTCAGGGGTTCGGCATAATAGCCGGGACTTTGAATATTGAGGACAATATTCAGTTCTAGTGTGGGGGGGGGGGGGGGGGGGGGAAATTCTTACGGATTTTATCACAAAACTTTCCAAGTACCCCCATTTTAGGCCAAAATTTTTAAAAATTTTTCACTTTATTCCAAAATTTTTGTGGTTATCAGTCCGCCAAAGTCTAAATGACAAAGGGATTGGCTAGTCCAGGAGCAAACGGCTCTTGGTAAAGACATCTCAAACCCGTTGATGGCTGGCAGTTTACCAAAAATTGCATGGTTCCTCAGCTCCCCCGCATCCTCATAAGCAAATGAGTTGGCTAGCCCACAAGATTATGGCTTGTGGTAAAGGCAGTGGAAAATCCATAATTGGTATTCAGCTCACCAAGATGTTGACTTAGTCCATCAAGATGCTGGCTAGTCCAGAAGCAAACGGCTTTTGGAAAAGACAAATCAAATCCGTTGACAGCTGGTGGTTTGCTCAAAATCACACGGTTATCAGGTGTGCCTCAGTTCTTACACCTGGCTACTCCAGAAGTGATGGCTTTTGGTAAAGAGTTTCAAATCCATTAAGTTTTTCTCAAAAGATTGCTAGGGACTAGCAATGTTTTAGTGTGGGGGATTGATGAGTGTGTAAATACTCATCATTTTTACCAATTCTGAACTGCCAAAACATCCAAAGACACTCCATAATGAATCAAAATAGTGAAAATATCCCAGGAAAGTGTTTTACATGTCTCAAATGCAAAAATACCAAAAACAGATGAAAAACACACAAAGTTTGCATAATTGGCAGTTTCAGTCCCCCAACTTTCAAAAGTTGTCAAATCTAGTCCCTGGTCATTCTAAAAAACTTGAAAAAGTCACCAAAGGCCCTTATAAATCAAAAAGTTACATAAATAGTCCTTTGGTGAAAAGTTTCACAAAATGTCAAGTTTAGTCCCTGAACTTTGAAAATTGTCAAAAATGATCCCTGGGATATGAAAAACTTTGAGAAAAACAAATTTTGTCCTTGAACTAATCTCTTATGGCAGGTTTGGTCCCTTGGTAGAAAGTTTGGTGGAATTATAAGTCAAGTCCCTGAAGTTTGGTGAATTGGCAGGTTTAGTCCCTGGGGTTTTAAAAAGTGAAAAATTCAAAATAAAACCTCATACTATTCATCATTGGCATATTACACCCTTGTAAACAAATTAAGAAAATGCCAAGTCTACACCCTCAACTTTCCTAAAATTACAAAAATGGTCCTTGTAAAAATAAGCTAAATCCGGATCCAAAAATAACTAAAACCAAAACCAAAACCAATCCAAACATTTCAAATACATTGGGCCCAAAAGTTACCCAATCCACCCAAGCCCAGTCCACCCCCCATGTTGACCCGGGTCCAAGTTTGACTTCGGTCAAACCCACCAAACCGCCCCTTTCTCCTTCTCCCTCACCACCCCCTCACAGACCAAAACCACCCCTGGTTTTGCTACCACCACCCCCCAACTTGCAGCTCAATCATCACAAACCCACCCCCTACACCTACCCCTCACCTCAGCATTAATTGCTTCTCCCCATTGCGTGTATCAGAACAAATTGCAAATTGTTCCTTTCCCGCCAAAAATACGTGTCAACACAAGAGTGGACCAAAATGATCAGAGGATGGTGGGATTTGCTCAGAATGCTTTTGGGAACCCTAATGGATGCATATAAAAGGAAGAGATTGCAAGATGAAGACGGAGTAGTTTTAATTTAGTTTTAGTTATATCGAATTTTAATTATTCTGCAAAGTAATGTTAGCATTTCAAATTCAAGCATTGTACTAGCTTAAGCATTGTATCTCAACTCTTTTTATGTTATAAAATCATCATTTCCAGTTTAATTCAAGTTTATGCAAGTTATTTCAAATTCCCAATTTTTCTTTTGGTTCAATGGTAGCTTAAGGCAAGAGTTATGGACTGAGTAGGATCATATAAGCTCCAATAAGCTTATCTAAGCTTTAGAGACATTTAAAACTCAGTGGTATTAGAAGAAAATCAAAAAGCTAAAATTGGTCAATGGAAGTCAACTGTCTGCCTATTTGATTTTGTTTCAGGTTCTAAGCATCATTGAGGAGGAAGATTAAGCTGAGGTTTGCCTATCTAAAGATAGGCTTCAAAGGAAAATCCCTTGTTCATGCTAGGGATAATCTTGTAAGCTTTGCTAATTTCAATTTTCCACTAAAAATATTAGTCCTGAGTAGTTTTTGGTTTCTAGCTTGTAAGTGTTAATCTGTGCTTGTTTGTGTTAGTTGAACATTGTTTGAGTAGTTTTAAAATTTGATAATCATCTTTAGTTATTAGAATCTTTAGTTACTCATAATCTTATAATTAACTGTCATAAGTAGTATAAGTAGTGTATCTGTGTTGTACCTATTATATATTGTTTCTAAGTGCTTAATCTAGCCTACTGAGTCATAATTAAAAGTTATAAGTCAAGCTCATCAACCCTAGTCATCATATGTTTTGAAAATCTTTGAACAGTCCACAAAAGGGGTGTTTGGATTAACTGATTGCTTGTTGTTTTGCTTAGTTGTTGCCACAACTTTTGGTTTCTGCATGCTACATTAGTCTAAATAGGATCATATATGGTATAAAATCATTAGCTATAAGTTCTAAAAGTCAAAATCATGTTCTAATTACCCACACAGTTAACTGTGAAGGAGTTTGGTATCCATAAGCTCACAATCTGATAATTAGTTGTTAATTTAGCTTATAGTAATCTTATATTAGCTTAATACATCATAAACAGTAGTTTAGATCACTTAGAATCTCACCAAAGTCAAAGTTTCAAGTTCATACAAAAAGTCAAAAGTTGCATTCTCAGATTTTTACTAAATTTCCAAGTTTAATTGTGAGCTGTGTGATGGATATTGAGGTTTGAAATTGGTTGTGTTTAAAGTCTATCAGCTAATCTATAAGCTTGAATTTTTGCTAAATTTTTGTGGAAGCCTAAGTGGGTCCCACAGACCCTCAAAGTGACTTGCAGGGCAAAGGTGTGCCCTGCTCACCCAGATACCCAGTCACCACCATCACTTTGGTGGTGTTTTGTGACCACCTCAGTGGACCCCAGACCCCATAATTAGGTTTTTCCAACCCCCCTCCTACCATAGATCAGGGATTGACCAATAGTTTGACCCTTAGACTAGTGGACCCCACTTGCAATTGCCCCCAAAGTTGTCCCCAGTTCTGAGTTCATTTGGATTGTGCAAAGTGCTTATTTTAGCTTATTCAGCTTATTTGAGATCAAGCATTGTTGTTTCTGGCTTATTTGTGTTTGTTAATCTTGTTTGTACCCTTTTTAACCATTGTGGACCCCACCTTAAGCCATTTGACCACAATTGACCACACAGTCAACATAAGTCAACTGTGTAAGCCAAGGGGGTGTTTACAGCTTATTAATAAGCTAATTTTAAAAGTGTTTTCATAAAAGTTTGTCATTTTAGGGTATTAAGTAGTTCTGTAAAAGAAAAATCAAAAAAAAAATCCAAGTTAAAGTAAGTGATCGTTTCTATTTAATTCAAGTTAATTTTAATTTTCCTTTTTATATTTTAATTAAGTCACTAGTGTTTTTATATTTTTATTAAATACCTTATATAGTAAAGTAATTTTGATAATTTTTTCAGATTTTTATTTTGTCATTTAGTGTTAATTAGATTTAATTTTAATTTTCTTTATTATTAATTAATATCAAATATTAAATAGCTTAATTAGTTTTTATAAGGTTAAATCTAGTTTTTATAATTTTCCTAGTTCTAATATAGTATAATAAGTTTTTATAAAATATAATTTGAGATTCTACTGTTCATTTTCTATTTTTCTTATTTTATTTGTTTAAAATAGACTTAAGTTAATTAATAGGTAAATAATTAGTTGTTTAATCTTAAAACATAATTTTTAGAGTTTTTATAATTTTGTAGGATTCCAGTGATGGTTAAGTAATTTTATAAAATTTTATCTTAATTTTCTAAGTTAATTTAATATTAATACAAATTAAAAGTAGTTTAATTAGTTTAATTAAGTTAAATAGTTTTTAATTAATAACTAAACCACAAAAAGACAAAAATATTATTTTTAATTTTTTATACTTTCTTCAAGTTCTAATTTAGGTTTAGAAAATATTTTTGTTAATTTTTAGTTTAATTTAAATCATTTGTCATTTTTAGTTTATTTAAATTAGGTTTTAATTTAGATTTTAAATAGTTTAATTAATTAAATAATATTTTAATAGTATTTTAATCACTTTTATATTTTCATTTTCATTTTTAATTTTAAGTTTTGAAAAGCGTCAAAAGCACCCCCTGTAGTTTGATAAATTCCAAAAACCCACTTTTCCAGTCCGATACGTGATCTTAATTGTGAATTTGTGCATATATCTGGTATCTGATTATTGTGAATATTATATCTTTCTACCAACACCAAAATAACAGTAGCAAAATCAATTCCATATCATCTGGGCTACTGTCCTCAGTCCCACTCACTCATAAACGATTCCAAAAGCACCATTTCAATCTCGCTGGGACTTTTACGACCCGGGGAAACACTACACTATCACCGGAGTATTGATTCTAGGCTATCTTTGACTTATTGACCTTGGTCAATAATAATCTGACGGTTTAGGCTCAATCAATGATCCATGACACAAATGTCTAATGGATATGAATGACTAATCTAAAATAACTTCCATTGATAGAGAGCCTTCAATGGATGAAGATCACAAGTTCTCTAAGCTTGTTGTGATAGATCTTCATGTACGTATGCTTGTGGTGGATGATGATGGCTAGATCCCCAAGCTCCTTTGGTAGATCAAGATGTATGATATGCTTACAACAAAGATGAATGTTAGAAGCATTATGATCATGATGATGAGGGTGATTAATTGTGTTTTCTACATGGTTTCTATAGATCTAATATGTATGTAAAGTGTAGAGAGAATGTGTGTTCAAGTGGTGAAGAAACAACTTGGAATGGCTTGCTATTTATAGGAAAACTTCCCCAGCAGGCCACGGATTGGACGGAACCAATTCTTTGGTTCCGTCCTTGTTAGAGTTTGGTTCCGCCAGACTCTGACAAGAAATCCTCCAATATTTCTTCCAAATCTTCCAAAGATATTACCATATCTTCCATAGATTCATTGAGTAACAATCTAAACCATATCTCTTCCAAATCAAGCAAAGATATTTCCATATCTTCTAAAGTCAATTTATAAGATTCACATTCTAGAACATGATGATGTAATTATACAATTTCTATTTTGATTAAAATGTATATGAAAGTAAACTTGTAATGTTACTAGAAAATGTATTAACTTGCTATATGATATTTAGTAAGTTACTAAAAATGTTTGATGTACTTATGTTGTTATAAGACACATTTTTATAGATTGTAAACTTACTAATATTACCTAGACACCTAATGTGGCACTTATTCTATTTAATACCTAAAGTGCACTTTGACGCCTAAAATACTTAAAGACTCAAAACGTATTTTAATTATTCTAATTGGTTGGTCAATGGGTTTGATCATAATGCCACATAACAAACATGTACGAACCTGTGTTGTAGCATACGAGGACTCAAGACGTCGAGAGGTGTTGAATGTAAGTTGAGACAAGATATGATTACAAGTAACTTGCACATTTTACGTTATGTATCAAGTTATACGTTTGTCATCAATCAAAACAAACGAGACTGTGTAGATTAAATATCGTAATATTTGCACTAACAGATTCATTGACGATACTTTGGGCGGGATCGGTTTGAAATCTTCCCGCTACGCCTTAGAATACATATTGTCAAGTAGTCTAATATCCGCAAGCACGACTTGCGCACACTAGACTGGGGGGACATGATGACGTATAGTCCTCATTCGGGTCACGAACCCGACCCACGGATACGATCCATACTAAAGCCCATCACGAATGGGATACTGTAGTAACGGTTTGGGCTTACGAGGCCCAAGCCCAATGTTATTTATGTAATTGATAGGATATCTCCTATTTATGGAGTATATATCAACTCACCTCCCTATGCGGGATACACCAAAGATTAGGCAACACGAAACCAACAAGGATTTCGTAACTATATATAGAGGGAACATCGGCTCTTACAAAGGTACGACTTACAAACCCTAATTCTTCAACAAAGCCCTAAAACCGATTACTTACTCTCACACCGGAGGATAATCGTGGGAGACAATCCCGCGATAAGCCTAACGGTGTCTTTTGTTTTCTTAGTGCGCAGGTCTCGAAGCATTAAGATCGAATTGGTACTCAAGACAAGGATCGCCCAACTTTTGTATCAACAGCAGTGATATAAATACATCATAGATTTCCTGTAATTAACGTTAGTACATGAAATGATACATAAAAGTTTTACGTCTATATTACAAACATTTTCATGGCATCTGGTAGGTTGATAATTATCGCAGCCCTTAGTATCTCCCCTGCCTCTGGATTAATTAGCTTCTTTGGTGTGTTTGCGTAAAACCTGGTCAGGAAACAAAATATGTTAACAAAAAACGGTGAACGCGTTCTGGTATATGTAGTTATGGATGTTTGTCACTTACTTCGTCAATGGCTGACACCCTGCATGTTGCGGCCGTATGATTAAAACTGATTTTGTTAGAACGCTAAAGAAGCTGCAACATTCAGAGGCTTCAACAAATTTAGGCGAATTATCAAGTATCGATCACATTCATCTAAAAATCTCAAAGTTTAATTCAAATATATACCTCGTAAGAACAATATCCTTAATAGTATTAGACTTGTCAAATGCAAGCGAGCATGGGTGTTAAAGCAGCGATTCGGCAAAAGCATTATAAACCTGCACAAATTCACATCATAATATAAGGGGAAACATCATATGAATAAAGGTCCGCCACGTTGCGGGGAGGCATTATTTCATGTTTTTGGTTGTTAGACGGTTTTATTTATTTATTTTTTTAAGTAGAAAGTGGGCCGGCCTTACCTATCAAGAATTGCGTCATTAAGAGTAACATGAAATTCTAGTCTGTAAAAACATTTTGAAATGCGATCTTGGCCTTTTAATGGAAGTGAATTTAAAGCTTATATCATTTGTAGCAGAAATTTCATAACTCGATCGAATCAGCCTCTCTCAAAGAACTCAGCCTTATGACAGGATTTTCCATCTGCACGGTCAGAACACAATTTAAGCTTTGATATTCCAATTAAATTCTGAATTTTATGGTCATACAGTTGATCTCAAGCGCGTCTCACTGTTGGTGATAAAGCTGTCTAGTTTAAAGTTCTTTCTACCATTGTTCCATTGCTTAAGTTTCTATAGTTACTAAGATTGTAGTCATCTACGGTTGTGAAACTACCCCAAAATTAATCGCTAGATGCATCTCAAATTTTTTTGGATTTGCAGTATTTAGAGGCAAGTTAAATGGAATAGGTGCCTCTCAGTGTATTTGAGTTTTGCTTACCTTGTGGCGCCTTTGACAAACTCATGTGAAATTACCGGATGATGAACATATACACCTGCATAGGAACCCAGAAGTTTAGTAATTTATCATGTGATCAAAAATTAATAGATGAAACTAAAAAGGAAAGCCATGACCCCAAATAAGTACATTTGTTGCAGCTGTGATAACAAATGCAAATGGTTGAGCAAATGACACGAATGAAAGCAATACTCCAGTCTAAGAGTGAAAGAAATATAATATCCATTAGATAGTGGTTAATAATATACTATCTGCCTTCTAACGTGTTAATAGGGTCATATTTGTCCACATATAAAGTAATTGTTCAGTTACATTACTTTAAACCATAAAAGTAGTTTTTTAGACTCTGAAGTCAAAATTATAAATTTGGTTTTGCAGCAAAGGTAAAAATAAAATAGCAAAGGTAAAAATACTTTCATTTTTCCTTCTAAAAAATAGCAAAAAATTGAAGAATATTTAAGCTTGTAAACCTTTTTCGAGTTCTTTTTCAGATGTTAGATGATACATAGAACCGTGAGGTACCAGATCATGCAATGCTACGAACTCGGCAAGCAATGCTTCATATTCACCATGTTCAGCTTTATTAAGATGGGTATTTGCTCCTGTAATATGAATAGTACACATCAGTGAAATGGCTATAAATATCAAAAGATCAAGTTATAATAAGAACTTATATTGATTATTTGACACGCATCTTACTAAATTTAAAAGCGGTTTCTTAAATACCGCATTTATAGGCCATCACCCGCGCTTTTAGTTGAAACCGGCATATTTGTGGGTGTTTGGTTAAAACCCCATGTGACGGTTACTTGATCTTCTGCTGCCTTTAGAACTGGAAAATTGAATTTTACGGTAATTAATAACAAAGTTTGATTTTTTGTGCAAGTATACCAATAAAATTAAATTTGAAGGATCTATCATTCATTGCTTATGTAAGAGTATATTGAAATTATGATCCTACCTCAGCCTTGTCTGTGTGAAACATCAACTGAAAAGGTTGTATGAACTTTCACTACATGTTCCTGATTCGATATGCAAAACGTTCGGGTAAGACAAAACAGTTATCACCCAAGACATACCAAATAGGAAGCTCAGGTCAACACCATTGTCGTCTCTTCTAGAACCGATACTTTTACATCCAACGGCAGTACCAAATGAGCTGGTAAAACTACATATAACACACGTACATAAAAGCTAATTAAAATTAACAACACAACATCATAAGGAATGTTTAAAGATCTAATAAGTTTTCTATTTAGCTAACGAAGAAGTATTTACGTTAAAAGGATTCATAAAGCTGACCGTCTTATATGATCCAGGTCCATAAATCCATAATTCACTGGCGTCAACCATGTCTGCAATGGGAAAAAAAATTTAAAAATCATATTTAAAATTCATATCCTTAATGTAACCCATTCTCTACCATTCTCACTTTCACGGTTCAGGTTAAAACTATCTAGGGGTGTTCATATCCTTAATGTAACCCATTCTCTACCATTCTCACTTTCAAGTTCAAACTCAGGTGACCCATTCAACCCGAACGCCCTTTAGCTGTAAGCTAACTCTTTTATTATTAAAAATTACATAATCGTTTTGAGACCGCACATCCATACCTTATATATGATCTTTTGAAAATCCAATGATTCATATATGTGCAGCACGGTTTTAAACTTAATTACACTCTCGGATATCAAGAAGAAAGAGCTTACATTGCGCTTCTTGATTTCTAGAGTGGATGGCTCCATTGTCAATTCCTCAACTTCAGTTTTGGCGTTTAAAAGCTGATCAGAATATACCCAGCGTATTGAGATAGTGTCAAATGGTATCCTAAATAATGATAATGAAATTCTTGCATCCTGGCATTTTTACCTTCTGATTATATCTGACCAATTGTTGCTCGGCCTTATAATTCTGCACTTCCTCAGCACGCCCAGTTACCTCGTCTCTTTCATTTTTGAATATCAAGAAGCTGATCGAGGAATTTCTGGAGATGTAAGATATAAAAATCGAGGTTAAATGCAATAATTTTGTTTAATAATCAGGAAAGTACTTGTATTAGAAACTAAACTCTTAAGACGGATATCACCCATTGAGCTTGGAAAATTTTGCTACATCAGCATTGAATGAAACCATACTCCAGATTTTACTACTCTTGCAATTTGTGATAGTTGGCTCAGATTATTGTCTCTTTTAGAAGAAAACACGAAATAAGCACACACCTTTTATGTCAATTCCAATCGACACAACACAACAAATATGTGTCTAATGCACCAGAAACATATAATACATAGAAACCACCTAGTTATTTAAAAAATGTGGCATCCTTATAAAACACGTTACAGAACGTTAATGCAGTACAAAAGTTGTTTACATACCGCAGTCACGATGAGCAATAACAGACATGTTACGAATGACGTGCTTGTAATCCATGTTCTACGAAGCTCCTTAGCTGTAAACTTCACCTGTTGGTATAGAAAATATCTCAATTAAGATACCATTGTAAAAAAATATATATAAACCAATAACTTTAAAAAAAAAGTTAACCTTTGGAAGTAAGATGATAGTTACCATTTACCAATAACTGTAAAAAAAAGTAACGCTTTGGAAGTAATATGATAGTTACCATTTTCCCTAGTTCCAAATGTCACCGACAATAAGTAGTAAAATTATCGGATAAAGGTCATGCAAAAAAAGAGAGAAAAGTAAACTGCGAGTTAGTGTAACAGAACACCATAAGACTCAAAGAACCATTAGTAGAGTTCATGCAATTAGCCTAAAGTATACTAACTTTCATTTTGTATTCTCATGTGTATGCATATGGTTGCTATATCAGTCATTTAAATGCTATATCTGTAATTAGCCTAATATGTTGTATGACCATGCTATATCTGTCATTTTAAATTTTGGAAGATACTGAACAGTAGCAAACCATATAAGTATCAAAAGCATAACCTATTAAAAAACATGGGTCATACAACATTTAGTCACATAGAAAATGGGTCAAACATAGTAATGAACATATTCTTAATGATTCATAGTAGTAAGAAAATCTTCAACACTTACCTGCAGGTAACCACTGAATGCATTAACTTGGTAATGAACAGAAAATCATAAATCTTAGGGTGCATTTGGTTGAGGGATCTTGTGAGTGGGGTTTGGCATTAAAGTTGAAATGTGTTGTTTGGTTGCTAATTGTGGGTCCCAACTTCAGGATTGAGTCCCTCTTATTTGCTATCTTAAAAAGTCATGTAACCTGTCCACTTTTCGAATTGCCATCTCTTTAGTGGGCCCAATTTTAATCACAACCATTAATTCTCTTTTATTCCTTTCTAAATAATAATAAACTTTAGATTTTAAATATTATATTAATTTACAAAATATAAAATATATAATTCAAATTCAAATCCAAATACTAATCTAAATCCAAATCCTAATCTTAATCCTAAACCCATTTACAAACCAAACGGACCCTTAGAAACCCATATACGATCCTAAATTCGCTATCTAAAAAATCTGCAATAAAAACAAACCAATCGTAAAAAAGATTTACTTTAAGTTACACGCTAAAACTATTAAACCATATAGAAAGATATCATATACAAAAATCACTTGCGAAATCTAATTGTGTCAGAAAATATGATTTCTGAGTTATTTCTTATGTGCAATCAACTTATTAGTAAAAACAAAACCAACATGTATCGTTAACGCATTCACTGCTGATCCCACAATGGACTAATAAGGCTTTGCTATTTGATTGCATATCGATATAAATAACTTAATAAAATGATAAAGAACGACCAAGAATAAATATTCACCACCAACAGTCAATAAACTTACGCCTCATAATCAGTCTTCATCAGGCAACTTGGCTGATTCTGTTAGGCATGATACCGGTGTATACATTCCAAATCCAACCACCTCAAAAGAAGAAACATCATACACATTTTTTACAAATTTTTAAAAAGCCGGTTAATCAAGAGTATAAGCAACCACAAACACCCACTAAAAATAATTTACCTCCAACATATAAAGGCCTTTGCTTACCAAATTTCAGTATCTTTATCAAATTAGCAAGAGGCCTTTATAATTGTAGTTGGAAACTGCAATTAAACAAACACCAATAAAAATGTATATATAAATCTTTTATAAAAAGATTAACTTTGAATCAAGGAAACATCCACATACATACCTGCATCCTCTCTCTAAACACAATCGAAATCAACCCCTTTGTTGCTTTAAGATCTGAGGGGGTAAAAATTCTTAGAAAATAATTTAGTCCCCTCACTACAATAATATAAGCTAAATAATAATGGCTTTAAGTTTAAAAGCTACATACCTCTGTTGTTCTTTTTTCTTCCATCCTTCGATCGTCATCATCACCAGGGGAAAATTGGGATTTCTTGATCAACCTAATTTGATTTGAGCTGGGTTTCTTTGTGTCGATGGGTAGTAGCTTCGAGAAGATCCCAGTGCACCTGCATGAGATATATCATCAAATAATTGAAGGGGTGAGATGCTTCTAGCATTTTTTTCATCATATAACTAAAACGAGGTTGTAAGCTCGCGCGTTGCCGTGGGGTATTTCCATATGGAAGTTAGCCGAAGAAAAGAAAACACTGAAACATAATCGTTCCAGCCCACTTCAATATACACTTCAGCCACCATGTTGATCAATCATAAGGCTGATTAAGCTTTCCAAAGATTGCAAAATTATCACGAAACCATTTACTTACGGTGGACATTTACATTGACCAAATACTTAGACCAAGCTTATAACAACAAATTAAATCGTTTTCTTCATGAATTTAATGTCATCATTCAATTAGCTTCTTTTTTTATTCTTATACAAAACTGATTTTTGACTTTCCAAACTCTAAAAGAATTCCATCTACTTTATAAAGAATAAATGACTTTTGTACGAAACATACAAAAAAATGACCAAGACTAAGAAACTGCCAATGAAATCCTACTCACCCGCTGGTTGTTTTTGCTCTGCGGATTTGACCTGAACTGCAACAGGTGGATTGTGAACATACTGTGGAAAGCCAACAGGCAATAATTGATGACCGACATTTGTCGACTGTGCAACACTATACTGAGCAATCCCTTGCTGTGCAGCCCCACCTTTTAAATTTCTTGTAGCAGCTACGATTGCTTTTGTGGGATCAGATGCGGTGGTGTTTGCCATTGTCACAGGCGTGCAAAGTGACAACATGAATCTTGAAGATGATTGCTGATTCTATTGGCTTTGTTGCTATGATTGTGGTTGATTTTGCTGCTTTCTTGGAAGATACGTAGTAATAGCTACTTGCACCTGACGCTATATTCGAGTTGCCAGAATGTTCTTGACCCTGGGACTGTTGGACTTGCATGTAAGGATTTGTGAAGCACAAATTAAGCACCTAAACGAGCCAAACCCACCTATTTCAGCCCAGATTCGAACACCCAAATGCACTGATTTCATCTCCCGTTTGAGCAACAAAAAAAACACATGTTCTACTACTTTTTTTGTTAATTATGACAGCATTTTTGATGCATTTTAATAAAAAAGTCATAATATATATATATATATATATATATATATATATATATATATATATATATATATATATATATATATATATATATATATATATATATTTTACACTAAAAACCAAAGTTTTTACATTTTTGGCTTTAAGGTGGAGGCCAATTTGATTTTTTTGAGGGTTGCACTTTAATAAAAAAAGTCCAAAAAAAAAAATTTACACTAAACTCTGAACTTTTTCGGCGAGTCGTAGAGGGCACCGCCCGCCCAAAGTCTATGCATGGGTCCGCCCCTGTTTAAAGGCTACCACATTTGTGATACCATGACAACTAAAATCTAAAACGACCAAAATAAACCAAAATAACTATACTTTGACAGCTTCTACAAAACCCGTGTGCATCGCACGGGCTATCAATATTTTGATAGAGCAGTATGCGTTTAAGCTTATTACGCAATGAACGATTAGAAACGTACAACCTCAACAAAAACACAAAACCAAAACAAACCAAAACTGTGTGCAACGCACGAGATTAAATATTATTTTGAGTGTTTCACTCAAACTCAATTAAAAATGACAAAATAAACAAACACAACTTAGAAACTTATTAACCAACAACAACAAGAACAACAAGAACAAAACATGCAAAAGGCCAATAAACAACAACGACAAAGACAACAACAACAAGAACAACGCCACGGCCACCGGTGGGATGAATACTTAGCATTCATATTAATAGTACGTTACAAATTAAACATGCAATATTTTACTTCATGTAATACCGATAAACGGGCTAATACTATTAACTCGTTAGCAAGTAAGTTTATTGAAAATAATGTGACGAGTATTCAATTTTTAGTCAATAATTATTACTACACTTTGTTGGTGCATTTTAATATTTTTGCTCTTAATGTAGTTTTTTGTCTTGCGGTGTCTTAATGTCACTTTCTTAATTAAACGTCTTGGAATATTGTGTGTCGTTGATATTTTATATGACTGTGTAAATTATGTCGATGTTACATATTGAAAATGGTAGTATATAATAAAAATATCTTCACACTATCATCTTAACAATGAGAATCTTCTAAATCGAAGAAGTATATAAAGGAGAAAAAAATTGTGTTTAGTTAAATGCCGGGTCTATTGATTGGTTGGAGCGGGTTTATGATTCAGACTTGGGTAATTGGATCTGATATTTTATTATACGAATTATAATTTATACTCTTGAACATACTAATTACTTTAATGTTTTATGTTTTTATAGTTTTGTTAACATACTAATTACTTTAATGTTTTATGTTTTTATAGTTTTGTTAAAAAGGAAATTTGTTTTATATTTCTTTTTTAATAATGTAATTTATTTGAACAACAAAGTCCGTCTTTCACAAATTTCAAACATGAACCGAAAATTAGTCCTGAATATTACGAAAAAACAATTAGATCCAAACTGTGTGCATTGCATGGGTCCTGAGGCAGTCCAAACCCGTGTGCATCGCACGTAGATGAATATAAAAGGTCTCCAACATTAATGTCATCGCTTCATATTTAAAATAATTTATGTAACTTATACATATTAAAAAATTCCATGTGAAGAGACTCTTTTCAATGTAACATCTTGAAAAAAATTTCTTCACATATACTCTTTTAATGTCAATAAACTATTTTAAATGTGTGTCATACTTAGAAATGTGATACCATCTCAACTTAGATATATAATGACGAAAATAAGTGCCGAAGATTACGCTATAAAAACTTATATACAGCCCATGTGCAACTCAATAAAGTATTTTAAATACGTTTAAAGCTTAGCAAATGTGTGACATCATGACAACTTAAATATAGAAGTATTATTTTTGTGCTAAAGTTAAAATCAACGAAGTATAGTTTCCCTTAGTAGGATACAAGAAAATTCTTTACTAGAAAACTAGAGAGGAAAAGTTTCTGATTCCATACTCAGAATATATAAACAGAAACTTGATACTATCAACCCAAACTAGCAGAAACTCAATACTCGCTGTCCAAATTCGCCAACCAAACTAGCTAAATGGTCCAAACTAGCCAGCCAAACTAGCTAAATGGTCTAAACTAGCAAAATCAGAATCTAACGTGAAAATTTCTACCAAATCAACCTAAAACAACCTAAATTATCCCTTGGCTCTTGATACCACTTGTTAGGTCACCATTTCATAACATAATACACAATTATTCTAGAGAGAGAAGTGAGTTTAGAGAGAGAAAGTGGAAGGCTCTTATGATAAGTGAATAATGAAAAGTAAGATTAGCAAAAGAACCAACACCCTTACCATCATGGGAAGGGGTATTTATAGTGTTTTCAAGATGTTAGGGATAAATCCCTAATTACTTAAACATAATAGGCCTAGGCCCATGGGCTTACTTCATAGGCATAACCTTAATTACTAACATATAAGCCTAAATAATTAGCAACCTATTACATGATTTAATGACCTACAAAATACATAAATGACCGACACTTGATAATACTGAAACGTATTCCCAACATGTTAAAAGATGACCCAACAACTGACAAACTAAAATAAATCTGCTATTACCTTCTGGATAACTCGGCAGCCGTACATTTGAAGACATGCCTTGCACTTAAGGCGCTTGTATGGCACAATGTTGGGCCGGCCATGGGTTGCCATTAAGGTGCTTGTATGGCAGCAGCATCGAATTTCGATGCTTCGTGGCACATAGAGGCCAACAAGATGCATGCCCATCACCACTCGGTTGCACCTCATACCCTGAAAAAACGCATAGGTAAGATACTATTAATCAGAAGCTCATGTCAATCAGCAAATACCTTGAAAAAAATGCATAGGTAAGATACTATTAGCATG
Organism: Artemisia argyi; assembly: GCA_030686995.1. Taxonomy (NCBI): domain Eukaryota; kingdom Viridiplantae; phylum Streptophyta; class Magnoliopsida; order Asterales; family Asteraceae; genus Artemisia; species Artemisia argyi. The sequence goes on from CM060694.1 coordinate 175,625,458, forward strand.
TAGTCATCTTACCTTAATTCAGTTTGATGTCGCCATCTTAATCCAGTTTCATGTCGCTACCTTAATTCTTGCATTTACCAATTGATAATTTTCTGCACACAGTAAGTTCAAACGATAAATGATCGCTGCCTTAGTTGATTAGATAGAACATTGAAAGTAATATACTCTGTCATTTTCTCAATTCCAGTTTCAAGTCGATAGAACAAAACGACACATTTTTGCTGCCGTTTTTGGGCACAGTTTGTATATATGTATAATGATTTTGGTGGAAATGATTAATAATGTACCGAATCTTTTGTGCATAGTTTTTCAAGTAGTTGTAGAAAAGCACCTAAATCCCTGTACATTTCGAAATTTGCTTCACTTGACTGTCCTTCACTTACGTCTAAGCGTGGAACAATTGCTTGTAACTAACTTCATCCTTTCAACATAATTCTATAGTTTATTTTCCTGAAAATATAACAAAGAATAAAACACAAGTTTCATTATGACATTACATCGAACACTTGGTATGCATATACAAACAAAATGACATACAAATAGGATCAAACACACGTGGGTTGTGTAGTTTGCAAGTATAACATGTACAATGACGATAAATCTAGTTGGCAAAATTCCAGAACTATAACATATATAAGGGGAAAAAATCAAAATTGAAAATTGAAAAACAGTCAATTGAATTTTATCACAAAGGATGAAATTATAGATTGACGGGATTCAAAAACCAATTTACATAGCAATGGTAACATAAAAAAACCTAAAAAAATCAATCATCCTCACTCACCTCAATAGTTGTATTTCTCCATTTATTTATTTATTTATTTATTTTTACAATGGAGCGTATTCAGATTCCAAAAAAATGAAACTGAATATTGATTTAGAGTGGGAGTTATACAATCATTGCACCGTATTTTACTTTTGGATGTTAAAGTAATTGTATTGTATAGATGTAACTAATGGACAATTACTTATGAAAGAAGCTTTTAGTTATGTGTTTTATTGAGTGTGTGCAAAGCGGTTGTACATTCCAAATGAATTGACCAATCACAGTGAAGACACGTCACTCAATTAATTGCATAGGGTGATTTATTGGGTTAAAACATGTAGATGTTTATTATATAGTATAGACTAGCTTAAAGACCCGTGGATTCACGGGGTTTTTAAAGAAATATTAAAATGAGATGATAAGTTTAAAATAAACGTGTACATGTTCCCTAAAAAATGACCAATAGATAATGAAAGATTTTCGAAGGTTGCATGACGATAAATGACGATTTAAAAAAATAAAAGTCCATTAAGATGATGTGTACAAATCTGAGCATTAGGTACGAAAATACGTGACTTATTCAATAAACGTGCATGAATGATATCGTCCACCAAGTAAATGGGTTTAATAGCAAAGGTATGTAGTTAACGTCAAACAGATTTGAAATCCATTTGTAGTTCATGTCCGGCTAAATATGAAGTAAAAAAAAGTAAATTGTTGGTAAGAGTTCATGTAAATTGTAAGAATGATATAAAACGGAAAAAGTGTTGACTAACATTACGAAAAACATATAGAAAGTAGCAATAATACATATAAAAGAAAATATACAATATGGATCATGACATATTAGAAGATTTGTGATTAACTGATATACAAATCATGGGCTTCGTATTAATATCTTTGGTTAACTTAATATGGTTAATATGGTTAATATCTTGGTCTTCATCATCAATGAAATTTTCTAAATCATCTTCACCCTTGGCAGATGATAAAATATTAATGTCCGAATCTTTTAATTCTTCTTCGCCTTCGTCATCAAATAAATTGTTAGGAGCGATAACATTAGGAGAAACGTATGGTAGATCGTTTATATTAATCCACACACCACAATCACTGTCACTATTTTTTTTATCAAGATCTTCAACGGACTCTTCGTCAATGAGAGTACGGGTGTCTTTTTTGGCACGTGAAGTATCTTGTTCATTATAAAAAGGTACGTCATCAACAAAGTCATCCAAATGATATACATTATCAGGAGACTGATCAATTGGTTGCTTATCATCTTGATCAACTTGTTTTCCTTTTTGGGCGCCGTCATCCGAGAGATCATCAAAAATTAAAAAACGACGTTTTTTTGAAATGGAAGTTTGTGTAGAGTTTCTGGTCAGCATAAAAATAATCGGGCTTGCATCATTCAATGGCTGTTTTCGCATTGCATTGAGAGAGTTAAAAACTTATATGCCACGACTATCATATTCTTGAAAACGAACCTAAAAATAAAATATTAAACATAAATAATAATATGAATGCATACCATGTTTTCTTCATTTTGAAAATGTTATGAGTGGTATAGTTATCATGTATGATATGCAATATCATATATGATTTTTTCTTCATATATGATATGCAATATCATATATGATTTTTTTTTTCTTTTTTCGAAAGTATATCAAAGTGCCCGTATATAGAAAGATAATTAAATGCCCGTCGCGATGGTGTAATTATTTTCGCTTAACGATTAACGGTTTAAGAGATATTTAAATTATAAAAAATGGGTGAAATAATAAAATCCTTTTAATCTCAACCATTGATTTCCTTTTTAGATGGATGGTGGGGATGAGTCCCTTATTATGTGAGGAATGTTTGGTTTGTAATATAACTCGACTCATACATTTTTACATCTCTTGAATCACTCAATCATGTTCTTAATTATTATTATTTTATTGGTATTATTAAGAGTAAACTACAAAAAGCGTCCCTGTGGTTTTCTCAGATTGCAAAAAACATCCCTGTGGTTGGCTAATTGCAGGCGGCCTCCCTGTGAGGGGAAACTTTTCATCATTTTGGTCTCTGGCTTTAACTGGTGTTAAATGAAGTCAGTTAGTAGTTACAAGTTTAGTCCTTGTGGCCCATGACCATTGCAGTGTCCATCTTTTTTTCGTCCGTTTTAACGTTTTCATCCGTTTTTACGTGTTTTCGACAGCTTTCGCGTGTTTTCGTCCATTTTTTTTACGTTTTACTTCGTTTTTCACGTTTTCGTCTAATTTTTGACGTTTTCGTCCATTTCTTTATGTTTTAATTTGTTATTTTTACGTTTTCGTCGGTTTCTTTAACACTTTCATATGTTTTTTTACGTTTTCATCTGTTATTTTACGTTTTAGTCCAGTTTCTTACGTTTTTGTCCATTTTTTACGTTTTCGTCTGTTTTTTATGTTTCTGTCCGTTTTTTTACGATTTCATTTGTTTTGCTTTCTTACTTTATCGTCTGTTTACTTACGCTTTTTTTGTTTTTTCGTTTTCGCCTGTTTTTTTACGTTTTCATATGCCTTTTTACGTTTTTTTTACGTTTGAGTGTGCTTTCTTACGTTTTCGTTCATTTTTTTACGCTTTACTCCATTTTTTTTACGTTTTCTTCAAAATTAAGAAAGCGAACGAAAAAATGAAAAAACAAAAAAATAGATGAAACATTAGAAAATAGACGAAAACATAAAACGGATGAAAATGTAAGAGACCGGACTAAAACATAAAAAACAAAAAACATAAAAAAAATTGATGAAATTGACGAAAACATAAGAAAGCGAACGAAAACGTAAGAATAGACGAAAACAAAAAAACAAAAAAAGCGTAGGAAAATAGACAAAAACATAAGAAAGCCAACGAAAACGTAAAACAAATTGATGAAATTAAAAAAAAAACGGAAGAAAACGTAAGAGACAGGACTAAAATGTAAAATAATAGATGAAACATAAAAAACGGACGAAAACATAAAAATACGGAGCAAAACGTAAAGAAACGGACGAAAACGTCAAAAAACGGATGAAATCGTAAAAAAATGGACGAAAACTTAGGAAACCAGACTAAAACGTAAAATAACAGACGAAAATATAAGAAAGCACACTCAAATGTAAAAAAACGTAAAAAGGCATAAGAAAATGTAAAAAAACGGGCGAAAACAAAAAAATAAAAAAAAAACGTAAGTAGACAGACGATAATGTTAGAAAACAAAACGGATGAAATCAAAAAAAATGGACGTAAATGTAAAAAAAACATACGAAAACGTAAAAAATGGACGAAAACGTAAGAAACTGGACTAAAACGTAAAATAACAGATGAAAGTGTTAAGAAAAACCGACGAAAACGTAAAAATAACGAATTAAAAAGTAAAGAAATGGACGAAAACGTAAAAAAATAGACGAAAACGTAAAAAATGAAGTAAAACGTAAAAAAATTGGACGAAAACACGCGAAAGCTGACGAAAACACGTAAAAACGGATGAAAACGTTAAAACGAACGAAAAAAGGATGGACACTGCAATGGTCATGGGCCACAACACTATATAATGTTAGTAATGTAGCTTGTCTGTTTGGATTTCTATGTTATTAAAAGCTTATGTTAATCATGGTTTAATGATTGTCTGAGACACACAACTAAAAGGTGGATGGATATAACTAATCATAAGTAGATAACACACTTCTCATTAATAAATTCAAGTAAAATGAAATGTGAAGACAATATTGTCGACATAAGTGCTTGAATAGGAAAATAACGTATGTACTCATTCTAATATCTTCGAGCAGCCCTTAGATTAGCCTCTACGTGTCCACTTATCCATCCGTTTCTTTCCCACCGTCTTTGGAGCCACCTTTGAGGATTTGGGTCAATAAGAGTTGGATAGCAACGGTGAGCCAAGTAGATATCCAAAGCATGACCAACGTTAATTTCTGATAGCCAGGCATCAATATACCATTCAAGTTCTATCTTACGAAGACTATATGCATCTTCCATTTGGACAGACGGAACACGTAAGTAGTAAGCAAATACATCATTGTATTGACTAAGATGCTGGGCAACTAAACGTCGAATGCTGGTTAAAGTTATATTAATTGTTGAAACGTTGCATATCATAAGTTCATCGCCTCCCCAATAATCGTAAAGAACATTTGTAGTTACAACTCTACCACCATGGTGAATGCATATATCAATGGTAGGAGGAGCTTCACCAAATTCACTAAAGAAATTTCAACAATGACCATAAGATAACAAAATCAAATATATGACAAACACTTAAGATAACAACTTTATAACTTACTTGTAAGCCATAATCCGACGATTACCATTGTTGAAGCGTAAAGGCATTTGTTGTGTATGGTGTTGTGAAAAAATGAGATTACATTGAGAATTTATATAACGTAATGAGTAGTATAAATATAGAAGTAATATATAAACTTTAAAGGTAGTATATTGATGAAGCAATTTCATTAATTATGTCGACTAATGAATAATATAACTTTAGCAACAAATTATACACATTTAAGGTTTTATATTACACAAAGATTTGATAGTTTTAAGGTTGTGAAATATGGAAAGGATTATGTAAACTTGTTTTACAATATGCTTTTTCTAAAATAAAAGAAATTGTTTGAATTTCATTTAAAAATAGATGAAAACATTACAACGAATATAATAGATTGACAAAATGAATTGGACATGCCCAATCATTTTTAAAACAACAATGTCTAAAAATAGGTATCCTAAATCTAAGACAAAAACCATTGACTATATAATTATACTGAAGACTAAGCAACGTCTCGTAGTTCTTCATCGGCATTTACTCACCAATAAATCTTGAGCAAACCGTACCTTGGGTACGCTTGACTTGAATCAATCTTTAAACTTGCAGAGTAAGTGCCTGTTACAAAAACCAACAAAGGCAAGAATGATAATAACTAATCTATGAATGATTAGTATATATAACCTGCATATAAATTTCAATTGCATAGACTAAAAGAACGTTCACAACTGAAAGGGACTCCCCATTCAGAAACTCAAACAAAACAATGTCCAAAAAGATAAATTCAAACGCCACAACCAATTGTCTCAAAATTAATTGGGACTCCCCAAGAAAAAACCAATGTTCAAAATGTGTTTATGCATAATGAATATGCAATCTGTTTTGGACAAATATTCGCAGTCCATAACTGGGTTCACTCAAATTATTGCAAGCCTCCAAGATAAATGTTTGGAACATATTCATTGCTTTTTCTCCATTTTTATATCCACAAGCTGCCTTTTGGTCTTAGAACACTCAGAATCTGGCTCCAGTGGAGAAGCCCGTTTACCGCTATTGCTTTTTGGAGGACTTGTTGCGGTACTCTTCAACACATTTGTTGGCGTCACATTTTCATCGGTTTGGGATTCCAGATCCTGCAAATATTAGCTGTGAGTTTAGATGAATGTGTTCAAACTTACTATGTTATTGCATATGTTTCATATAGTTCTATACTTACCAACACAGAAACATCAACAACCTTAGAACTTGTTGCCTCAGAATCCTATTAAATAAAGATAAGGTTAACAATGTCCAAAAAATATGTATATTGCAACTAACATTAGTATCATTCAAAGTGTACTTTTGGGATTACCTTTGCAGGCGTAACAGACGCGGTGAGTGCAGTCAGAATATCCACATCATCCGAAAGGCGCAAAACAGTAAACACAGGCAACATCTTCTTCAGATTATATTCATCGATAGTCACTTTGAAGGCAAGCCTTTTACCAACCAATCCAGTTATTTCATTAGGGAATACTTGTTGTTCAGAACTCTACAAATCATATTTGTATGTAATTGAAATGAGAAAAGTACAACATGAAACAATAATCTCAATTGCATAATATGTGGCTACAATGTATTCACCTTTAAGCCATACTTTTCGCAAAGTTGATATGCTGATCTACCCACCAACGACTGCACTTCATCATTGAACAGAGACAGCGACATCGTGCCAGATTCATCTTGAACACGTACTTGCAGGCGATAGCTATATAAGAGTTATTTTGATACAGATTATATTGTTCATCTTACTATATCAAAAGAACAGATTTATAAATTTCAATTTTACATGTGAAAACGCAACGTACATTGATTTTATGCCTTTAACAACTTCATTGCACTTGGTGCATCTCCACTGATCAGCATAACTTAATGATTGCGATGTAGTATCATCATCAAGATCAACAAACTCACTATCTTTAACAACTTTCTTGCTACATTTTCTGCAACCAAGATACCACCATCCCTCCTCTTCTTGTATCGCAATTATCGTCCCAACAATAACAGATGCGATGTTCTGTGTGCAACACGCCAAGTATATTACAATTCATATTTTTGTACAGATAATAAAAGAGTAATTTTCACATAAGTGTGGTATACCGTTTCAACATCCAAGAGCTCGACAATATTTTTCACAGGATACTTGGTCAAAAAATCATCCTTTGTTGAGAATTTTGAGCCAGCAGATATACGTGATGCTGTATTCTCAGATGGTTCAACATCTTGCCTTGAAAACAACCTAAAAACATTAAAAGTATCAGTTGTTCATACATATAACAATGTATTATATAAATCTATGTAACAGTGTATCTCAAAATTACCTTAACCTATATGATTCAACATCTTTGAATTCATCTCCACTTATGGGTTGATTCGCATTGAACAAAAACAACTTGGTTCCATGATAACCATTTTGAACATACATTTTACCTATACAGAGATATGATTCAGAACCAATTAAAATAGCGCATTGTTATATAAATTGAATTGTATTATATAGATAGATAGGTGATTTTAGATTGTTTACCATCCCAAGCTTTCATCATTGCCAATGAAAGAACAATCATGATTTTACCATGATCGTTAGTTGCCTTCAAGAAGTCATTGAATTGTTGTGCAAATACTCCCCACAACGTGCAGTTAAGCTCATTACCACTACAAAATGTAATTCATTCATATGTGGACCATAAAAGCCATTTCAAGCATCAATATAAAATCAACGCTTCATATACATAATTTCAAGAGTTATAGAACTTACTCAGCATCAATAAGGGTTAATGGCTTCTTTTTACCCTTGTTTCCATTCTTATCGTAGTTATCCAGCTCTTGGCAATCAGTGACATGTCCAATAACATCTGAAAATGTATGTCAATTGAATAGCCTCATTACATCCTTTGTTTCATCTTAAGAATTTAGGCCAAAAATATGAATTTTAATTCAAAACAGAACATCAAAGATTAGACCACATACCAAACTGACCATCCTCTTCTATCTGCATATCCGTTATGGATTTGTAATCTCTGAATTCAAATCCATACCTTGAACCTTCAAAATCATTACACGGTTCACACAATGTATTGCTCAAGAAGCTTAGACGTAACGCATTCTTTACAATCCTATACTTGGGCTGTATTTCACCAAGAGAGTATCTCTCCAACGTAACAGTAGCTCCTTCAACCAACTTATGTTTAAACTGAGATACATTATTCATCCTGCATGTGGCCTGCATTTTGGTATTCTGCCAAAAAATAATAACATTAATTCCATATTGCATGTAAACTTTGACAATATCTACATAACAAATTTCAAAATTAAATAGGCAGCTTTGTCCTCTAACAATAGCTCCTTAATTATTAAACAAAATGGCAGCTTTGTCCTCTAACAATAGCTCCATATAACAAAATACGTGGGCAGCTTTGTCCTCTAACAATAGCTACCCATTATAAAAATTATGCTAACTTATTAATCCGTATATACACATTAGTGTAAAATATGGTTACATGTTCATCCATAAGTATCATCTCCAGATTTTTAACATGAGGCTTGTTGTACATTTCTTGAAACCAACATCTTAAAACACGAACTCTCAAGGTAATGTTGTCCTTGACAGCCGATAAATCTTTGATATAACCTGAAACAAAGATTGCCATAAAGAATATAATTTGACACTATGACTAATAAGCGTGGAGAATGGAGATGTGTGCAGCTTAGCCTACTCCAATGGTGCTTATATAGGCACTAATTTAGGGTTTACAAACGTTTCATAACGCACAATATAAAAAAGGCAACCAATGAATCCCATGGGATTCACTCCTATAATTTTAGGGTTCTAACAAAATATGAAATTCGAATTCAAAAATTAGGATACTTACATGGGAAGATATGTTGACATTGTTACCCAAAATAAATGAAATCAAGCTCTAATGCATCATTCAAACGATTGAATCACAATCAATGCTAATTATGCCTTGACAAAAATAAGTGAAAACAAACCTTCCATGAGAAGTAACCATATGATTTATTCAAACAATGAAACTGAAAATTAATGGGATTGAATACCTTACAAAAATAACCCAAGAATGAGTTGTAACTTGTCATTCAAACGTTTGAATGAGATTAGAAGGAGTGAGGAGAATTAATTACATTGATTAAGATTAAACAACTAACAAAAATAACCCAAATAAGAGTTGACCACACATATAATGCCTTTGAATGAGATTAGGAGGAGCGTTTTTTATTAATGATGATTAAAGACATAACAAAAATAACTCAAAGAAGATGAATACCGTGAGTTTATTTGCCATGGTTGACTATTTTGACTTTTTTTTTCTTTTGAGATGCATTGGAGGTGTTGTACATTGTATTCTAATTAAGGAATTTTAGGCCAAAATTTAATGTAAATTTTTAATGCTCCTGCTTTAGGGCACTTGTGCAAAACCTTATTTTATTAGTTAAAATAGATATGCAATATGTACAAATAGTTAATGTTATGTACAGTACATTAAACAATAATTCTTGTACACATAATTATTTAAAACATTCATTAATTTAAGTTTAATGCCAAATTTACATTCATTAATTTAAGTTTAATGCCAAATTTTTGGTTGGCTATGGACACTTAAAATTTTTAAAAATTGTATATTCAAAAAAAAAATCATCATTTATGTATGTATTTTAGCACAAGTTTAGTGAAATTTTAATCATTTTGGTAATATATTCAATTGAAAATTATTGTACATGTATGTCAAAGTACGAAGACTTTAATGTGACTTATAAAGCATGAAATCGTGTAATTTTTAAATACTGTAATTTATATAAGCAATATCAAATATATTATTAATCATATATTGCAAGAACTAATTTATACTTCTCTATATTTACATATTATATAATATTTTAACGAATATTACATAACATTTACCAATTAGTATATATATTTTATCGTCAATCATCACAACCTGTAATACTATTGATTACCATCTTTTATCGTCATTGCATTATAATGCATTGTGGTTGACAGCCTGTACATATGGGCCCATTTTTTCTTCTTTTTCATTTGGTGAAAGTTTCACTGATTATTGTCTTGGGAATTGTTTTTTTTTTTTTTGTAATGCAAATGGCGGTGGGCAAGTGTCACACCCCGCTAAAGCGGAAACACAAGGTGCAACACGATCAATAATCATCACAAAAGAGATATAGAACAATACCATAATTTACATTAAGTAAAAAGTATGTTATTACAACATTGTTATAGCCGACATCGGCAACTTAAAATACAAAGTTTAGTTCCCAAAAGATAGATTTGTAATACAAGATGTTCAGTGGTGACATGTGAAAACTTCATTATGCAAAGACCCTGAAGAAACTTACTGACGTTCACCTGAAATGCATGAGAGAAAACGGGTCAACTATGAAAATAGTTGGTGAGTATACACGTTTTATAATATGAAAAACCTTTAAAGAATGTTCACACAGCAAAGGCGTTATGAATTCACTCAGTTCCAAGCCCCAGCCATACAAGACTTGCAACCTGTGTGTTCACAACCCACTGCTAAGATAGTCGTAGGTCTGGTAGTCAAGCACAAGTAGTCAATATAGTTCACAATAAGTACCAAGCATATAATAAGTCAAAGCTGCTCCAACAAGGGAGATGTTATAGTGTGCTCCGAACAAGGGAGACTTTATGTTGCTCCGGACCTGGGAGACTTTATGTTGCTCCGGACCTGGGAGGCTTTAGATTGAGAACGCTCCGTAACATAGTGAGACGTTCTGCTCCGGACCTGGGAGGCTTTAAATCATAGTACGTATAGTACATTAAGTTCAAAACAAGTCATACATTCATAATTAAGCTCAAGAGTTTAAGTCTAGTTCAAAGGTGCAAGTCAAGTTCAAGAGTTTGAGACAAGTAAAAATGAATTCTCATAAGCATAAGTAGTGAAACAAAAGTTATCCAAGTTCATGTATATGTAAACAATATAGTTTAAGTATAGTTCATGCATCCACCCCAAAGCGATATAAAATAGTACGAAAAAGGGGTTAGTGAATACTCACCTTATGCAACAGATACAAAAGGCTAGTGACTGAACAGAAATAGGCTCGATTCCCTAACAGCAACCTAATGTGAATGAAGTGATTCCAATTGTAAGAAATGAAACAATGCTACACATGCGTATACGTATGTTATCAATACCACTTGTAGTCTTTGAAAAATAACGTTTATCGTTGAAAAATATATTTTTGACGTCTCATTTAGTTGTAAACTACTTTTCAAGTAAATATGTTGAAACGTTACTCCACGATCCTCGTTTGGTGTTTTATTGGTAATTATAATGATTTCGTCGTAAAATAACATTTCTCAGAACTTAGAAGTTATGACCAAGTGGCCTCGTAAAACTAGTCGCGAAATAGTGTGTATTAAGAGTTAGGAAAAATGCTCAGTAGTTTTAGGAAGCTTGTCACATAATATAAAAGTATTAACACTGAAATTTTGTTCATACGGGTCTCGATCATAAAGAAAAATAGCCGTGAAGGGAGGTGTTCGGGCTGTTTTGGCAGATTCTGGGCAGTTTTCGGGAAAGTTTGGAAGGCCATATGTTATTCTTTATTAATCCGTTTGACGAACGGTTGGATGTTTTGAAAACTAGGCTGGGTGAGCTACATTTTAGTTACAGATGTTAATTTTCCAAAAACGAGTCTATCAATGAGAAAAGTTGCGTTGAACATGGTCACTTGACGAAGTGGTCAACACTTAGAAAAATTTCTAAGTGTTGGTGCTGATGAAAAATGTTGTGTACGTCGAGTTTAAAAAAAAGCTTGTATCTCAGTCGTTATAAGTCCGTTTCTTACGTTCTTTTATATCCCCGGTCTCGTGTTACAGTGAACTAGTGAATTTTAGGTATGTCGGGTTGTCTCGTTTAATTTTAACACCTCGTTTTAGCCGTAGAGAAGACGCGGAACAGCGGATATTATTTTCAGAAAATAGTTTTCGTCGTCTAACTTTGAAAAATCATATCTCCTTCGTTATAAACTCGTTTTTGTTCATTCCGGCGGCCATAGTTTCGTTTTTTAATGTATTTTCTAAATATTTGGTCCAAAATTACTCCCTAGCCCCTGATGTTTCCATGTTTTGCAAAATAGGACAGAACCTATTATATAGTGTTTAAAATGAAATTTTCTAGTTTATAACTTGTCCAAGTCTACTCCAATCAACTTCAAAACATCCCTTAATCTACCATACACCTTCTTAGGGTGTCATGGGTTCCTAAATATCACCAACCTTGGTGGGTTTCATGGGAATAATCATAGGATAATTTATAATGTCATAAAAATTAATATACTTGAAAAATGGTATATATAACATAAATACTTGCATGTTTAACCATTATAACTTGAAAATACATCATGTTAACATTCAAATGGAAGTATGAAAGACTAAAAATATTTACTTGAAACTTACTTGAGATTTGAGGTGACTTGAAGATGATTATGTTAAGAAACCTAAGGTTTTTATCACAAAACCTTAACTAGGAATGAAAATAGAACTTGTTTATAACTTGATCTTCAAAAAAATTGGATGTTCTTCCTTGTGTTAGAGAAAAAAGAGATATATTTTGTGAATTTTTGTTAAAAATGAACTAGTTAAGACTTTATATAGTTCAAGGGCATTTTGGTAATTTCAACAAAAGGGTATAATGGTAATTTCAAGTTTTTTAGAAAATATCTTAGATATAATATCTAGATATTTAGTGAGCAGTGTATTTAGGAGTATCGGGTACATTGTTCATGCATAAAAATCGAGTAGAAGCGTTTATATTTATTTAATAAATATGAACAAATAAAAAATGCGTATAGGGATAATATAACTTCTCAACACTGTAGGGAGTGTGAAAATATATTAGGATCATAGTCGGGAGTGTCGGATCAATTATTCAAAATAATAGCTCATAGAATAACGTTTATTAGATAGATAACCGTACGTATACAGAAATGATGCAAACTCACGCATGAATGACAAACTTTCTCCGGGAGTGAATAGTGTTTCGTAAATAGTAATTTTTTTGAAAAACATCTCAATATCACTAACCGACTCCAAAAATGATGAATAGTGAAATGATGAATAGTGTTTGGTGAATAGTAACCGTTGAATAGTAAATTTGAAAAGTTCAGGAAATGACCAAGATTTACGAGTTGTGACAGTCTACCACCCTAAAAGGAACTTCGTCCCGAAGTTCAGCTCGTTCGTTCCACATACGTACGTTCTCGTGGTCAGATTTGATGAGGCAAACTTTCCCAATCCCGAGCATAGCCCTCAAAAGACCTCCTTTAGGTAATCCTTTTGGTAACCGATTTTTACTTAATCCCACAACTCATCAGACAAGAACTGTCATGCGATTAGGCTAAATCGGTTTGAGTGATAACTTGACTTTTAGCTTGATTTTCGCAACTCATCAGACAAGAACTGTCACTAGAATCAAGCTAAAAATCAATCCATCTGGATTCAACATCCTTGAAAAGGTCTTTTGAAAGTTTGGCTCGATTTTAGAATTGTTTACACCAATCAAATCAACTAATAAAAATATAACTAAGGTTGATAATATTAGGTCTCAGATTAGTCAATGTCGTGAACTCTGACGGATGATGTACAGTACCACGACCAGTCGTGACATAGAGATTGTAACATGTCGGGAACAAATACGTGTTTAGTCTAATAAGTCGTAAGATAGCAAGGGAAAACATATATAAGGTACAGTAACATAAATGCTAACATACAAACATGCTATGCATACCCACCCGACCAATGCAATTTCAGGTGACCCGACTCTTTAGACTCGACTAATATGATCTGAGACTACTACTCCCTTCATTACATGATTCTTCCTGAATTTGACATAGGTGATCAGGCTATGTATACTTGAGGATTAATGATGCATTGCTGGGAATAGTCGACTCGTAAGATGTTCGGTGTTTAAGAAAATGTTATATTGGTTATAGTTGCAATTTTTTTACTTTAGAAAAACCTGCATTCTCTATAACCTTAGGCTCTGATACCAATCTGTCACACCACGCTAAAGCGGAAACACGAGGTTCAACACGATCAATAATCATCACAAAAGAGATATAGAACAATACCATAATTTACATTAAGTAAAAAGTATGTTATTACAACATTGTTATAGCCGACATCGGCAACTTAATATACAAAGTTTAGTTCCTAAAAGATAGATTTGTAATACAAGATGTGCAGTGGTGACATGTGAAAACTTCATTATGCAAAGACCCTGAAGAAACTTACTGACGTTCACCTGAAATGCATGAGAGAAAATGGGTCAACTATGAAGATAGTTGGTGAGTCTACACGTTTTATAATATGAAAAACCTTTAAAGAATGTTCACACAGCAAAGGCGTTATGAATCCACTCAGTTCCAAGCCCCGGCCATACAAGACTTGCAACCTGTGTGTTCACAACCCACTGCTAAGATGGTCGTAGGTCTGGTAGTCAAGCACAAGTAGTCAATATAGTTCACAATAAGTACCAAGCATATAATAAGTCAAAGTTGCTCCAACAAAGGAGACGTTATACTGTTGCTCCGAACAAGGGAGACTTTATGTTGCTCCGGACCTAGGAGGCTTTATGTTGCATTTCGTGTTTCCGCTTTAGCATATTAACAAGTAAAAAACATTTTCAGACAATTAACCATAACTAAAAGACATTACATAATTTACATATAAGTTGATATATGCAGTTAAAAAATAATATTATATTTAATCTTTAATAAAACAAAATCATAAATAACAAAATACTTCTTCAAAATCATTAATTAATAAACAAGTTTATAAATTAGCTAATGATTATTTTTCTAGTTCATCTTTTTAACGACTTCCTACACAAAATGATTGTACGCAATACAATAAGAGAAAATTACCAAAATAGGCCAAAAACATTCGGGCATTTCATGGTTTGGTCATGATTTGACCCCATTTCCAATTTTGGTCACGCTCAACTGCTCGACTGCTCAACCGGCCTCTATGAGCGACACGTGTCACACTTTCTATTTTTTTATTAATACTTTGTGGCAGACAAGATCTATGACAAGATCTTTGTTACTGTTGCTAGTGGGTGTACTATAATATTAAAAATTGCTCGACTCATTTGCTCGACTGACGGCTGCTCGACTGACGGCGTAATTTTTGACTTTGGAAAAGAAAAAAGGTGTCAGAAAATCTTTTGCTTGGATTGCCTTTTGTACTTTCCAAAATCCCACTCAAATATTTTTTTTTACTTTATTTTTGTAGTTTATTGAATAAAATATTAAATTAACTTATTTTTCTAAACATAATTTCAAAAAAAAACACACACACATCACAGGTTACGGATTATCTAACAATGGTGCATGTTGAATGATTGATTGATACCGGTTTTTTCATAAAAAATGGTGAGTGTTTTGCATCAAGTCTTCCGTTTTTGATAAGTTCTTATTATTAGGGTTTATTTTCTCCCATTCGAATTGGGATTCTTGTTAGGGTTTTTATGTTTGTTAGTTTTCTTGGTTGATTAATTAAATGATTGTGTCGATTGTGTCCTTTGTTACTGTTTATTGGAAGATCCTAATTCCTTATCGTGATTAGTTAATTAAGTGATTGTCTAAGCGCTTAATTCGTTGTTGGAACAAATCTGTTTAGGGTTTTTAGTACTTAAGAAGATTAAGTGCTTAGACATTTGGCTAATCTTTTGTTTTACTCATTATTTACAAGATCGTTATGGTTTTTATGGTCATTACGTTTGTTGATTGCTTAATTAAGTGCTTATGCCCTTCGTTAATTCTCACTTTAGAGGTTTCAATTTGCTATGCTTATCTAGGTGCTCAACATTTGAGCTAAAAAATCCAAGCATGTTTTTAATGGTCTTTGGAGTGATTACGAGTGTTGTTTAGCACTGAATGCCTATTTTGTACAATAGTTAGAAAGAAATATAACGTTGGTCGACTTTCCATCATTGTGTTAAAATGTACGTTTAGCACATTGCAAATTTTAAGTTTATTGGAAGATGTAGTCACTGCCTTACATTGAATGTTAACATAGTATGTTCTTATTTCCATTATTTCTGCTTATGTTTAGTATACTTAAGCTCACTGGCTAGAGCATGAGCAAGTGACGAAAATAGTATTCGTTGTTTTAGTTTTATTAAAGCTTACTGGCTACATAAAGGCTTATGGGATTGTTAAGTAGCTTACTTAAGGGTTATCCTAGCTTGACAGTTAATTTTTAAGTGATTATTATAGTGCTTATGTTTCTTAGTATTGCTAATGTATTGGATGTTTTATTAACTGTAAGCCTTATGCTAACATTTTTAAGTATATTTCTTTTTTGTAGGACTATGATTCAGCACTTATCGTTAAGAGTAAATTGCGTTACTTCTCACGTATGAAAAAGGAATTAGACCAGCCGCGACAGACATTGTTTAAGGCCACATGTTTTGGACCGTGGCTAGATCTTACTTATGTTGATAATGAAGAACGTCTGGTTCAGTATATGCTTCAGAAACAAGTCTGCCAATACGATGATAACTATGATCTTCCAATTGTATATTGTGTGAATGGACATAGTTTTGTTTTTGGTCGGCATGAATTCTGCTTGATTACTGGGTTTAAATTTGGTATTCTCAGCTTTCGGAAATGGAGAAGTGGGGATATCCCATTTCGTGATCGTGTTTTTCCAGATAAGGTTGGACAGTATGTGAAAAACATCGATCTTCTATATGTTATTGAAGATGAAGATGCTTTTTTAAACCTGTCGGATGCAGATGCCGTAAGGGTGTGTTTGTTGCTAACCTTAGAGGTTATATTCATGGGTAAGGATTTAGGGTCTGTCATTGATGATATGTTACTGAGGATGGTGGAAGATGTTGATGAGTGGAATGCATTCCCATGGGGCGAGTGCATTTGGAGGCAGCTGTATGATTCAATCATAAATGTTGCTTCAAAGAATCGAATTGGATTGTATCCACCATTGGACAAAACAAAATCCAAGGATGTTCCGACCTATTGCTTGGCTGGATTTGTTTGTGCATTCAAGGTTATTAATTGCAATTATTTGGTTACTGTTTAGAGTAATGCTTGATTATTATCTTTCTAGTCCTTGTACCTAATGGTTATGTTTTCATTTTTTGCATATATGGATTATTGAGACTTCTGATAAAAGTCAGCTCTGGTGGAGGAAGGATGATGGGGCGATCCCAATGGTCGAAGCATAGACCATCAAAAAAATCTGATAATTTTGAACTACTCTTTGCTAAGGTAAATATAATGTTTTTGGAACATCTTATAATGGTTCAAATAATTACTTTATTTACCGTAGTTGTTTGCAAAGCACACGTTTACTACTACTCACAAAATAAGTTTTTTCGCCGTGATACAACTAGTTTAGTATATAAAACTAAGTTCTATGTTTTTCATAGGAATCCAGACCAAAATTTGGTCTCATCCCAAACAAATTTGAGGCTGAATCTCAATGGTATACAGAATCATTAGAATTTTTTAAGTGGTATATCCCGAGGGCGCCGCCTGTTCGAAAGGGTGGACTTTATGATCATTATTGGAAGAAAAAGGCGAGTGATATGCCGAATATAAGTCAAGTTGATTCCTCAGGTGAGGTAGTTAAACATGTGGATGTGGTTGCTCTTGAAGCTGTTGTCAAGGCTTTGGAAGCCCGAACATTGAAACTCGAGACTATAATTCAGGTTACTGTTTTACCTTTTCCAATTTGTTTCCAAGTTATTTTCTTTTGAGAAACTTGTCATGGTATACACTAATAGGCTATTTTTGTTCCACAATACTTTCACTTACAGTTACTTCCTAGTAAAAGAAAGAATGTGGAGACAGATCCTAATGAAAAGGTAATTTTATGATGTTGTCTTAAACAATACTTTCATTAATTTTAAGCATGTATTTTTTATTCAACTAAAATGTTATACTAATTTTTGGTAAACAATTTGGTATGTAGGTTTACACTGCTCAAAGACAACGGGAGCCTTATGAAAAGGTGATTTATTTAGATGTGAAGAGTTTTATATTTTTAAATATGAGTTTCTAATACTATGTGGTAAACCTTTCGTACGCAGTTTCATACTAGCAAACCAGAAAAGCAAGACAATTATGTTAACATATCTGATGCAGAAAAGGTAATTTTATGGTGTCGTGTAGGTGACATTAATATTAATTTAATTTTTAAGTATAAAGAGGGTTTTTGAATAGAAACAGTTGAAGTTGTCCTTTGGGGGTAGCGGGTCCTTTGGCTAACTATTTTTATATCATTGGTAGGACAATGATCTTGCTGATGAGTATTGCAGTCAAGGCAATGATTTTCTTAACATGTTTGAGTCGCCATGCGTTGAAGATGGACTATACAACGGATCACATGGACGAAATGTTGTAAACGATGAAAAGCAAGAGGATATCTATCCACCTAATGAACCAAACAGCAAATTTTTACCTCGGGTGAAACTTCCTCACAAGCTTTATGAAATGAAGAAGAGGAGGTTCGAAAATTTTATTAGGTCGCCGTTTATTGAAGTAAAACCTTCACCAGTTCCTAGCATAGATGAATTGAAAAATCGGAAGAACATTCTTGATCCGATTATGGTTCAAATGTTACGGCAAGCAAGACCTTGGGTAGAGGTATGATGTTTAAGATCCTTTGTATTAATATAAGCACGTGGTATTGTGATTGTTTTGATATTAAAGGTGATTTATTTTTGTTATTTTGTATTTCAGGTTCTTGAACGACCATATCACAATCTCGACAAAATTTATGTTAACTACGAAATTGATCGATTTCTCCTTATGGAAGGGTGGCGTAATTGTAAGTTTCCTTGGTCCGGTGATATAGTTGTGGGTCGTAATTTCTGGGATTCTCTAATCGGCCTTGATGATAAACGCAAAGGATGGATGCTTGACGAGGTAAAGTAAATACATCTTTTATTTACTTTACTCAGTTTTATATAAAATTGTGCTTTTGATT
The DNA here is from genome assembly GCA_030686995.1 of Artemisia argyi. NCBI lineage: Eukaryota > Viridiplantae > Streptophyta > Magnoliopsida > Asterales > Asteraceae > Artemisia > Artemisia argyi. Next base: position 175,644,571 of record CM060694.1, read on the forward strand.
GTATGTACTTGCCAACTGATTTCAAGTAACTTTTATTTGAGGTAAATTGCCAAACATTATAGTTGTGGATTCTATAAAATTGTTTCAAAGAGAAGTTGATAATTTGAACTTCACATTGAAAATCTCAATTATAAGGGCACATCTATCTAACGATGTTGATGGGTTCCATTGCTTAGTTTGACTGAGTTCCCATAAAATCATTTGTGTGCTTGATATTGATCCTATTTTCTTGGTTCAATTACAGATAACAAAGAATATGATCAATATCAAGCACACCAATGGTTTTATGGGAACTCGGTCAAATTAAGGAATGGAACCCATATACATCGTTTGATAGATGGGCTCTTATAATTGAGGCGTGTTGTTTGTGATAATGATATAGTGTTTATTGTTTATGGCATTCCACACTCCTTCATTATCCCATTCAACACGAGTCCTATTACTCACATGCTTTTATATAATCCACAATATTTTCTTCGGCACACCTTGGTAATTTGTATCATATAAGAGTTGTTTGAAATCTCTCTCGAGGTATATAAAATCAAAATCGCATTTTTTATACAACCAACTAAATATTTTTTCTTTCTTCTTTTTCTTTTCACAGCACATTGATCTATGGATTGGCTACATGTGGCATACTAGACCAGACGATATGGATTGGTCGATGGTTAGCTGCTTTTTTCTACCACTACTGATGAATGGATCGATGCCTTTGTTTTATGTAAATAAAGAAAAATACCCTCTTGGATGGGCTGATGTTGAACGGGTTTTTATCCCCATAAATGAACCTGAAACACATTGGTCTCTTGCTGTGTTTCACATCCGGACTGGTAAAGTTATATTCTATGATACTCAACCCTATCCTGAGATTGAAACGCGTGATTTTTACCTGAGAATGAGGGATTGCCTAGAGAAAAGGCTTCCGGAAGTGCTGAAAGAAGCAGATTTGTTTGACCAGAAGGGAATTGATCCTATGTCCTATAGGATTACGTTTACGAATGCTGAGAATGTTCCAAGGCAGGGTGGGTTGTTTGACGACTGTGGGGTGTGGGTCTGCATGTTATTATTCAGGTATGTCATTCTACATAGCATTTAAAATACGTTTTCCAAGAAACATTGATACTTGTACAAATACTTTTAGAATTATAATATGATACTTGTACAAATCTAATACTTGATACCTAGTAAGATAAACATTTATTAAGCAACATGTAAGATACATGCAGTAGGATAGGCAAAGCTACAAGCGCATTTATTTTTTCCCATCTTGGTTTGGTTCACCATTAATGGCCAACTCTCACTCACACATACCACATTCTCCCTTTCTCTCTCTTTTATCTGCCTAACTGAGAGTTCAACTCTTGTTTGGCAGCCATGGCCCCTGAGAAGGTATTCATTCATTAAAAATGTTGGGCCATTGTTGTTATATATCTTACTCTATTTATTTAATTTGTTCAAGAGAAATAAACTTGCATTTGTAAAATTTAACTAAATTTGTTTGTTGTCATGAAAGGTGACCGAAATGGTGCTGAATGTTGACCTCAAGTGTTCTGGCTGCTACAAGAAGGTCAAGAAGATCATATGTAAAATTCCCGGTGAGTATCAATTTGTATCGACTTTTATTTTCATGTTTATGCAATTGATATCGACTTTTATTTATTTCTGTTAAAAGAATTAATATCAAGAATCTGTTCATGTATCATATAGATTATTTTAGATCAGAAAATGTTAAATCATATTTGTCTGCAAGTATATTATCTAGAATTCGGGTAACAAAGGTATATCAGTTTATCTCTATTCATATTGAGTGCTATATATAGATTTGTGTATGTCACATTTGTTTGGTTTTCTAGCATTTATTTAATTAAATATGTTAACTAATACTGTAGATTTTAAGAAATATAAGCAACGAAATTAGTGCAAGGGCATGAATTCATGTTAAACACGTATTTTATACTAGGAATATTAAATATGGATTGGATTGACAAAAGTGTAATATTCTGGCCCCTTTGAATAAATTATTGGATAATCAATTCAGTTTTATGATTCTTTGACTCATGGTACATACGAATAATGTTCAACTTCTTTTAATGATACAATAGAAATAAGGGACCAACATTTTGATGTGGAGAAAAACAAGGTTAAGATCATGGTGGTATGTTGTAGCCCTGAGAAGATTCGTGACAAGCTTTGTTACAAGGGTAATGGGGCCATCCAAAGCATAGAGATAATTGAAAAGAAGGAACCAAAAAAGCCTAAGCCAGCTGCGGCCGAGAAGCCAAAAGAGCCACACAAAAAAAAGCCTAAAGAGACTACAGCCAATGCCACGACCAAGGACTCCGAGCAACCCAAAACAGCTGATACGTCTAAGATGGTATATGAGCCCGTTCACGGCTATACACAAATGTACCCACCATCAGGGTACCCTATGATAGGATACAGGCAATATTATGACCAAGGTTATGGGGGACCTCAGTATCAACATGGCTATGGGATGCCACTACTAACCCCGCCACCACCGCCGCCGCCAAGTTATGGAGGGTTCGGAGCATACGAACAAGGGTATAATGGGTATAACGGGTACAATGACAACAGGAGTCATCATTCGAGTAATCATTACGGAGGTGAAGAAGATGGAGAAGGTTGTTCAATAATGTAAAACAGTCAATGGGTGATTGCAAAGCTTGAAGCTGGTTGTGGTGGTGGTAGTAGGGTGGTCACTTTCATTCGGTTGTATATTTAGTCGATCATAAAGACATTTTATTCTTTTGTTTTCATATATATAAAGACTTAAAATTCAAATTATTAAGTTTTATTGGTTAAGATGTCGCTGTTAGCAAATTATGTTAGCAAATTAGGTGCTTCCAAATAATCTTGTTACAATCCAATATGTCACCAACATGAAATAATATTAACGATGGAGGATGGACCATGAGCAAGTGTTCTAAAAGGCGCGCCAAGGCGCGAGGTATAGGCGTCGTGTGAAAAAACGTGGAATAAGGCGTGAAAGGCTCGCCTTTTGGTAAGACGTGACGTCATTTTTAGAAGCATTTAGGGGATTTACGGATTTGGGCTTAAATTTTTAGTATTTGGGCTATTTCTTTCTTGGGCCACATAATTTCAAAACTTAATTCCTACTTGGGCCTCGTATTTGGGTCTGGCTATTTGAGATTTGGGCTTTAGTATTTGAAATTGCTCTTAAAAAATGATATAAAATTATAAATACATAAATTTATAAATATTTTGTTGCTTTCTTAAGCACGCCTTAAGAAACGCCAAGGTTTCGCAAAGACTCGTAAGACTTGAGGCGTGACTGTCCCGCCACACCACGCCTCACTCCTTTTAGAACATTGACCATGAGCATGTGGGACAATCTTTTCTTTGGAGCAGCCCCTATATTACAAAACTACTTTTCATCTTCAAATCTATAACTTTTCGTTTGACAGGAAATTGATCATTTTGAAAAGATATAGTGTAGTAAAAGAAATCTATAGTATTAAAGTAAAATAATCCAGTAAATTGATTTTGTCTTTGTTTGGGGTGGAAACGAGAGGAGCTGAGCCTTAGCCTGCCAGGGCTCGAGCTTTGTTCGAGCTCGAGCTCAACTCATAACATATCTATTTTGAGCTTGTTAATAGTTTGTTATTGAGCACTATAATAAGCTCACCTATAATACAAATGAATAACGTTTTATATATGTTTAATACTTCAAATATTCTAGTGTCGTTTAGGCTTGTTTAGGCTCGCGAGCCCAATTGAGCTTTGTATGTAAACTTCGGGCTCGAGCTCGATGATAAATGGGCTACAACTTAGGCTCGGCTCATTCAAACCTTTTACCATTCTAATCCTAAGATTTTAACAAGCGAGGGTCGGCTCATTTTCACCCATAGTCTTTGGTGCAAGAGATGAAAACTTTTTATACCTGATTTAATATTTTAATTTCTGAAACCCCAGATTGTAGCCACAAGTTTTTTTAGCAAATGAAGATATTCTATTAGCAAATGAAGATTATTTTAATACATGTAATGGACGTTATGATTAAACACATGACACGTAAAATCAATTGAAGTTCCATTGCTAAATGAGTCCATGAATCAGAAACAAAAATGACTACAAAAATATTAGATTTGAATATAAAAGAATATATTATCTATCTCAAAGGACCCCATAGTGACTCAACATGAGGTGTGTTCCGTATCTAGTGACTCAGCTTGAGGTGTGTGCTGAATATGACTTTCGCATCATTAACGACCCCATTTTTAGGCTTGAGTTAACCGGACCCTCCCTATAGGGAGGGTTTGTTGAAGAGTGTGTTGCCGCCGTCTGTACTATCTGCATTAAAACTTGTATATTTTGACTAAAATAGGTGGACCCCCCATGGTAGGGAGGGTCCGGTTAACACATCCCCATTTTTATAGTAGCTTCAATTGTTTGATTTTTAGTCGGCGTAAAAAGCATATTCGTTAGATAGCTATGTGCAGCCAGCCGTCTGTCATAAATTTTAATGGGCACGGCACCTTAGCATATACTCCGTATCATATATTACGGGTGAGCACCGGGTCGGGCCCGACCCGTCCCGACTCGAAACTGATTACGTGCAAAACTCAAACTGACTCTCGACCCGAATACATTCGGTTCGGTATCGGGACAGTCTCAACAGGTCGGGTTCGGTCGGTTTTCTTGATTTTAGCTGCGTTTTCTTGATTTTCGGCCTGACCCATCCCGAAACCGACTACCAGGAAAACGCAAACCGGCTCCAGACCTGATTACATTCGGTTCGGTATCGGGAAGGTCGGATTCGGTCGATTTTTGGTCGGTTTTTGGGTGTCGGTCGGTTTTGCTTAGCCTATTATATATGAAACTTTTATAATATAAACACCTTCTTTAATACCTCAGTCACTCAAAAAAAATATATAAAAATATAAAAAAAAAAAAAAAAAAAAAAAAAAAAAAAAAAAAAAAAAAACTCTCACCAACCCAACCGCATTCGTCTCTTAACACCAACTTACGGTGCAATTTGGCATGTTATAAGGATGCCATAAGGCAAAAAAAAACCCATAACACCACTACATCGTATACTCTTACTCCTTTTAAATATTAAATTAAACTTCAAAGTCTTCATCACATTTTTGTTATTCTGTCTACTTGTTTTACTTGTGTTGAATAATGTTAATCTTTTGCATTTAAAGTTAACATGTTTATAAATAAAACTATTATTGTACAACATTATAATTACATTTAACAGCTAATTTATCATACATTTTTATTGATAAAAAGATATAACTTGTAGCTTATATTAATAGTTTTATAGTTTATAGTTTACAACATACAGCTAATTTTGCCAAACGTACTCTAAATATTACGTTAATATTTAAACAAAGCAAGTCATTAATTAGTTTATATTTAAACAATGCAAGTCATTAATTAATTGTTGCTAGCCAACCTTTATATATATTGTTAGCTTAATTTAAGTCATTTGACTTAAAACGGATGTTTTGATTCATGTAATTGATCAAATCTAGTCTAGAACTAAATAAATCAAAAACCATACTTAAATGCAAACCATATTTGTCGTCGAAAGAAATATTCACAAACCCCAATCTTAATGCACAAAAAAGCTAAGATAAAGCTAACAAATAGCTTCTTAAGATCACAGAAACTATATGTTTAAATACCTGTCGCAAAACGCAGGCTTATACAAACTCGTAAATGACATTTGTTTTCAAAATGAACATCGGTATGTATCTCTTAGTTTACTCATTTTAAAAATATAGCAAGTCTTTTACACTTATTATCATCCTGCAAAATATTTAGAAGTTTGGATCAAACTTATAACCTATTGTTTTTTTAGAAGCTATCTTTTTTCCGGCTTTACATGAAACTTGCGTTGGGGAAAAGGCGCCCGATGAATGACCTAAAAGTTAGCAAGCTCTCTTTTCCAGTCGTTACATGTGACTTGCGTTGAGAGAAAAGGCAATCGACCAAAAATTGCCGCTTGTGAGATTTGAACTTGATACCTCTACCAGAGAATCTCAACCCCAACCACTAACCACACCTTTTAAGATTTAAATCTTCTTATCTTTGATTTCTTGTCTTCTTCATTCATGTCATGGCGTTGGACACCTTACCTAACAAAACCAATAAAGTAAGTATATCCTTATCATGCATTGTTTTTAACAAAATCAACTTCACAAAAAACTTGCATATCAATATTTTAACAGTTTAAATATATTTTAATACTCAAACTTTTATCACTTTTCGTTTTTAACACATAAACTTTTTTTCTTGCAATAATTACAAATTAATTTTTTTTTTTTGTCAAAGGTCATACCGGAATCACAAGTTCACAAGTGTAACTATTGCCGCTATACACTATCGCTATGCTTGAGTATTCGTCTAATTGAACTTTATGTCTTCATTACATTTTTGTTATTCTATTTGTTGGTTCTACTTTTGTTGATATTAATGTTAATCCTTTGCATTCAACGTTAACGAGTTTATATATTTTACACAAATACGCTTGATTTACACAAAATTTACACTAAAACTACAAAACAAAACTGGATTATAAGCTTAGTTTATGGAATTGTTTCATGTGTTGTATTATTATTATTATTATTATTATTATTATTATTATTATTATTATTATTATTATTTTATTTTATTTTATGTTTTTGGTATCTTGAGTCTCTCGTGTTCATCTAATTGCTGCTTATGCTCGATACAGATCTATGATCTGGTGTTCCACAATCAAACTTCATGTTTATTGTTATAATTGTTCAACATGGATTATTATTGAATGAAGGTGATTTACATACATCAAAATATGTAGAAATAATCATGTAATACATCTACAACTATTTTACAAATGGAAATTGATTTACACACTTTTAATTTTTGTTGACACACTCCAATGTACGCATTAGACAATTGTACTTAAAGTATAACATGTCTTAACTACTTGTACATTAAAGTATCTCAGTAAACATGTAAAGTGTGCCAATCACTTTCCTGTACAAAATGATATGACATGATGTATGCGAGTCAAAATTAAGTACGTGCAAATCATGTCTTCATTAACATTCTTTTGTCCAATTTAGCGTATTGCACCTAAACTTTTAACAAATTGCTAACGAACCTTTATATTCATTGTTGTTGTGAGCTTAATTTGAGTCGTTCGACTTAAAAGTGATGTTTTGATTCATGTATTCGACTTGGTTCAAAAAATTGATCAAATCTACAACTAAATAAATCAAACTGTACTTAATTGCAAACCATATTGTCGTCACAAGAAATATTCACAAAGCACCACCTTAAAGCACTAGAAAAACTAAAATAAAGCTAACAAATAGCTTCTTAAGATCACAAAAACTATATGTTTAAAAACCCGTCGCAACGTGCGGGCTTATACAAACTTGTAAATAACATTTGTTATCAAGATGAAGATCGTTATGTATCTCTTAGTTTTACTCCTATCAGAAATATAGGAAGTCTTTTAAATTTCTTATCTTTTTTCGAAATACTTGGAATTTTGGATTAAACCTATAACCTATTATTTCTTCCGAAGCTCTCTTTTTTTCCGGCTTTACATGACACTTGCATTGGGAAAAGGCGCCCGATGACTGACCTAAAAGTTGCCAAGCTCTTTTTTTCGGGCTTTACTTGACACTTGCATTGGAGGAAAAGGCGCTCGATAGCTGGCCCAAAATTGCCGCCTGTGAGATTTGAACTTGAGACTTTTACTAGAGAATCTCAGACTCCCGCCATTGGATCACACCTTTACGATTTTAAACTTCTTATCTTTGATTTCTGGTCTTCTTAATTCATGCCATGGAGCTGGACCCCTTCAATTATATCATCATTATCAACTTTAATTTGAACAATATCAACTTTAAAAAATGAAAACGTACATATCAATATTTAACTTAAAACCGGGCTGTATATAACAGGCCCCTTACCTGTTTTAGATGGGCTAGATGTTTTCAGCAGTTTGGGCTATTTGGGCCATATCAATTGGCTACCATGAAAAGTGAACTGGGTTATGCAAATACATTATGCTGTTTGATGTCGATGAAAATTTAGGGGTAGCAGAAAAACCAAAATATCCGAATAAAGCGAAAACCAAAACCGAATTGAACCGAAAATAATCGAATCTAACTTATAACTGAACTGAATTTACCAAAACCGAACCAAACCGAACTTTTAATTCAGTTCTCGGTTTGGATATGGTTTTGGTAATCAAAACCGAAAACCGAATTCATATAAATTTATATAATTTTTATATATTTATATATATAAAAAGATCGATAAAACATTATATGTATATTTATATATATAAAACTAACAAAAAAATTATATCCTAATACTAAAAAATATTTTTTATGTTTGAAATAACTTTTTTGGCAAAAATATATTTGTATATTTTTCTTTTTTTTAAATAAAGTGTGTAATTTGGTTAAACCGAAAACCGAACCGAACCAAACCGAACTAGAATTCAACCAAACCGAACCAAAAACCGAATTTGAATTTGGTTTGGTTTGGTTCACGGTTTGACTTTAAAAAAACTTTTAACCGAATTAACCGAATAACCGAAAACCGAACCGATCAACACCCCTAAATGAAATGGGGTTTTATGTCTCGGTAGTCAGTACTCAGTAGTTTTACATTATGTTGGTTGTCAAAAGTTATTATTATGATTTCTTATTGAAAGGAAACAAAATTATCTCACAATATATATACATAACTATCAATCTCATATTTCGATATTTTGCTTTAAATCAACATATCTTTAAGACATATGCCATTTGGTGCTTGTGAGAAGCTAAATAGTTTATGTTTCAAGAGTTTTTCTAACTTTTGTAAAATACACAAAAAATGTTATAGGACTCATGAAAAAGGACTTAGGACTCCACACAAAAGTAAAATTTTCTGTACTTTTGTATGAGTCCCAAAATACTTTTTGATGTGCTTAACTTGTGCCCCTAGGTCACAAGTTAAAAAAAAAATCAATGTTTCAATACCTTACGACCAGAGGTGTAAGGGATAGAGTATCTGGCAGGTGCTAGCCCCCCCCCCCCCCCCCCCCCCCCCCCAAGTAGCCCATTGAGCCCAATACAACATAGCCCAAAGTCTGGAAATTAATGATTCCGGCCCCTCCCAAAATGATAGGCATAAACTATTTTTTTTCAGTTTCAACATAACAAAACGTCATATTTGCAATTCCCTCATCCATAATCATCCGATCAAATTCACAAAACACAAATTTGCTTTCATCTAATAAGGTATTTAATGCTTTTTATTATTTAGTTTTCATTAATGATCACATGTTCTTTTTTGTGTTTTGTATTCTTTGAAAGTAATTGAGCCGAGAGTTTTTGTAAAAGTGTAGAACCTTTAATAATCAATTGATAACTACTAAATGCTTGCACATTTAATATTTGTTATGTTCTTACTCACTAATTGCAAAAAATTTAGTTTTATTAATTTCAACCGAGAGTTTGTGTAGTAAAATTGTAGGACATTAATGAGAAGTTAAATAGTTGATTCCTCTTAATTCTAAGTTAGCAAATTAACTTTATGAGATTTCAACGTTATGATTGTTAACTTGCATTTTACTTTTATGTACAAAATTTTATGATTTTAGGTTCACTATGGAGTCACCGGTAAGAAGAGAACCATTGATATTTGGTTCTTCATCTATTTTTCTAGATTGTGATGGTTTGCTATATTTCTTGGAACTATGGTCTAAAAAAAAAATTTCGCCCCCCCCCCCCCCCCCCCCCCCACTAACTTGAAATCCTGGCTCTGCCCCTGCTTACGACAACAATTATTTATAAATTTATACGAAGTGAAAAAGACATTGAACATCATTTATCTTTTTAGCAATAGCATTTACTGGTTATTAAGTGTATAGTCATTATTGTGATTAAGATTATGATAAACTTCCACTAAAATGTATGAATTGATGGGAACATCATGATATGGGGTGACTTTTGACATCAGCCAGTGGAGAACCAACTGGAGTAAGCACGAGTCGAGACTCGAACTCGTAACTTTGTATCCGCAAATTCTCTCTAGTGGGCCTATGAGTTTTTCGAAAGTAGGTACCAAATGAGCCAAAGCCCTTTGGTGATTATAATAAACTTAATTAACGAATAAAGTGTTGATGTACAAGTAAACCAATATTCTATACACAAATGCAGAGAATTTGTGTTGCTCGAAAAGCACATGTTGAAATAACTTTTGCAGCAATTAAAGGATATATTTCCCACCTTTTCAATGACTTATGCACTAATGTATATCGAGATAACAATAAATATTCTCCTACACAATAACTTTGACATTTGAAAATTTTAAAAACAGATTTTGAGGGTTGTGAAAAGCAAAAAATCACTTTATGTATAACACAAGATGATACTTGTACTCTTACTAGACACTTTGACAGTTCATTTTCTAATTGTTGCAAGATATTCTCTTTTAAGAACATGGTAGATAAAGTTAACTAGATAGACGAGTTTATATTAAGTTTGTATTGTACTAATAGTTCAAAGTTAATGAACATATTGGAGTGTGATCATGAAAATAGTCTAAAACGACACCTTGAATAAGCCGCGTATATCTGAGTAAAAAACTTATCCTTCTTGAATAACCTAAGTCGGGAAAACCTCACACGTCTATGTCTAGATCAAAGACGTTTGGTCTTTCACTTATTATTAGATCAAAGACGTTTTTATTTACTTACAAGGTCTTATGTGTTTGACATTTTGTAATAAAGGTAAAGCGTTGGTTTACAAATGAAGTCAAGTTCTCAGTTTTCTAAAAAGGTGATACATAAAAATAGAAAAAGATAAATGTAGTAACAAGTCCGCAAAACTCTAAAATAAGAGTAGACAAATATGTTTACTTGCGTCTTTGCAGTAAAAATGTTTAAAGTATAGGCACCATTACTTTGGACGCCAACTTTTTAACCATTTATTGTAATAAATTTAAGAATACTCATACTCCTGTTGGGTTATTTACTAATCAAAGCACTCATTAATCTTATAAAACGCGAACAAACTCACCTGTCTAACCTATGGCCGAGCATTATAGATCGCGAAACGGATCGGACCGAACTAAGAAACCGGACCAAACTGGACCCGGCCGAATATTTCGGTCCGGTCCTCGGTTCCCCTTTTTAATCATTTTCGATACTCAGTCCGGTCCAGTCTATTCCGTTTTGGTCTTACGCACAACCGGACGTTATGCTTTGTTTGACTGGACGGTGTCGACGAACCGGACCGACCCAGACATGAAACAATTCGGTCCAGTCTTCAATCCGGTGTTTTGGGCCGAATCGGTTTTCGGTCAGATTCGATTTTAGTCAGTCCGATCCAATTTTCAAACAATGCTCAGCCTAAAGGCAGATGATTTGAAATATTTTTCTTTGTTTGCACACGTAGACACGTTTGGTTCGTGGAATATTTTTGATGGAATTAGAATCTGTTTATGGAATTAGAATGTGAAGGAATTAGAATGTTGAGTAATTAGAATGTTAAGGATTTAGAATATGAAGGAATTATAATTTGCAAAATTAACGTGCATTTAGTTGGAAGAAAATGAAATAGAAAAAAAAATTATATTAAAGTATTTAAAATTTTATTTTAAATTAAAATGATAAATTTTATTTGTGACTTTCTTCCCAAATAGGCCCTGTTCATACTCTTAGTTCGGTTATTGACCTGGTTGGTTCTCCTCCTTCGTGTTGGCTGCCGCTGTGTGGGAGACCTCCATCGTTGGCGAGACCTGCGGACACCTTTGATTGGTGGGGGAGGATGGTGCCTGAGGTTTGGAGTGGGTTTAGTGGGGCAGCGGGTTGTTTGTGACTGCGGTTAGCCTGTGGGTCCCTCCGTTAGCGAGTTACGGTTAGCTCTGGTTTTTGAATCTTGTAGGCAGGTAGCGTTTTAGTATCTGCTTGTGGTGGACCCCACAATTGTTGACCTGCAATTTGGAGTGTTGTGTTTTTTTGAATATTGCGATTTGTTCCTGCAATTGGCTGGTTGCGTTTGGTTGTTTATCCATATTGCATGTGCCGGTCCTGCTTCCATATTGCGTTTGGTGTTTATTGGTGGGGCCCGCTTGTTGACCTTGTGATTTATTTATTATTAGTGTTGCGGTTAGTTTTATTCGTAGGCACGTGCGGTTTGGCTTTGTTTGTGGGTTGTTTATTTTTCTTTCATTTAATGGTGAATACACACCGGGGATTCGGGTATATACAGGTGGGCCCGCCCCCTTTGGGCTTTCTTGGTTGATTTTGTTTGTGTTTTCTTGGTGGGCTGGTCCACTCGTGGGCTTCATATTATTTATTTCGGAAAGCTTTAAAAAAAAAAAAAAAAAAAAAAAAAAAAAAAAAAAAAAAAAGTCATGGCGGGCCTTCGTATATCATGCCCGCTTCAAGGGCACGAGGGGTGTAGCGGGAAGGGTTTCACCAAGAAATATTTTATTGACCATTTGGGTACCCGCCATTTCAAGTCTGATGTTTTGAAGGCTACCCACAGAGCGCGTATCGCGAGTGATCCCTCCTTGTTCTCTACTATGGACCAGGCGCTTCATCAGGCAGGCATATGGCTTTGCGGGGTGTGTTTTTGTACGCACACATTCAGTAAAAATTGCAGACATGCTCCGGGTGACGTGGTTCTCGCACCCAGTTTTGACGAACTGGCGATCTACGGCATCCCTATGCCTCTTGGACCTGCCTCGAACAATGTTGAGGTTAACATCACAGGTGTGTCGGGCGGTACACTCGCTGGGGATAAGATTGTTGGGGGTGTTGGTTCTGGGATGCCCCCTCCTGGTGTTGAGTCCAGTTTTGACCTCAACCTACTTGATCGGGTGTTCTCGAAGAAGATATGTACGGTTAAATGTATCCCCCCTAGGGCGTGGCTGGGTTTTGCTAAGATCTTTTGTGGGGCATTAGATAAGGTCCTTGCGCGCCCAGGAGATCTATCTGCATGGGTGCAACTCCTCATTTTGCCACCCTGTGTGTTGTCTACCTTTGTGCCAACAAACAGAGCTCAACGACGATCCGGCGAGAGAGAGAGACACCAGCTTGATAGCATTACACGGGCCATCCTTAGATGGAAGGATCCCGTCGACAGGCTTGGTTTGGTTGAGGAGCGGCTGACCGTTATGCCTCCATCTTCCAATAGGGGGATAAAACAGAAGGATCCAGATGGGGTCAATGTGGGTCAATGCAAGCGCAAACTCGGGGACGGGCACTTTACTGCTGCCATTAAGGTGCTCACATCTTCGGGTATCGCCCCACCCACGTCCGACACCTTGCGGGAGCTCGAGGCCAAACACCCGTTTGCACCCCCTCCCACCCTGCCATCTTCTCCCCTCGAGGAAGATGCCCTTATCGTCCATAAAGATTTGGTGCTTAACAGAATTCGTAGTTTCCCCAAGGGGACGTCGTGTGGACGTGATGGGCTTCGGGCACAACACTTGATGGATATCTTGGGTGGGGCGGCGACCGCCATCGCCGATGACTTGCTGGGGTCTATCACCGGTATTGTTAATTTGTTCCTTAACGGTAAGTGCCCCATCCAGCTGGGTGAATATATTGCTAGTGCCCCTTTGACCCCCTTGGTCAAGCCCGGTGGGGGTTTACGGCCCATTGCTGTTGGTACGGTTTGGAGAAGGCTTGTGTCCAAGGTTGCTTCTTCGTCGGTTGGTAACTCCATGAATTCATATCTGCAGGATTTCCAATTCGGGGTTGGAGTCCCGGGAGGGTGCGAGGCTATCCTCCATTCTGTGAATAGGCTTATTGAGTCTCAAGGCGATGTAGTTGGACACTCCATGCTCTTGGTGGACTTTAAGAATGCTTTCAATCTGGTCGAGAGGAGTGTCTTACTACAGGAAACTAGAATGCGTTGCCCGGCTATTGCCCCTTGGGTTGAGTTTTGCTATGCACGCCCTGCCAGGCTGTATTATGATAACTCCATCCTCTGGTCATGTCAGGGGGTTCAACAGGGGGATCCGTTGGGCCCTTTATTGTTTGCCCTAGCCTTGCACCCTTTGGTTCATACTATTAATCGTTCTTGTGAGCTTGCCCTTCAGGCGTGGTACCTTGATGATGGTACCATTGTTGGAGATACTCTCATGGTCGCTAAGGCGTTGGACATCATCAGGACGGAGGGCCCCGCTCGTGGGTTGTTCTTGAATGTTGATAAGACTGAACTCTTTTGGCCTGCGGAGGACCCTAGGAGTAGAGCGGATGGTGTGTTCCCTGTGAATATTGCTCGCCCGCTCCATGGCGTCAAACTTCTAGGGGGTTCTGTCAGCTTGGATGACAGTTTCTGTCGAGACTTAGCTTCCAAAAGAGTCTCTAAAACTATATCTTTAATGGAGGCCATTGGAAAGCTTAATGACCCTCAATGCGAACTGCTCCTCTTGCGTAATTGTGCAGGAGTTTCAAAATTATCTTACGCTTTGAGAACATGTTCCCCGTTGTACTTATCAGAGGCCCAAGCTCAATTCGATCAGACTTTACGTGCCTCCTTGGAGAAGATTGTTACTACCTCAGGGCCAGGGTTTGGCGATTGGCAGTGGCGCCTTGCCACTCTCCCAATAAAACTTGGTGGTCTCGGTATCCTCTCAGCGGGAGATATCATACAATATGGCTTTCTTGCTTCTCGTATGCAAACGAGTGGCTTACAGGAGAAGATACTGGCCAAAACCGGCGTTGTTTCACCTGGCCCTTCATTCCAGCATGCCTTGGATAATTTCAACGCTACCTGCAACATCGACTTTCTCGCTGCCACCGGGGGCGCTTCTGCCCCCCAAATGATGAAAACATTGGCAAAGTGTTATTTCGGTGTCATTGAGAAAGACCTTGTTACCAAGTATTCGTTAAGTCCAAGGCAGGTGGCTATACTTAGTAGTGTCCGCGCCCCACATGCACAGGACTTCCTCTTCGCCATCCCTATTGACGGTCTAGGACAAAGGATGAATCCTCGCCAATTTCGATCTGTGTTATGCTACAGGCTTGCGGTTCCTTTGTTCCCTGAAGGCAGCTTATGCCCGAGTTGCAATGTACACCGTATGGACCAATGGGGGGATCACGCGGTCCACTGTGCTAGCGAAGTGGGGGTTAAGTTCAGGCACAATTTGGTGCGTGATATCCTCGTTGATATATGTTCCAAAGCCGGGATTATGGTGCGCAAAGAGGCTCCGTTGGGATTTCTTTCAGAGGTAGGGAGAGAATTACGCCCTGCAGATGTGCTTTTGTTCAACTGGTTCCAAGGCAAGGACGCATGTCTGGATGTGACTGGGGTCTCTCCATTTGCTGGGATTGGGGCAACGTCATGGGCTCCTGGGGCTGCCCTGAGTAATGCTGTGGAAAAGAAAAGGAAGAAGTATGCATCCAAGTGTGAAGACAATGGATACAAGTTCGTCCCTTTCGCCTTTTCCACGTTTGGGGAACTTGAGGTGGAAGCTCTGAATACACTTTCGCGTGTTGGGACTATTGCCAGCAGCCACTCTAACAATGTTAAGAGCGGTGCTTTTATTTTTCATCGTGTTAGTTTCTGTATTCAAAAAGGAGTGGGAGCACAGATAGTGTCAAGACTCCCCTCCAATTTCATGTAATTTCCATGGTTTCAATGAAAAATCATTATTATAATAAAAAAATAATAATAATAATAATAATAATAATAATAATAATAATAATAATAATAATAATAATAATAATAATAAATGATTTTTGATGATAAATTTAATGAATTCCATGGAATTGTAAACATTCCTCACATTTTGCTATAGAATGTTGAATTCCTCAAAATTAGGATTTTCAAATATTTCATTCTATTTCATTTGTCAACCAAACACGTTAAGAAATGAAATTTATATTCTGAATTCCTTGAATCTGCCAACCAAACAGCTTATGGAATAGAATTGGATTCAATTTCATCAGAATCATAAGGATTTCGCGAACCAATAATGACCAACCAATCCTCCTGTGGGAATATAAAACATGGACCATGAAGTGTCATCTTTCACCACTCTCAATTCCATACTACTTACACTCCCCTCTTAGGCCATATACTCTTCACAATGAGAAGCCCTACATTATGGTACATCTTATATCCAGCCTAGACCTCTTTTTCATTCAAAATAACTACTAATTCCCAGGCCAATTAGTGAACCATCTAAACTACTAAGGTACAATCATACCAGATTAGACTCCAAGGTACTAGGTGCTATCTCATTGTTAAGACCAGCATTATAATGATCTTTGATAAACTAAGATCATTTTATGAGCAAATGATGCTCATCATTCAGTCTGAAGGACCAAAACTAATCTCATCTTTTACCCATTATGCTAAACATCCTCTGCATTCTGCTGCATCTCATTAAAACCACTGTTACATTGCTTTTACTATTAACTTCTGACTTAGATCAATTAGTAAAACCATAGATCTTTGCCAGCAAAACTCATAACCAAACACTCCTTTATCTAACAGAACCTTTAATTCTTCATTTGAAATCCATAATACTTATTTACCAGTCTTTTCTCTCTTCAAAGTAATTCCCCACTTGCTCTCAGTTGCTCTAACATCTTTACTTTCTCTAACTGTAAGCCCCAAAAGTCTACTTTTTACTGTGTCAGTAATTCCTCTAATCACCTCATCATTATTTCTTTTACAGTCTCAAAAAAATCTTCCATTTCTCTCCTTCCATAAGTTGTAAACACAAGCTGCTAACATAAGTCTCCTCACCACACTAATAATATTGTTTCCATTACCCATAATGAGCATTTCTTGAACAATATCTTGCAAACTATCACTCTGTCCATTTATTCCTGTCACAACATTTACCTTCCTCCACATTTCTTTTGAAAAAGCACATTGAAAGAACAAGTGATGCATATCTTTAGAATCCATTTGACATAAACTACATCTATTAGCTCCTTGAATTCCCCACTTAATTAGCTTATCCTGAGTAGTCAGTCTATCTTGAATTGTCAACCAAAGAATGAAAGTATCTTTTGGAATGCATTAGAGAACCATACTATTTGCCACCAATCCACACTTTGATCATATCTATTGAGATCTAAATTAACTATACTCACAGCAAAATCAACCTCTTTACCACTTGAATTCTTCCAAATAATTTTGTCTTCACAGTCTTCATTAATATTTGGAACTATCAAATTAGTAATAGTATGATATTTCTCATACCATTCCTCAGGCCATACCCATCTTCCATTGTTAATCATATCACAAAGCTTCAAACTGTCATTCAATCTTGCTGTATAAATGTCTTTGTGTGTAACAATCTGAGATAAAAGACCAATACTGCTCCATCTATCATACCATAAAGAAATAGATTTTCCATTGCCAATTTTATGAATCACTTTTTCACTTATTAAATCTCTTATGCCAAGCAAATTCTTCCATCCCCAGCTATCACATTTATCAATTTCAATGCTCTAAATACTCCTTCCTCTCAACTTCACTATATGCACCCACTTGACCTACAATGTATCTTTTTTAACAGCAATGTTCCAAATATGTTTAGCAAGTAAAGCTTTGTTCCAAATTTTCAAATCTTTCAACCCCAATCCTCCTTTATCCTTTGGTCTACATATATTGGCCCAAGCTACTTTAGCTTTCCCCTTTGCAGATTCACCTTGATTCCATAGGAAGTTTTTTAAAAGTTTATTGATTTCTTTGATAATGGTGTTTGGAATGAAGAACACAGAAGCCCAATAAACATGGATTGATTCAAGCAGAGCAGCAATCAGTTGCAATCTTTCAGCATAGGACAAACATCTATTCTACCAATTATTGATTCTAGCATTGATCTTATCTAACAAACATTCGCAGTCTTTAACACTCAATCTTTTAGCCATCAATGGAACTCCCAAATATCTGACTGGAAGCTTCCCAACAGCAAAAGGTAAAATTTCACTGATAGCATTCTTCTCTTCCTCATTCATACTACCAAAAAACACTGTACTTTTAGAGTAATTTGGAAGGAGACTAGAACACTTACTAAATTTGACCAGAGCATTTTTAATTACTTGCACAGATACTTTATCCCCATGGCACATTACCAATAAATCATCTGCAAAGCATACATGGGACAGCTTTATAGGTTTACATCCAAAGTGAAACTGAAACCTCTGCTCTTGATCAATTTCTCTCCCTAGAATTAAGGTGAAGATTTCCATTATTAGAGTGAATAGATAAGGAGACATAGGGTCACCTTGTCTTAAGCCTCTCCCCCTTTTAAAAAAACCAATTCTCTCCCCATTCACATTTAGTGTAAAAGCAACAATAGTGACACACTCCATGATCTAATGAACCATTGTTTCATGAAATCCAAAACTTTCAAGAACTTTATTCAAAAACCCCCAATTGACTGTATCATATGCCTTTTGTATATCAATCTTAAAAGCAACTCTTTTTGGGCCATCTTTTCTATTGTAGCCTCTCATGATTTCCTGTGTAAGCATAATGTTGTCCTGTATATGTCTACCAGGAATAAATGCACTCTGATTGCAACTAACTAAACAACCTAGAGCAAGCTTGATTCTATTAGTAATTATTTTGCTGATGCATTTGTAGAACACATTGCAACAAGCAATAGGTCTGAAATCAGTTACCTTACTAGGAGTTTGGATTTTAGGAATCAAGGTGATGAGAGTGGCATTAATCTCCTTTAACATCTTCCCTGAGTCAAAATATTCTTTAACAGCTTTGCATATATCACTACCAACTATGCTCCAAGATCTTTTGAAAAAAGCAAAGGAAAAACCATCAGGACCAGGGGCCTTTATATCATTAATCTCAAACATAGCAGCTTTGATTTCTTCATTAGTAACATCTCTCACCATTCTTCCAGCCTCCTCAGCACTTAACTTCCTAATAAACAAATTCTCACCATCCTCAATCTCTTGGACATGGCAACTTTGACCAAGAAAATTTTCAAAATGCTTTAGAAATAACTTTGGAATTTGATCATCTTCATGTCTAATTCCATTGTCATCAATAAGAGAGTGCACCTTTGACCTATTGCATCTTCCTTTAAGAACTTTGTGGAAAAATTTGTTGTTCTTATCACCTTCATTCAGCCATTGAATACCAGCTTGTTGAAACAAAAGCTTCTCCTCATCTGCTTCAGCTTCACAGAACTCTTTCACAATCTTTGCCTCTTTAACTCTTAGAGAATTGTTATGGGGATTAGCATCAATAGCAACTTGAACATTTTTCAATTGTATTCTCAATTCAGATACTCTTTTAAAAAGGTTTCCTTTGCTCCATCCCAACTTATTAAGAGGAGACTCAGGCTTTTAAGTTTCTTCACAACTTGGTACATGAAAAAACCATTGACTTCTAGACTCCATTTATCCATGACTATAGGAATAAATTCATGTTTATCATTAAGATAATTAGAAAATCTAAAAGGTTTAATCTTCTTTTTAACAGTAGTAGGTATACTTAAATAGCAGGAGTATGATCAGAAATTATATATGGAAGAAACTTAGCATTAGCTTGAGGATGCTGAATGATAAATTCTCCATTTGTCATGATTCTATCCAGCTTCTTAAGGATACCAGTCATAATACCAGCTATAGCTTTGTGAAGATTTTTTTTCCATGTGAAATGAAGCCCAGACCTACATAGATCCTCCACCTCTATCTTATTCAAACACTCTTGAAACTCCATCATATCAGCATTCATGTAAGATATTCCACAAGAATGTTCACAATGTTTAAGAATGACATTCATATCCCCTGCCACACACCAAGGTCTACCATTCACATATCTACAATTCTGAGCTAATTCTTTCCATAACTTTCTTCTTTCAACACCTTCATTTGCAGCATACACAAAGGAGCAGAAACATCTGATCTTATACTTAGGAGCACTTATGACATAAAAGATAGATTGGCTAGTTTTATTGAGTATCTGAACATGAGTCTCATTATCATCCTAACCAATAACAATTCTGCAACCCTTAACACATTCTTGCATATTAGTAACCCATTCCCATCTTTGAAAAACTTTGTCACAAGTACTTTGAATTTTACTTTTAAGTCTTGTTTCTAAAATAGCACAAACATTCAAATGCTCTTCTCTAATCAAATTTCTCACTTCATTCTGCTTATCCATAGTATTCAAGCCTCTTATATTCCACACACATATTCTATACTCCATATCCAACATTACTCAGCACATTACCCTCAATACCATTCACAACATTCTCACTCATAGTAACTGCAATCCCATTCTTTAGTTCTAAAACATCTTCATAATCTGGCTTCTCCATTCCTACATTCACCTTTGCTTGTCCACTAACTTCTCCATTTTGTTTTCCACAATTAGGCTCAACTTCATTATCATCATAAACTGATTCTAGGACAGAATACTTATTGGCAGTCTTTTTCATTTCCTCCATTTCTTTAGCTTTCACATTCCATATATTGTTCTTCTGTTTGGGGGCATCATTATTTCTCACATTGTTATCATTACCCACTTGTTTTTTTTCCTATATTCTTGTTTTTTGTACTCTGCAACATTTTTCCTCATGTCAACATTCTGCATTCTTTGGTAATGATATTTTGGAGCTTTATTATCCTATCATTAGAGTTGTACTTCCTATTCCCTTGTTCATTAGTATTTTCATTATTAACAGTTCCATTCTCCATACTTTTGCTATCACTTACAGCTTTCATAGTAACCTCCTCAACACAAACAAATTTCTTACATTGCTTCTTATCATGGCCAAACACTTTACAATGAACACACATAGGAGGCTTCCAATCCTAAACAACTTGAACTTTCTTGCTACCCTTAACCTTGTTACACTGATCTCTTTATTGAATCTCTATATACTGTTTAAACTCCTTTTTAGCATCCATTTCAACAAGTACCCTGGCAAACTCAAGGTTACCAATACCTTTATGACACATATTGGCAGTCATAGTATCCATCATTAAAGGCATACCTAAACTACTTGACAGTGCACTAATTCCTTCTACAGACCATGCTTCAAGTGGACCACCAGTCATTTTTACCCAAACAGGTAGTTTCTTTGGCTCCAATTTTCCATCCCTAATTCAGGGTTCCATTTTTGTACAAATAATGGCTTATTCTGCACCATCCAAGGTCCTCTTTCTAGAACAGCATTCAAACCTTTAATGTCTCTAAACTTGAAAATGTATTGTCCATACTTGCTTGTGTCAATATCAGTAATTCCAAATTTTTCCCACATTCGCTTTATGTTATACCTAAGTTCACTAATGTGCATATTGAAACCAACAAACTGACCACATATAGTTAGATTCCATCTTTCACTTCCCTTTAACACCAGCATTTCATCAAAAATCACAACTTCATTCCCAAATTCAGTGATCAAAGTAGGAATATAGTTCAAACTTTTAGAAACCTCATCTTTTTTCACCATATTAGCATATGTCTCATTCTTATCAGTGCTAGTAGTAGAGAAATCAACATGATCAGTTACATTTTTATCAACCTCAGCACATACTTCATTATCAACTTGTACTTTAGTAGGCGAAGAGCCGGCATTGCAAGCAAATAGAGAGCCTCCGCTCGTTTGATCGGTTGCGAGCCAGAAAGCGTACCGGAAGTTTGAGTCGCGAAAGGGTCGCTTGCTTCACTTCATTTTTCTATAAAATCTTTCTTCACTTCATTTACCACAATTAGTACTTACAGTGGGGGTGATTGGATCAGCAGACTCATTCCCAAACATCCCTGTTGCAAGTACTTTTTCAGATTCTTCCATAGACACAGCTTCATTCTTTCCTTTCTCATTCACCCTTACATCAACCTCCTCATTCTTCTCCCCTTCCTCAAATCCATTCACATTAGTCTCCAACACCTCCATATTCCTGCTATCTTCATCACATTTAGCCCCTTCACCCACTTCATCAATGAATTCTTTCACTACATTTCGTTTTCCTTTTTTTTGATACAGTTTTATTAATATTAGATTTAGCATTATTGA